>CM019155.1:84497216-84650628 GCA_009733165.1 Naja naja
TGGCTGGACTTAATTGGGACAGTTCTGAGTTTTGGTGAAGGGAATTTCTGGAGAATATTAATAAACTCATTAAATCACAGTTACGTATCTGTGTGAGTGAATGGGGCAGCACACCCCCAGGGGCTTCTCTTCTCCATGCTGAAAGCTTTTGCAAATGGATGGAAGACTTTGGGGCAGCGATCTTGCATTGCTTCGGGCCTTCTGTCATTTGCATTTTGGCACAGAGAAGAGAAGCCTTTGGGGCATGTTGTCTTGGCTCCTTCAGACTCACTGAGACTGCCTGACACTTCTGAGCAGGAGGCCTCAGTGAAGCTGAGCAGGGCATGCTCATTCCCTCTGCCTTTGCTCTCACTGCTCTGCTTTTGGAGCACCAGGAGCAGGCAAAGAAACCATGGCAGAGAGGCTGGAGAGGAATTGGCTTGCTTGATCAAGTTTTTTAAAAGGTAAGCGAATCTCCACAGGCCCAGTGCCTATGGAGACCCAGTGAGGGAGGATGGGTGTGTGTGTTAAATATTCATGTGAACTGTATGTAAATGGAGTCTGATGTCAGATTCCACTCATTGGTCCAGCCACTGGCAGGAAGAATGAAGGTCCGTCAGTGGCTGGAGTGTTGGACAGTGCCGGCTATAAAAAGCCGGCGGTGGCCGCAGCTTGCCGCTTTTTGACTGTGCTTGAATAAAAGTTTCTCTGGAAACCCCGGGTCCTACTCCTTCCTTTTGTGCACCAGGGGGTGGGAGCTTGAGATATGTGGGTCGGGGAGGCCTTGGGTGGTCAGAAGCACTCCAGTTAGTGAATGGATTGGATAAAGCATTAATGGATCCTCGGCTTACAAATGTAATTGGCAGTCTCCACTACATTCATAACTCAAAGATTACCTGTATGCTTCAGCTCTTAACTGTCTGCTTGCCTGACACTCCAGTCATTCTTGGTTATTCACTAATCTTAAATGATTGTTATTAATAATAGCAACAAGTCATAAAATAATGATGATGTCGACACTTTGCAGTATGCTTACTTTCCTTTCAATGTATGTAATTTTGTGTTCAGTTTATTAAATGTATGGCCGTAATCAATGAGCATAGCTTACACAAAGTGATTCCAGTTAAGTTTATTGTGCTAACATTGCATATCTACCACATTAAAAGATAGAATCCATTTAAGATTAATTGCCCTGAACTTCAAGCTAGAGTTGT
Organism: Naja naja; assembly: GCA_009733165.1. Lineage (NCBI taxonomy): Eukaryota > Metazoa > Chordata > Lepidosauria > Squamata > Elapidae > Naja > Naja naja. The sequence continues at coordinate 84,498,410 of CM019155.1, forward strand.
ATCAGAATCCTTCATATTCCAAAGGGAAAGCAGTAATAAATGAGCAAATGCTTCAGAAAATGTAGGAATGCATCTGTATCTCTTCTTAATAATTATTGTTGCCATAGTTTTTAGCTTATTTATATATTGATTCATTTATACTTTTTCAAAAGATTCATATGCTGCTCTTCAAAACACTATTTTCCCAGGGTGATTGTCACAAAATTCTAACACAACAAAACATCATTGTGTATTAATTAAAATGCACAACAAACACCTGAATTAAAAATATGCCAATATATTAAACATTAATGCATTAATTATTACTTAAAATGCCTTGGAAAATAAAGATAAATTTGAATGGAACCAAAAAGATAATAAAATGGGTATCAGGCATATTCCATAGTGAAGCACAAAAGTAACTGGAAGTAAGCTTTAGCCTTGGGTTAGGCCAAAATGACATCTGGATGCAAGATTGTGCCAGCCTCTCATCCTGTTACGCCCAAGCGCAGGTTTACACTTTTTTCTATCAGCCAACTTAAGGAAGGATTTATGACCAAGATGGCTAAACTTCAGCCCTATATCTGGTTGTCCTTATGTGAGACAGAGAGAAAGAGAAAGAGAGAAAAAGTGGGGAGTGGGGAACAAATCACAAAAATAATTATCGCTGCTTCATGAGTCACAATTTATATGGCCACCCAACTGGCACAGTGACTCTAGGCAGCTTACAGAACCAATAACAAACCAATACAAAAACTAATGCCTCCCCCCCCCCAGCAAACAAACAACTAATATTATCCTGGGCTCCCCAGGCCCATTGGAAAAGCATGTCTTCAAGGCCTTTTGAAAGAGTGTCAAAGTATGGGGGTTGTCAATCATATTTCTGCAGAGTTGATATTCCATAAGGAGGGATGACTGTGCAGAAGGCCTTTCTTCTTGGTCCCACCAAATGAACCTCCTTAAGAGAGAGGACCCATAACATACCCTGCCTCCCCACTCTGTCAGGTAGATATAACTGGGAAAAGATAATCCTTAAAGACCATGTAGGATTTTTGTGAGCAGGCAGGCCTGAGATTAGCTAGCACCCAGGCTGATGGCTCCCTACTCCTTAAAATCTCTCTCCAGCCGGCCTGTTGGTTTAGCAATAGGCAACTATACAGTTCTGCAGTGAAGCAGCTGTGAAGCAGTGAAGCAGGTGTGGTGTGAAGGTGGTCGCAGTAGTAAGGTCAGAATATTTAGCGTTGGAGGATTCTGGGAATGAGAAGCATTGTGGGTTTTGCTATTCTGCATAGGAAACTAAAAGCACCCGAAGTTAAGGAAAACTGTAGTTTACTCTTGATAGTTAGGAGGAAATAAACTAGGATTACTATCCAAGGATATGTGGGTTTCCTAAAGGCCAGGGAGGCTGGAATGGGCCCACTGGGATCTGGGAGATGACTGAATTGAGTATAGGAAGAAGAAGACGAAGATACATATCCCAGAATAATGTTACAGGACCTAATCTGGATTGGTCATCGGGACTAGAGATTTTGTCTTCTGAGCTTTCGGACTCATGCTGGAATCTTCAGGGAACTTCTCTCTAGCCAAGTCCAAAAGCTCAAAAGACAAAACTTCTGGTTCTGGTGACTGACCTAGATTGGATAGAGAGTTTTAAATATGGCAACCATCATCTCAATTTGAAAGCAAATACGCAGCCAATGCAGTTTCTGCAAGAGAGGTGACACATGGGCAACTCTAGAGTTGCACAGAACCATGTGGGCTGCTGCATTTTGAATCTGACTGAAGTTTCCAGATACTTTTCAAGGACAGCCTCATGTTGCATGTTGCAATATTCAAATTAATTATTGGTATTATCAATTAGTTTGGTCTTTCATTTATATTCTTCTCACATTAAGTTGCAGTTTTTGCTGATCATTTATTTATTCATTATTATAGTTAGAGGCTAGAGAAATGATATCAGATTCTTAGTTCTGAAAAATTAAAGAAACTAACCCAAATTAAAACAATTTTATACAAGCTTGTTACCTCACCTGTCTCCTTTAGAAGGAACAGTTGCATTTTACAGAAGTATTTTGTAAATCTTTCTTATTAAAGGTTAATATTTCACTCTTCAGCTATAGAAACAAGACCAAAAAGCCTTGGTGGTGCAGGCAGTTAAACACCTAGCACTTAGCTCCAGCTGCCTGCAATTAGTGCAGGCTTGAATCCCACCAGGCTCAAGGTTGACTCAGCCTTCCATCCTCTCGGGGTAGATAAATTGAGGACCCAAGATTGTTGGGGACAATAAGCTGACTTTGTAAAAATGCCACTTGGGGGAGGGGCAAAAAGCCCTAGTAATAAGCAGGCATATACAATAGAATGAAGGCTATTGCTGAGCACATTGGGTTGTGCTCCAAAGATTGTAAGCCACCCTGATTCTCTGGAGAAGGGCGGCATATAAATGTGAATAAAAAAAAAACCCTCATTTGCAATGTACCACTGAAAGTTCCTTTGAGCATGACCTTGTTCTCCAAGGCTTAATAGAATGTTGAAATTTTAATCATGTGCATTAAAAAAAACTTTTCTTTTGAGTCCTCCCAGTACTTTCTTATAAATCTATTTTACAAATTTTAAAAGTCATATGTTTCTCAGTCATTGCATAGTTAATATTATCATTCGGATTATGCTATTCATATTAAAGAGATGCACCCTTTTCACTTTTTAGACTTCTGGAATATGTAGAAAACTCTCACTGAGGAGGTGGGGTATGAGAGGACATTCCATTCCTTTGCAGCTCTTCTATTATCTTGGTATGTTGTGACTATCCAAGAAGTATAAGGAATAAAATAAAAATTCTTTCTGTTCCTTTTTTTTCTTTGTAATGTGTACTCACTGCATACTGATTCTGAAAACCGTGAAACTTAAAACAATTGATTTCTAATGTAATTCAAGAAAAATTAAGAACTATATTCCTAAGGATTCCTTGTATTGATAGAAGTTTATGAATACCCTGATCCTAATTTCTTATAATATACACAGGGGAAAGAATGAGAAGGAAACTAGGAAGAGTAAGCAGTTAATGAAAAATATTTGAAATAGAATTGTTCTTTCTAGGCCATTCTGTTAACTAGAATATCGGTGAATTTAAATTTTTAGCTCGTTCCAATCTAATAGAATAGTAATATATCATTAGCAAAACCTCAAAACTGAAATAAAATATGGTGTCAAGGTTTCATCTCTTTTTCTACAGTTTTGTCTTCAAGATAATAACTGAAAATATGAAAAAAAAATGGAACAGGATAGCAAAAATAAATAAATATCAGAATAGAATTCTAAGCTGCACAAGATGTTTATTTTATTTTTTGTAAAATATAGATGCCACAGATATCTGTGATATATCTCCAAAATCTCCACACTGTGTTCTAGTTTGGCAGACTTTTCTATACCTTACAGATATTTCCAAATCCTTTTCATACTTATTTATCATGTTTAAATTAATAGAACAAATGCTAGCCAATGAAACACGCTATCTAACACTATCATTTGTAAAAATCCTTGCTGGAAAGATAGACGTATAATCTAGGTTTCACCAGTTACGCTGCTATGTTAATGAGATTATATGGAAGATGTTCTTTTAAAAAGATTACTTCATCAATTTAGGAATGTCAGTATATGGTGAATTTACCAAATGCTTATAGGGGCTGTTATCCATACCAAAAATTAACTGTTTGGAATAAATGCATTTCAACAATTCAGAAATATTACCTAAAGTATTCCCCTCACACACCTTATCTAAAGTAATAAATGCACAGGGAATGCAAAGACCTTTTTTTAATTTGATATGCAATAGACTATTATTCTAAAACATTTGATCTTGTAAAATCATAGTTTAATCTCCCTAATATTTATTTTAATTTCATAACATGTTTATTTTAGGGGGAAAAAAGTTGCTTTCTAAGAAAAACTTGAGAATGGAATTATTATGAGTGATCAGTACTCCTGTTATGTTTTATGTTTGTTTGTTTGCTAGATTGCTACTTGAATGCAGGCATTTTTTTAAAAAGCATCTGTAATTATATCTTATTTATACAAAAAAAATCAGATGTTTAATGTATTATGCAATGTATACAATATAAACTGACACATAAGCCACAGTAAGTAAATAAATATTAGTGCTTCCCAGGTTATTATCAGAACAATAGAGTTGGAAGGTATCTTGGAGATCTTCTAATCCAATTTGCTGCTCAAGCAGGAGACCCTATAATATTTCAAACAAATGGCTGTCCAGTCTGTTTTTAAAAGCCTCCAGTAATAGAGCACCATCACGCTTCTGAAGGCAAGCGGTTTCACTGGTTCTTACTCTCAGGAAATTTCTCTTTAGTTCTAGGTTGTTTCTCCCCTTGGTTAGTTTTCAATCATTTCTTCTTGTCTCGCCTTCTGATGCTTTGGAAAATAGATTGACCCTGCACCTTTTCTTTCTGTTAGCTTTTCAAATATTGGAACCTTGCTGTCTTGTGGCCTTCTTTTCACTAGACTAGACAAACCCAGTTCCTGCAACCATTCTTCATATGTTTTAGCCCTCCAGCCCCCTAATCATCTTTGTAGCTATTCTCTGCACTCTTTCCAGAGTTTCAACATCTTTTTAATATGAGCCAACTTTCACCTAATCTGTACCTATACATTAGCTTTTTCTTATCTATTGTAAAACCTTACTTATCTGTTATTTCAATTTGTGGAAATAAATATACACTTCAACATACAAATGTGCATTTTCACTTTGGAATCATGTGGTCTTTTAATATTTAATATATGATGGTATTTTTATACTTTCAAGACAGAATGCTCAAGAGTTCCCTCACAATTCAGACAGGTCAAATGTAAAGGAATAATTAGATTAATAACAATTTCAGAGAAACTTGGATATGTTTGGCCTTGAGAAAGTGAATGATTCCCAAATTGTTCATATAATCTATACATTCCAGAATGTAAAGTCCCTTTGTAAGCTTAGCTGCTTGTTTGTTGTATCAGATAGTTTCCATATGCATTTTTATTTTATGTTTAGGTATTTGGATGGCAGGGGGACGACAATAGCTCAGCAGTTACAGAAAGTGAGCTAGTCCACTGAAAAGCTGACAGTCTGGATTCAAGACCTAAGAGCCACAGAACAGGGTAAGCTCCCATTACTTGCCCCAGCTCCTGCTGATCTAGCAGTTTGAAAACATGAAAATGTAAGTAGATAAATAGGTACCACTTTGATGGGAATGTATCAGTATTTCATGAGCCTCGGTGTATAATCATGACCAATCCTGGCTCCCTCAGCTAAGAAATACTCTCAGATAAGAGATAAGCACCACCTCTTTAATCCTTCACCTTTTAGGTATATCATGGTATTCTCTAAATATTGTCTCTCTCTAAATAAGAAGCAGTAGAAGGCTCTCAGTCACATCTTTGATTTTTGCTCTTGAGAGACAAGATACTTCCCTAGATTAATTATCTGGTCTACAAACTGCTGACTTCATTCTCCTGGGAAGTGAATCTCCTATCATCAACACTCGCCTTTTTCTTGAGAGAGTACAGGGTACTTTATTTCCTGTCACTGAACATTTGATGATATCCCTTCTCCAGGTGTCCCCATGCTTGTTTCCAGGGAGAGGATCTGAAATTGATTACTCAGCTCCGGTTGGGCAGTACTGGACTGGGCTGCACTAGACATCAGGGACATTCTTGGTTATTTTCTTTGAATGACATGTTTCCATCGATCTATCTCTAAAGAGTCTTCCTTTAGTTGGAAAGATGTTCCAGATTCCCTTTTGATTTGTCATCTCATCTTTTGAATTGTCATTTGATTGCAAGAAAACAGAATATATATCTTTATTTTGTCAAGTATTGTCAGACTTCACTGTTCTCAACATTTTCTATCCATATATCTTATTTTATTAAGTGTTAAATAAAATCTATATTGTCTGTATTTGAAAAATATTTTTGTATTGCTGGAGAGTCTTACATTTTCATAGACTTCAATTAAAAAACTAAGGTGCATATATAGTAATTTTCCTATGTTTTCCCTAACCCTAACCCTAAACTAATCTACTGTCCCAGTGTTATGTATTCTCTTTAAAACATGTATTGATATGTAAATTATTATGTAAACTATGTAATTTTCAGTATCAGAACTCAATATAAAGCACAGACTTTCTTTGAAAACCAATATAGGTATTTCTAGTAATTACTTTGTTCATTTCTAGATGATCACAAATCTGCTCCTTGATTATCTTTTCTAGGATTTTCTCAGGTTTTAATGTCAAGCTGATTGGTCTGTAGTTTCCTGGATCCACATCACCTCTTTTCCAGCCCTCTGACAGGTCCCCTGTGCTCCAGGAGTTCTGAAAGGTTTCATTCAGTGGTTCTGAGATTTGCCAACTCCTTCAGGATCTTGGGATGTAAACCATCTTGTCCCAAAGATTTCAGTTAGTCCAAAGGACATAGGTGCTTTCTTACTAATTCCTTGTTTATTTTGACCTGCATTCCTACTCTGTCTCCCATGGTGCTAAGCTTTTGATAGGTTAGGGTTTTTTTTTCTTTTTGCATAAACATAGATACATAAAGGCAAAAGAATTAAGCAGTTCTGCTGTCTCCCTACTGCTCATCACATTCTTGCCATCTTCTGTCATTAGAGGTCCAACTATTTCCTTGACTTTAATCTGGAGCATTCTGTGTTTCTTCATTTTTGTTTAGCCCTTTACTATCTCGTTTTCGGGATTTCTCAAGTGTTTTGAACTGCTTTTCTTCTAAGATTTCTATACATGGAATCCTTCCTAATTTTTCATTTAGTTTGCTGAAATTAGCTCTCTTAAAGTCTAAAACACTAGTTTGAGTAAGTTCAGTTATCTATAGTTGCATTATGATGAATTCCAGTATGACATAGTTACTCTCCCCAAATTTCCTATGACTTTTATTCCCTCAACCATTTCATCCTTAGTAGGAATTAAGTCTAGTATGGCTGATTCTATACTAATCTCACAAACATTCCTTGAAACGCATATTGCTAAAGTTATGTAGCAGGCTGGGCCCCACAAACTGGCCTTTGTATCCTGTCAATGTCCTTGCCTTCCCCCTTCATTTTCAGACATCTTGATGGCAAAGGAAGGGACAAAATAGTTTATATTTATTTCTATTTCTGGATTTTTACCACAATGACAACAACCAATGATCTATAGTTGCATAATTGTCTTAATAGCTTGAATAATTGCCATCCAAGGATTTAGGGTGTGTATCATTATGAATGTAGGTGACACCCAACTATTTTTCCCTGTTTATCAAACTTAAATGGAACAGTAGAAGCACCGTCAATGCTTATAATACCATAATGAAGTGGATGTGGGCCAGTAAAGACTAAAATTACTTCAAAGTATGCTCCCTGATTTGACTTGAATTGAAGAAGAAGAAAAAGAAGATAATGACAATGATGATGATTGAAGAACTAAAACAAATTGTAGCTGTTGCAGAGAAAATAAAGCAATATGATAACCAAATAATGCAGTTTCAGCAACATTCATAATTTTGAACAAACCAGCATCATTTCTGTAAGACCCTTAAAAGTGGACAAATCTAAGAAACAAAATACCCTTAAATTTTGGAAGAATTTGTGGGAAAACAACAAGAAGCACAATGAGAATGCAAAGTGCATGAAGCAGGTTGAAAGCACTGTAAAAGTGACTAGAATGGAAGATGTTCACATAACAAAAGAAATGGTGCAAAAAAAGGAAATAAGGTCAAGAACAAGCATGTCCCAGGTTTAGAATGAGCTGCATGAATTCTGGTTGAAATCATTAACATGTTTGCATGCAAGATTAGCAAACTAGATGAATCAAATGCAGAAAACAACAGAAAGTGAAAAATTGGCTAACAACTGGAAGAACTTTGATTCAGAAAGATAAAGAAAAGGGAAATAAGCCTGAAATTTACAGGCCAATCACTTGCTTGCTAACAACATACAAATTACTTACAGGCATTAATGCAAACCAAATGTATGTATATGTAGAAAACAAGGACTTCTTGTATGTAGAACACATGTCAACCCCCATCCATCTTGAATCGGATTTGGAGCTGCCACAAGGGAGGATGGGTAACTCTGGGAATGAAAGTAAAATGAGAGGGGAGGATAGCCACAACAACATTCTTTCACCATAGCTCAAAGCTGAGTTGCTGGAATTTGGGGGGGGAGTAGCTGGACTTGGCAGGAGTTCAAAATGGAGGTGGACTGGAAAGTGTGACTTGAGGGTCATCAGTAAGGGGGTTGGATATGAGTTTAATTTAGCAGGGGAAAACACAGAATTTCAGATTTGGGTTTTCCCAGACTTGCCAATATGACTTCTCTAATAAATTCTTACTTGGATGGACTTTGTCTCTGAGTGCTGAATTGAGATGGAGAGTTTGGTTGGAATGCTGACAACAGAAACTGCTGCAAAAATTCAAGAGGAACTAAAAACCAACTGTTGATTGATAAATTGGTTTTTAAGAATTCAAAGAGAAGATGAACTAATTTGTTCATGGCCTGGATTGATTATAAGAAAGTATTTGATTCTGTTCTACACAGATGGATTGAGAAATGCTTCAACATTTTTGGAAATAGCAACAACATCCAGAAATTTCTGAAGATTTCCATGAAGCTATGGCAAGAGTGAATTGATGGCCTGTAGAGAAGAACTTGGTAAAATTGAAATCAAATGAGGAATCTTCCAAGGTGACTCATTGTCACCTCTGTGATTTGTATTATTGATGGCACCACTAACAAGCATTTTAAACAAGACAAATTATGGCTATGAATTTGCTCTACTTGTATGATTTAAAATTGTTTGGAGAAACAAAAGCTGAATTGAGCTCACTGCTAAAAAGTACTGAGGAATTTAGCAGAGACATTAAAATGCAATTTGGCATTGACAAATATGCAACAATTGCTATTAAGGCAGGAAAAATTATTGAAGATGATGGATTGGACCTTGAAAATGAAGAGGTGATAAAAGCAGTAATACCAGAAGAAGGGTTCAAGTACTTAGGAATTTTGGAAGCTTCTGATTTGTTGCACAGCCAAGTCAAGAAAATTAGTTAAACACAATATATAAAACAAGTCCAGAAAATCTTGAGATCAAAGCTGAGTGGAGGAAATATCATAAAGGCAAATAACACCTGGCCATGCCTGTAATATGATACTCAGCTGGAATAATTGATTGGACTCAGCTAGAATTCAATAACTTGGATCAAAAGACAATAAACTGACAATGCATCATGCTATGCAAAAAATGATATCGATTTATTGTACTTGTCCAGATTTGAGGGTGGCAGAGCACTCTTACAGGTGAAACAAACTATGGAAGAGGAAAACATGGCTTAAATGACTACATAAAAAAGCAAAAGAGCCTCTCCTGAAGGAAGTGAATAAGGGAAACCTCTTGAAAACAACAAGATTGAAAACAGAATATGGAAAGGCAACAATTGAGCATTGAGTTTCTAACTGGAAAAGAAAGCCTATGTACAGCCAATACCTGAAGGACATTGAAGAAAGGGCAGATAAAAAGGCAGAGATCGGGGTGCTGAAGGAAGAAAATGATGGCTTCATTTTGGCTGCCCAAGAACAATTTCATGAAAACAAAATTCAGCATGTCAGTAACAACAGCAAATGTCACTTATGCAATCAGAAGTGAATAACCTAATCAGTGGCTACAGCAAAATTTCACAGACTGGTTATCTACAATGTCATCATCAAGTTGCCAAAACCATACATTAGAAGCTTTGCCAGAAATTTGAGTTTGAAAGTAGTAAAAATTACTGGGAGTACCAAATTGACAAAATTCTTGAAAATGAACAGATCAAAATCCTCTGGAACTTTCAGATTCAAACAGACAGACATCTGGCCTAAAATACGTCTGACATCACTATTATGGAAAAGAAAAAAAGTCTGGTTCATTGATATTGTAATACCAAGTGATGCATGAATTGAAAATAAACAGCTAGAGAAAATAACAAAATATTGTGATTTGCAAACTGAAGTTGAGTGATTGTGGAGAAAGAAATCAATGGTTGTACTAATAGTAATAGGAGCTCTTGGAGTAATATCCAAAGAGCTGCCTAGATGCATGGAAATTCTGAACTTATTACACCGGAATATCCTGGCTTTGCAAAAAACCACCTTATTCGGAACTGCCTATATATTCAGACACTACCTTAACAGCTGTTAGGTCCTTGGTTATGACTTCAACTGTTAAATTTTTATTAGTCCAAGACTGTGAATTGAATTGAATATTAATGATAATTATAATAATGAAAAATAAGGTGCTGACAGATCATTGCACATGTCTTAGCCAAATAATGCTTAAGCCTTGGTAGAAAGAAATGCTTTTCTGTAAAAATCTGTATGTTACATCTCATAAGCTTGTTAATTGCGGAGAAATTATGGAACAAACCTTATTTTGTCAGGTTTTTCATCCCTCATCTACATCCTACAGTTGAAATTTAGTAAAATCAAAGTCCTGTTAATTGTAAGTTATGATTCTGGAACAGAACAAAATTGAGTATGCATATTTCTTTATTGAATTTATATGCTGCCTGTCTCACTGATGATTATGGGCGGCTTGTAAATATTTGCTGCAAATATGTAGCTAGGACCTAGAACTGAAATGGCTACAAAATATCCTATATAATAATCTTGGAAAATTGAGATATTATTTTAAAAATAGATTAAACGGCTGCCTGATGCCAGAAGATATCATTATTAAACACAAAGATAAAATATTCCATGGACAACCCTTTCCCCAAATATGTCGTTTCACAGATAATAAAATGTCAAAAATAAAATTATGGAACAATAGGTTATTCATGAATAACCAGAATTAAATGTAATGTGTGAACAATATTCAATTTTATCTAAAGTCTGAAACAAATAATAGGAAATACTCTACTCAAGTAAAGAATGTATAGGATCTTTTAATAATACATTAATTCCCATAAAGTTACTAAAAATGATGAAGATGGAGTTGAAAGGGAAAGTAAGTGTTCCATATCTGAGTTTTAAAAATCCCAAGGCCTCTAATTGGAAGGAGAGAGTTAGAAGTTTTTTCTCTTTCTGTGCTAACATCTAGTCGTTATCTGGACTTGTAAAGCCCATTTGTGATTTATATAAAGAGTAATTTTGATTGTCATGGAATTTTCATTTATATTACTGACATATTTGGAGAGGGCCATTCAGATTGTTTTTCAAAGAATTATGTGTGGAATTAAAATATCAGGAAAACTGTCAAAACTTCCAGTTTAGAGTCAAAAGGTTGTCTTCTTTGATTCATGTGCTTCCCAGCAATCTGGATGTTTAGAAATTCTTTACAATAAACTTACTTTAAGTTTCTAGGCTTAAAAGAATGTATTATATGTATCAATAATGTATTATATTCACTTGAGTTGCCATAAATTAAAATCACATTCAAAGATGGCATCATATAGAGTGAGAAAATAGTAGGATTCACTGAATATTTCTTTCCTTTAATTAGCATTTAAGTATTCTAGGACTGGGTGTGGAAAAGATCTGGCATAGAACTATGTGGTTATTATGCATTTCCGGTTTTCCTAAGGGTATAGTTCAATACAATTGGGATGACTTTTTTTTAGAGCTCAATGTTTATGACAGGAAATTATTACAGATGTAAGGAGCATTTTAAAAGTTCTTCTTCTACCCCATATTTCACTAAGGAGGCTGGAGATAATATTTAATCTACCAGACACATATTTTTGGAGACTATATGTTTTAACTTTGTTTGAGAAAAGGTTTGACTAAGTTGGCTAAGAAAATATTGCACTTTCTCACACAGACTGATGTCAAGAAAGAGGTGAGGGCAGGGCAGAAGCTAACACACTCATTCCAAAGAGACAATTTCTGAGTTGAACTGAAATATGGGCTTTATAAACTACTATATTCTATATTGTATTCCTCTTAGTAACAGCCTTCCTCTGTGGTTTTTTTGTTCAATTTCTCAGTCTATGTCGTAGGATTTCGTGGTGGTGTTTAATCCAAGTATTACCCATCCAGGTCAGACACAGCTTCACTTCTTGAGATCAATTGCGAACTTGATCAATGCTCATTAAAAAAATCAGTTTACCAAGAACCTGGGAAAATGAGGAGGTGAGCAGAGACCAGGGCAATGCCAGAGATGAGGTCGAAGCTACGTGCTGAAAGTAAGGGACATGCTATTCATCTCTGGCTTAATTTATCATCACTCGCCATAGTGAACCGCCGCTTTGTCATGCCAGGAACACAAACAAAAACGATTTGCCTGATGTGTTGCATTCTGCTCTCTCTCTTCCCGACGCTCCTGAGAATAGCAGCTGGGAAGCACATGACTCACGCGGGTCGGTCTGGGGTTAACGCGGCGTTTTCATTACCGCCACCCCCAGAAAGCTTTTTGCCTCTTCTCTTTCCTCAGATCCAGGACGCGTGCGACTTCAGTTTTAACACGCCCCGCTTCTGCCCGTCTACTGACGCTTTTACTCCGTTTACCCCGCGTAGTTCGCATTTCCTTTTCCAGAACTCTCAGACGTCAGGAGCTCGTGCTCAGCTGCACGCTCCAACTTTTTTCCCCTATGCACTGCCTGTAGCGTTTGTTGTCTATCGATTGTGCCCCGTGATCATTCGATCAGTATTTGAGCGCTCTGTATAGTAAAATAACCTCACCCAACAGGAACTTGTGAGAAAATAGATACTTGCTGATACAATCCATTACTGTTGGAGTAGTTTGTGAAAGAACGCATTTGTTTCTAAAATTAGGAGATTCATGCATATATTTGTAAGAAAAGTACTTGATGCCCTCACTTCTGTGAAACTGTTCATATTTCTGCTCATTGAAAACATTGTATGCTGCTTGTCAGTTCAAAATAAAACAACTGAAATGCAGAAGATTTCTGGAAACAACCTAGATTCTATTTAATAAATATATACTTTTCAAAATGCTAAAAAGTACAGAGCTGAGTGAACCTCAGTTTATTGTCACCAACCACCTTATTTCTGACATGCAGGGACATAATATCACCCTACCAAAAATAGTTCTTGTGTAGTAAGATGTAGGGGCTCACACATCAATATCAGTACTTGGTGTGCCATAGATAACCATAGTTATTTTAGAAGTTGCATTAAGATAGTATGCATCTTCAGTAATATGTCTCCATTTATTGTAAGTTCCTTGCAATTTGTTGTATGTTGGAATATGCTAATGTTTCATAGAACAATATATCTACAAGTATATAAGTCTGATTTCAAGCTAAGATCTTTGTAAATTCCCATTAATATTAATATAATTTAACTCAGGTAATTGCTAAATTGTCAATCTGATTTATGCTGGTCCTAAATGCTTAGTCTGGACTAATACATAAGAAAGAAAACTACTGTCCATGAAGTTCTGACCATCTATATCCTAGCAATTGAAGCCTCATACGATATCAGTTTGGAAATAATTTGATGTCATACAGCAACATACCAATTTGTTAAACTATGACAGATGAGACATATGCACTCACACATAGATTTTAATATCAAGGAGTCCTTTTACAAATTCTATTTAGTTTGCATATAAAAAGCAAAGTTAAATAATGAAATATCTTGAGAAGGTGAGGCATTTTATATATGTCGTGAATCAGGACCATAGAATGTGGGGCAATCATGCAAAGTAAACCAGGTTACATTATGCATTAGGTGGGAGCAAGTTTTGTTTTGCCTAAAAAGATTGCTCATACACAAATTTATTATGTGTTCCCTTTGACATCATGATTGTAACTATTTTCTGTTTCTGAATTATTGTACTTCTGGTATTAAAGATTGTGAGGCATATTTTGAAGATATTACAGAATCATGAACCATATTCACAAAATCATGACCCTTTGAGATAATTTGAAAAGCAGGCAAATGTGTTTGTTAGTTAGAATAATCTATAAGCTACTTACTAAGGTTTGTGGAATTTAAGATGCTTACAATATTACAAAACTAAAACATCATATAACACAATGCAAAATTAAATGTTATCTATGTCAGTGTCCCAGTTTAAAAATCTTCCTCCTCAAATGCTCCGTTTCTCTTTTCAACCAATTTTGTAAGGGATAACTTCTTTGTTCTTATTGAAACCATTCTGGTCTTCCTGGACCTCTCAGCAGCTTTCAATACTATTTACCATAGTGTCGTACTGGATTGGCTTTGGGGACTGGAAGTGGGAGGCACTGTACTAGTCGTTTTCCTCCTCCTTCCTTCATGGCCAGTTCCAGTCTCTGTTGGTAAGAGAGGAGAGGAGAGGCCGAACCTTAGGCCCCTGCAATGTGGGTGCCTTTCACCACTCCTTTCTAACATCAACATGAAACCCTAGAGGAAGTCCTCTGTTGGTATGGAGTTGGGTGTTATAAGTATGCTGATGAAACTCAATTATATATCTCTTCTCCTGGCCAGACAAATAATGCAGTGGCAGTGCTGGCTAAGCACCTGGAGGCTGTGAGGGATGGAATGAGGAGGAACCAGCTTCAACTTAATTCTGGCTATCTTTGACTCTGGTGGGATAGCACTTCCCTGGAGTTAGTTGGTAAGCAGTGTTGGAAGAAATCTCTTTCTGGGTTCAGCTCCAAGTGGGGAAAAAGACATTGGAAACATGGAGGCTGTTTGGAAGGTTTAATATCAGGACCACATGGCCTGGAGGTCCAGAGAAGGATGATCACATGCTTCAAGGTGAGAAGAGATCAAGAAAAGGACTGAGGTGCTGAGAGTGCCTGGGTTTTATACCCTCTGTTGGGATTTGAATTGGAGCTTGTATTCTAATTGGTTATCAGACTCCCCTGAGGGGCAGCTCTGTAGGCTGTCCTGAGTTCCAGGCTTGGTTGAGCCTTGCTGGATGATTTATGCCCTTAAAAGGGCTTTTGGCAATTGCTACAGCTTTACCTGGAGATCTTTCTTATGTAAAGTATTCTGGCCCAGGCCTTAATGGCCCACCCATTAACAAAGGTGGGGGTGAGATTCTGCTTCTGGGGTGAGTTTCTGCTTCTGAGTTTCTACTCTTTTTAGAGGAAATATTCTGCCTTTTTAATATTTCCTAGGCTATTTCAATTTTCTAGGAGTGGGGTGAGTGCTAACTTCCTACAGCAGTTTGAAGGTCCTCCTGCACTCCTAGCTCCTGTTCAAGGAGCAAGTATCAGCTGTGCTTAGGGGGGCTCTTTATACATATTTGTCTAGTGTGCCAGTGGCATCCTCTCCTGGATCTGGAGACCTTGCTCACAGTCAGTCATGCCTCGGTCACTCCCTGTCTGGATTACTGCAAAGTGCTATACATGGGACTACTGTTGAAGACACCCAGAAGCTTCAACTGGTCCAGAATGTAGCATTATGCACAGTAATGGAGGCCCCTAGGTTTGACCATGTAATACTTCTGTTGCATGAGCTATAGTGGCTTCAGATTTCTGTGTAACCTTTACCTTTAAAGGTTGATATGGCACAGGGCCAGGCTATCTCCCTTTAGTTAAGGACATCTATCTATTGAGGAAGCATGACTTTTCTGTGGCACCCCTGCCCTATAGCACATCTTGTCCCTTGAAATTCAGTAGGCCTTCACCTTTTACCCTTCCAAAAAGGCTTTATAGACATGGCTTTTCCTTCAAGCACTGGAAGATTAGATGATCTCACATTAGAAATTATTGGTGCCCATTTTTAAAAAATTATATTGTTTTAAATATTTTACGAATGATTTTATCTGTCTTTTTTCTTTTTAATCAGGAGTTACACAGAACTGGTTGTAACATAGGCAGCTATATAAAAACAAAGGGAAATGAATTAAAATGAATTAAAATGAAACAATGAGGATTCATCTGATTTGATGTTCTCATTGAGGGAACCGCAAACTTCCCAATGTCTTGAGCTACACAATTATATCATGCCTAGAACATGTAAAGTAAGGAAATGCTACCTGGAGGACATACATTTGAAGGTAGCAAAGACCGAAGGCATAAAACCATAACCACCAGCAAGTGAATCAGAATCAGAATAGAGCTGGAAGGGACCTTTTTTTTTTTTTTTAATTACATTTATATGCCGCCCTTCTCCGGAGACTCAGGCGACTACAATTTTGGGCGCAACCCAATGCGGCTCAGCAATAACCTTCATTCCATTGTATATGCCTGCTTATTACTAAGCGGCATTTTTACAAGGTCAGCTTATTGCCCCCAACAATCTTGGATCCTCAATTTACCTACCCCGAGAGGATGG
Source organism: Naja naja (assembly GCA_009733165.1). Classification (NCBI taxonomy): domain Eukaryota; kingdom Metazoa; phylum Chordata; class Lepidosauria; order Squamata; family Elapidae; genus Naja; species Naja naja. The sequence goes on from CM019155.1 coordinate 84,514,638, forward strand.
AAGGCTGAGTCAACCTTGAGCCTGGTGGGATTCGAGCCTACAGCAGTTGTAGGCAGCTGGAACTTAAGTGCAGGCAATTAACAGCCTGAGCCACCAAGGCCCTTATCTACCTTGGAGATATTCTAGTCCAAGCAGGAGACCCTTTATCTGTGATAGTGAACCTATGCCATTTCTGCTGGCACATGAGAGGTCCCCCCCCGAAGAGCTCCACTGTGCATGTGCATGTGCCCCCTGCCAGCCAGCTGATTGTCAGGTATCTGCTGTGCGTGTGCGGGGGGAGACCCGCACATGGGAGATGCGTGTGCATGTGCAGAGGCATGCGGTGTGAGGGGGGGTTGCATGCACATGCGCAGAAGCATGCAGTGGGGGGATCATGCACACATGAGCAGGGGGTGGGGGGACTCACATTGCATCATGGGCGCAGGCATGTGAGCGCACGCACACGCGCACACTTTTGGCACGCAATGTGGAAAAGGTTCACCATCACGGGCCTATATAATTCCAGACAAGTGACTGTCCAGTCTCTTCTTAAAAACCTCCAGTGATGAAGTACCCACAACCTCTGATGGCAAGCTTTCCACTGATTAATTGTCCTCACTGTTAGGATGCTTCTCCTTAATTCCAGGTTGCTTCTCTCCTTGATTAGTTTCCATCCATTGTTTCTTATTCTGCCTACAGGCGCTTTGGTAAATAAATGGACCCCCTCTTCTTTGGGTTAACTTCTCAAATATTGGAACACTTCTATCATGTCAGCCTTATGCTACTTTTCTCTAGACTAGCCAAACCCCAATCCTGCCTCCGTTCTTCATATGTTTTAGTTGCTCTTCTTTGCACTTTTTCCAAAGTCTCAACATCTCTTTTATAATGTGATGACAAAAACTGGATGCAGTATTCCAGGTGTCGTATTACTAAAGCTTTATAAAGCAGTACTAATACTTCACATGATTTTGATTCTATGCCTCTGTTTATACAGCCAAGGATTGTATTAGCTTTTTTGGCTCTGCTGGCTCATAATTAAGTGATCGTTCACTAGGACTTCAAGGATCCTCTCAGAGTTATTGAGCCAGGTTTTGCCTATTCTGTACTTGTATCTTTGGTTTTTTCCTGCTTAAATGTAAAACCTTACTTTTAAGCACATTAATTTAATTGTTATTGAATAGGGCCCATTGTTCAAGTCTGTCAAGATCTTTTTGGATCCTGAGCTTATCTTCTGGAGGGTTGGCTATTCTTGCCAGCTTAGTGTCATCTGCAAATTTAATGAGTTCCCCTTCTATTTCCTCATCTAAGTGGTTTGTGAAGATGTTGAAGAATACTGTGCCTAAGACAGAGCCTTGTGGTACCCAACTGCTTACTTCCCTTTATTAGATGTAGTCCTATTAAGGACCACTCATTGAGTACAGTTTGTCAGCCAGTTACAAATCCATCCAGTGGTGATGCTGTTATCCCACATTTTTCTAACTTACCAAGAAGTAGGTTGTGGTCTATTTTGTTGAATACCTGGCTGAAGTCTAAATATATTATGTCCACAGCATTTCGCTGGTTTAAAATTTAGTCACTTTGTCAAAGAATGAAATAAGATTGGTTTGGCATGATCTTTTTTTAACAAACCCATGATGACTTCTACTTACAACTTTATTTGTATCTAGATGTTTGCAGATCGGTTTTTTTATTATTGATTGGTCTATAGTTAATTGGTCTATAGTTTCCTGGGTTTTTCCCCCTTTTTTTGAAGATGGCACAATGATCAGATGCTGATCATTTTGAAGATGATCAGCTCTTTTCCAGTCCTCCGGTAGTTCCCTGGTATTCCAGATTTTTTAAAAGAGATGGTACAATGGTTCTGAGATAATATCTGCCAGTTCTTCAGAACTCTGGGATGTAATCCATCAGGTCCCTGCAATTAATATTCAGCAAGATCAGATAAGTACTCTCTTGTTTATTTTAATTTTATTTACAGTTAGGTTTTTGGTAGGTAGGGCTATAATTTCTTTTTACGTGAAGACTGATGCAAAGAATGAGTTAAGCAGCTCTGCTTTCTCTCTAGTGCTTGTTACTTCCTTGCCATCTCTCTTAAGTGGACCTACTGTTTCCTTGACTTTTTTTCTTGTTATTTAGATGTTGAAAGAATTTTTTTATTATTATCTTTGCTTTTGTTGCAAGTCTTTGTTCAATTGAAACTTTTTTTCTTGACTTCATCTTTGCAGATTTAGGCTATCTTCAGATATTCTGTCTTAGTTATGTGTCCCTCTTTCCATTTTTTGTACTTGTCCTTTTTGTCTTTCAGTTTATCAGAAAGATCCTTGTGAAACCATGATGATTTCTTTTAGATTTCTTATTTTTCTTTTTCAGTGGTATTGTGCTGAACTGGGCTGAAAAATAGGATAGGATAGGACAGGACAGAACAGAACAGAACAGAATTCTTTATTAGCCAAGTGTGATTGGACACACAAGGAATTTGTCTTTGGTGCATATGCTCTCAGTGTACATAAAGGAAAAAATACATTAATCAAGAATTATACAACACTTAGTGAAAGTCATAGGTTACTAATAAGAATCAAATCATACTAGAAAACAAATAAAACAATATAAATTGTAAAGATACAAGCCACATGGTTTTAGTCGTAAGTGGGAAGAGACATGTACTAGAAAGTGTTATTATAATCTAGTAGTAGAGGAATAATAGCAATACAGTTCTTGTGTCTAATTGTTCTGGTGTGCAGTGCTCTAAGAGTCTTTTGAGGGTAGAAGTTGAAACAAGTTATGTCCAGGTTGTGAGGGGTTTGTAGATATTTTCAAGCCCTCTTTTTGACTCGTGCAGTATACAGGTCCTCAATGGAAGGCAGTTGGTAGCAATAGTTTTTTCTGCAGTTCTAATTATCTGTTGAAAACTGTGTCTGTCTTGTTTGGTTGCAGAGCCAAACCAGACAGTTATAGAGGTGCTGACTCAATAATTCCTCTGTAGAATTGAATCAGCAGCTCTTTGGGCAGTTTGAGCTTTCTGAGTTGGCGCAGAAAGAACATTCTTTCTTGTGCTTTTTTGATGGCGTTTTTGATATTAAATGTCCATTTTAAGTCTTGAAATATGATAGAACCTAGAAACTTGAAGATCTCTACTGTTGATACTGTGTTGTCTAGTATTGTAAGCCCTTCAGATCATGTAACTAAGTAAGCCCTATTGTAATCCACGCTTCTTGAGTTGTATTTCCATTCACAATTTTCATCCATGGAATTTTTCTTAGGCCCACTTTGAGTTAAAATGAGCTCCTTTAAAGTTTAAGACGCTGGTTGGATTATATTCTATTGCTTGTGTTTGCATTATATTGAATTCCAATATGGCACGGTCACTCTCGCCCAAGGTTCTGGCAATTTCAACTCCCTCTATCACTTATTCTCTATTAGTAAGAATTGGGTCTACTATAGCTTTTCCTCCTCTATCAATGGATAATAAAGTTATCAGTTAGGTTGGTTAGGAATCTGTCCAATCTCCCACTTGCTGCAGAGTTTGTCTCCCAATTCATATCAGGGTCATTAAATCTCCCATTACTACTGTGGTATATTTCCTACATACATTTGATTAGCAAAAAGTTCATCTTTCTTCTGTTTGGTTGGGTGGCCTGTAGTATACATCTATAGCAATGTCATTCTTTTTTCCTTTTATATTGACCCATATGGATTCTAGGAAATTTCCATCCTGGGTTTGGGGTATTTCTGTAGAGATATAGTGATCTGTTATATATAATGCAACTGCACCTCCTCTTTTATTAGATCTGTTTCTTTTCAATAATTTGTATCCTTCCATCAGTACATTCCAGTCATGAATTTTATTCCACCATGTTTCAGTAATGGCAACTATATCATATTTACCTCCATGTACATATTTACCTTCATTTCAAGTTTACCCTGTTTGTTCCCTAAACTTTATTTATTTATTTATTTGACTTGTATGCCGCCCCCTCTCCGAAAGGACTCGGGGTGGCTCACAACTAAAACATAATAATAAATTAATTACCTAAAAACAAATTAAACGAAAAACAAGTCAAATACAGAATTTAAAACCCCAAGGTTAAAACAACCATCAACACCCCCCCAGGAGGTCAGCACAGCCTGGACTGTGCAAATAGCCAGGTCTTTAAATCGCGGCAGAAGGTGCAGAGATCGGGAGCCAACCGGAGCTCCGGCGGAAGCTGGTTCCAAAAAGTGGGAGCCACCACAGAATAGGCCCTCCCCCGGGTCACCGCCAAGCGACACTGAGTCACAGCGGCACCTGAGCCCCTCTTTCCAGGCGGTTGGTGTTTGATGCCGGCAGGAGTCGTTTGAGTGTTTGTGTATAGAAGTGTTTGTGCATAGGCATTTGAGTCCTTTTGGGTTTTGGATATGTTTCTTGTATCTCCCACTTTGTATCTTGGTTTTCCATCCTTTCCATCATTCTCTATTTCACTGGTTTTTCAGTTTTTCTTCTTTCTCTTTACTCCCTACCTCCTTATATGATTGATTATCTACTGGTTTTTGTTTGGAATCAGGTTCTAAAGGTCTTGAAGATTACCCCCCCTCTCCCCTCAATTTTAGTTTAAAGCCTTTCTGATAAGATGCCAAACATTTTCCAAATATATTTTTCCAGTTCTTGTGAGGTTCAATCCATCCCTTGCCAGTAGCCCTTGATGTATGTAATGCAGACCATGGTCTAGGAAACAAAAGTTCTGTTGAAGACACCAATTTTTAAGGAAAACAAAGGTGGCAGCAGACCAGCAGAGAGAGCATGGTGGACCCTGAGTAACAGCTATGTAGAACTAAGTGACAGAGAAGCAGAGGCTCAGAGCAGTGAGCTTGTTGATGACTATCTTCACTGTGTTCTCTAGTATATCCAATGCTTTGGAAATTGTTTTGTACCTTTCTCCTGACTGACATCTTCCAACAATGCAATCCAGTTGATACATTGTTAGATCTTAGGACCTAACAAACTTACAGACCCCTTAGGAAAGGGGTGAGGTCAATAGTAGATAGTCTAAGGTTAAAGTTTTGGGGTTTGGGGAAGAAACCACAGAGTCAGGTAGAGTATTCCAGACATTGACCACTCTGTTGCTGAAGTCGTATTTCCTGCAATGAAGTTTGGTGCGATTAACCATGAGTTTGTATCTATTGTGTGCTCTTGTATTGTTATGGTTGAAGCTGAAGTATTCATTGACAGGTAGGACATTGCAACGTATGATTTTATATACTATACTTAGATCGGACCGAAGATGACATAGTTCTAGGTTTTCTAGGTCTAGAATTTTAAGTCTGGTGGCATAAGGTATTCTGCAATGAGTAGAGGAGTGGAGAACTCTTCTTGTGAAATATTTCTGGACTTTCTCTACTGTGTTAATATCAGATATGTAATGCGGGTTCCAGACTGATGAGCTGTATTAAAGTATTGGTCTAGCAAATGTTTTGTATGCTGTAGTTAGTAGTGTAATATTACCAGAGAAAAAGTTACGTAGGATTAGGTTAACAACTCTTAATGCCTTTTTGGCTATGTAGTTACAGTGGGATCTAGCACTTAGATCATTTGAGATGAGTACTCCAAGGTCCTTGATAGAGTTTGGATAATCAACAAGGTCTTGACTATTCAGCTTGTATTTTAATTTCTGATTTTTTTTTGCCAATATGTAAGACAGAGCATTTATTTGTTGAGATTTGAAGTTGCCACTTGTTTGACCATTCTGATATATAATCGAGGTCTTTTTGAAGGGTAGCAGAATTATCTGTGGTGTTGAATAGCTTTCTCTTTCAGCAAAGAGAACGCAGTTGTTCTTAATATGATCACAGAGGTCATTTGTGTAGAGTATGAAGAGTGTTGGTCCTAGAACACTGCCTTGGGGGACACCACTGTTGACAGGTACAGAATTTGATAGGACGTTTCCAATTTTGACCATTTGTTGTCTGTTTGATAGGAATGCTTCTATCCAGTTATGCAGGTGTCCAGAGATACCATAAGATTTTAGTTTTAATAGCAGTTTGTCATGTACCACTGTATCAAAGGCTTTACAGAAGTCTATGTAGATTGCGTCTATTATTTTATCACTGAACCTTTAAATAAGGTTAACAAATGGATCGTGCTGGGAGGAGAAATGTCATCAGATTTGATGAATGAGGTAATAATAATTCTCTCAGTCTTCCATCCTTCTGAGGTGGGTAAAATGAGGACCCAAATTGGGGGGGGGCAATATGCTGACTCTGGAAACCGCTTAGAGAGGGCTGTAATGCACTATAAGTCTAAGTATATAAGTCTAAGTGCTATTGCTATTTTGTGATGACTGGGATTTTCTTTCTCTTTCTAACCTAAGGAAATTCTCTTCCTGGAAGTTTTTATTATGGCATTAAACAGATCATATTGTATTATTTGCTCTTTAAATAGCTAGGAAAGGCAGATATTTTAAAATATGCAAATGTCATATTGTTTTTTCCCCACCAGTGTAAATTATCATTTGAAAATACATAAAATCTCAGGAAAATACTGTATACTTTTTTCAAATCATTCAAGGTACTTTTAACAGAAGGACCATAAGAATATAAAGTGTATTCTTAATCATGATTAACTCCACACCTGAAATAAAGACAGAATTATAAGAAACAGTGGACACTCATAGTGATGCTCACACCAATAATCCTGTGTAAAACTTCCTCCTCATTCCACAAAAAAAAACTCTTTAAAAAATAATCAGGCTGGGTGGAACAGAGTCAGTGCCAGAGTTTTATCATTATTATGACTGGTTGCATAATAGGTGTTTAGATTAAATTTGGCTTTTTATCCATTTATCAAGTCCTTCTCAAGGACCTAATGTTATTGTTATCATGGTATGACGCATAGTTAGTAAGATGCTTACACTGGACTTGATTTTGTTATCCACCTACCAAATCCTTCCAAACCAGCTAATATTATTGCTATTATGGTTTGACATAAGTTAGCAAGATGTTTACATTGAACATGACATTGTTCTCCATCTATCAAGTACTTCCCAAGGACTTAATGTTATTGCCATTATAGTTTGACGCATAGTTAGCAAAATGTTTACAATGGATGTGGCATTTTTATCCACCTATCAGGTCCTTTCGAAGGACCTGGGATAGGCAGCTGCTGTGTGTCTGGCTTAAAGCTATGGTTGCAGAATGTAACCTGTTCTCAATAAAGCTGCCTTTTGCATGGATAAATTGATGATGACTTTGTTAAGGCTGATGTGTTCAAGTGGGATTTCAGAGATTTTGGAATTGTGCTCAATGGACCTATTACTACTGATACTATACTTTTTTTTGTCAATTATTCTACATCCATTAGCAGGTTCTTGGGAAATTTTGTGATTTCCTCTCTTTTTCTTTTTTATTGTGCTATCTCTGCACACTGTAACATGCCATTATCCAGACTTTTTGTTTTTTATATCTAAGTTGTTAATTTTGGCAGGTGCTTGTCTGTTTAAATTCTAAAGTCCTAGAAAAGCTTTGCTTCTTCAGTTTCCATTACTTGGTCTATTTTGTGGTCCCACTAGTTCTTGCTTGTAGACAAATGGTATTTCTTGCTGATCTTCCAATGCACCCTCATTACCATGCCATTTGTCTTTTGTTTTATTTGCCCTTACGGCTTGGTCTATAGCCATTTGTTTTAATATTAACTTTCTTCAACTTTTCTGTTCTTAGACATTGCCAGGTCTTGTTGTTATTTTAATTGTTAATTTGTTATCTTGTTAATTTGCCTGTTGATTTTTTTAATGTGTCTGCCCATGTAATAATGTGTCTTGTCATGCATCTTTTCTATTGTTCATATGAGCTTTCATGTAGGCCAGTTTGATCTCCCCAGTACTCAGTAAGCCTTCATGGTATATTATATCACTGTCCTTCAGATAATCTTCCAATGCCTTTCTTCTTCAATTGTCTGGTGTTTTTGCAACATTACAACAATTTTAGCTATTTTCCAGAGTTATTGTTATCTGCCATGAAAACATGTCAGAAAATGCTGTTTCTCTTACTGCATCACCATGCATGCCCCATGCAGTTGGCAGGCCAACCACTGTACAATCTTGGACAGGAAGTGAAAGTTTGAGTGGCATTATGAAAGAAAATCCATTGCCACCCAGTGCAAATGGAACAGTATTGGAACTACATGTTCTGCTCAGTGATACTAAACTATTTGTAAATCTTTCTACAAAGAATTATGGTTTACTTATTTATGCTGTGTTGGGTGTTTTTCATCAATTAATCAGAAATACACAACAATATTTTGTAGAACTATAATATGTATGTTTTTAGCATTACCATGGCACACTGCCATCTACTGGTTTTTTAAATGATCTCTCTTTCTCTCTCTCTCCCTCCCCCCCCCAAATTATTACATGGGCAGACACATTAAAAAATCAACAGGCAAATTAATAAGATAACAAATTAACAATTAAAATAACAACAAGACCTGGCATGACACCTTTTAAAGCTTAAATCATTGTGCATTATAGAACCCATATGCAAAGATAGATCAACTTATAAAACATATTTTGGTTTTGTATTATTTCTCATAATTAAATACTCTTACAAGTAGGAAAACATAAAGCATATTATTAAAATAACTAACTTCAATTCCTAAGTCATTAGGTAAATGTGTTCATCTTATTCACATCCTCAGAAAGAGTTGCTCACTTATACTGTTTCACAAGCAGTGGACCAGCATCTGTATTTCCAAATTTAAAAAGTTAGCTGAAACATTAGTTTTGCTGAATGTTGAAAATATTTATATTATGATTTTTTTATTTGTAGTATATATATCAAGTTTTACTGACGCATTCTGTGTCTAGTATGTAGCTCAAATTAAGATCTGCAAGTCCTTTCTATATGCCAGTAATTGAAATCGCATACAATCAGCACCACATTTAGTGATGCTTTCTTCCATTAAACTGGATTTTTATGATATTTCAACTACAGCATCAAAAATGAGCCCAATTGTGCAGATTGGGCAATACAAAGATAACTCTTTTATGATGTAGTGCTGCATTTGAACTGCAGTAAGTGATATTATCTTAGAATTTTGATTTCTCATGCACAATCTAATATCATTCACATCAGTGATGGGATTCAAGTTTTTTTACTACCAGTTCTGTGGGTGTGGCTTGGTGGGCATGGCAGGGGAAGGATACTGTAAAATCACCAGTCAGAGGTGGTATTTGCCGGTTCTCTGAATTACTCAAAATTTCTGCTACCAGTTCTCCAGAACTGGTCAGAACCTGCTGAATACCACCTCTGACTCACATATAATAGAAACTGCTCTTTACAGTCAAACAGAGTTAGGGAAGGAAGGAAGAAGTTTAATGCTTAATTGTATAAATCAACTAAACAAAGACTTCTGTATTAATATAAATGCTGTTGTCTGTATGATGATCCTACTTTTGTTTTTCCCACTGGGTCTCTCGTGTCTAGTTCATGATTCTAACCTCTTGCTGGCAGAAGAAGGAACCTGTAGAGTAGTATGTAGTACATACCAAATTTTGATTAAGGTTTAGCCCCTCCCCCTTTTGTGATATTTTGTTTACATTATAACCCCACCCATTTCATGATGTTTTGCTTATATTTTAGCCCCATTTTGTAACATTTTGTTTATATTGTAACTACTCCCATTTTGTGATGTCATAGATCCACCGCCTACTTACCATGGAGGGCTGACACCCTCATTACCCACAAACCCATGTTTCCTGGAAGAACTGTAGAGTCATTGTCCCATAATTCCTCTTGCCCTGTAGTGCTGTGACATCGCCACACACTGTTCCCCTGTCTCTGACATATTGCAACATATTAATTATTCACCAGAGAGCTTTCTCATTGGCCCGTATTTGTACAGCTGGAGATTGACAGCAGCAGCCTGTGATGGTTCAGAGGTGCAATCCCACTGGTTGAAAGGAAATGGCTGACAAACTGAGCACATGGAAGCAGCAAGACTGCCCAGAAAGACCGTCCATTGCCATAATCAAAATGAATGAATGAATGACGGATAGAGCACGAGTACTGCTAATGCAAAAAAACAAACAAAACAGAAGCGTTTCTGAAGAGGTCATTGGTGGCATGCTTTTGTCAGGGACCTGTGTTTACACAGGCCAGGAAGTAAAAAGCAATATCGAGCACAGTTGCCCCCCCCCCATTTGCAGTTGTAATGCATGGAATTCATCATTGCCTCTTCTTTGTTCTCAGTGGGTTTTTACTTTGCAGAGATGTAAAAAAAATAAGTACTATGTTTGCAAATAAGTCTTTTTGTATGTGATTTTTGTACTTGTCAGATACTGATGGGCAAAGGGGTGATGTGTAAGGCATGAAAAATAAAAGTGAGAGTAAAAAATTAATAATAAAGAGTTTGGGTTATTCGTATGCTTACTTATGACAAGAGGTTGCAGGACAAGTTGGGGCATGCCCCAGGGCAGGAGTGGTGTGTGGGCGTGGGCTGCATATGTTTGATAGAGAGCATGCGCACGATGCTCGTGGTGCCATGTGTGACAAGCTTATTTTGGGCATGCCTGGGCCTGTCCCAGGCGTGATCTGCAGATCTTGGCCTCATAAAAGAGGGGGGCCTCTGCAGAAGAATGACAATTCAGCTGCTTAAAGCGTAGAATGCGTTTAACAACATCATGGATTCTTGCGAAGGAAATAATAAAAAGGGTGATAATGCACATACAAATGATGATTTATTTGATGTAAAAATTACACCAGAACCAGCAAAAAGGCCCCGTCAAGGTAGGAAGTGTTGTAAAAAGTTAATATTGAGAGTAAACATGAATTGGTACTTAAGATTTGTTATTGTTGTTTCTGCCAGACACCAAATGGTGCGTATATAGACACCAAAAATTTAAAAGTATTATGAGTCGAAACCGAATATGTAATGGCCTTTATTTCTTCTTTCAGAACCAGATACACTGCAGAATATGCACCTTATGCAAATTGTCAAGAGTGGTGTTGTGAAGATTTTGCATCATTGTTTACTGGGTTGTCTGAAAAATGAAGATCAAATGGATGGACTGGATGAAAGTAGCATTGTTAAAAGACTATGCCTTCAAATATCTATACCACAAATTGTCTGGATGATTATTAATATTTCAGACAAAATGAATAAATTATATTTCATAAGGGATACACTGACTGAAGTCAAGGAATGTATACAGAGCATTGAGAAGGCGAAGGATCCAATGGTGTTAATGACAAGGATAAGAGATGAGACTCCTATGTTTGTCAAGAGATTGGTATGCCAAAACGTGTCAGACATTTATTACAAGATAATACTAATGTAAAGGATGTGACTTTCTAATAAAACTGGTATTCTGAAGAACTTTGAATCCTCTTGTTATTTCTGGTTGGTAACACTTATTTAGAAAACTTGTAAATGTGGTAGGGTTGGGTGGGGGTATATGGAACCAACAGAGATGGAATTAAAAGGTATGTTATTTAATTGGGGGTATAACTATTGTATAAATGACAGTGCTTGTTAGGGACTGTTGGCCTATAATTAAAATTAATGGGTAGGAGGGGATTCATACTATATGTATTTAGTATGTTATGTACTTCTCAACATGTTATGTAGCATTGAGAATACATATATGATTCATTTTTCAGACCAGGATGATGATGTTGATGATAATGTTGTGATATGTCTTTTTTATTTATTTAGAACCTGTTTGTAAAAAGTCAAAAACGGGTAATGAGGACCAGCAACATACTGACACAAGTGATGACAGTGCCAGTGAAGAGGGTGATATGTCAGAAACCCAAACAGCAGAGGAAGGTGAACCCTCAGAAGATTCTGACTCGCTAAATACACCAGACGCCCCTGATGTGTACCTGGAGAGTGTTCAATCATGTCAGAGGAACGTGCAACATTACAGAGCAGTAGAGTACTATGAACATTATAGATTTGTAAATATGGAACATATTTGTTCATTCACACAACCTATAGATGTTATTCATAATGAGATACAGAGACTTTTGAACCGTATTTCCAGGGAGATAAGACCAAATGATTTTGTGCAATTGCAGCTGGATGCTGAGGAATTAAGTAGACCTCTCTTTAGTGTTAGGAGGCCACTGGATGAACTAAATGCTCTACAAATATGGGCCAATGGGAAAGCTCTCTGGTGAATAATTAATATGTTGCAGTATTTCAAGATGAAAGGGATAATGGGATAGGGAGAAATGGGTCTTTTGCTGTTATTGCGCTTCCAGGTAACAGGTCCTGAGGGTCAGAGAGGGGGGAACGGTGTGTGGCAATGTCACAACTACAAGATGAGAGGAATTATGGGGCAATGGGTGTGGCTCACAATGACTTTACAGTTCTTCCAGGAAACATGGGTTTGTGGGTAATGAGGGTGGGCTTATGATGTCAACCTTCCATGGTAAGTAGGGGATGGATCTATGACATCACAAAATGGGAGGAGTTACAATGTAAACAAAATGTCACAAAAGGGGTGGGGCTAAAATATAAGCAAAATGTCACAAAAGGAGCGGGGCTAAACCAGTCAAAATTTGGTATGTACTACATACTACTCTGCAGATTGCAAATTACAAACAAAGATTTTCTTGCTCCAATATTTTAAATACAGGGAGAGTCAAAGTGGCCCCCTCTATTGCTTTGGCCTACTTGAGTAGAAAAGTCCTGTGGAAAGTGTAATTTGCCAAATGATCAGCCAAAATACATTTTCAGTCAAAGAAATTTTCAACCAATCACATAAAGCACATTGACAGAAAGTTATCTGGGTCATTGTCCTCAAATACTTCATGTGGGTTGAAGTAGATTTATTGCAAGTCAGGAACACCTACTATGCTAAAATTGTAGGATGCAGAAATGGGAACCTCAGAGATAATAGGTAAATGGTAGTAGGAAAATAAAAGATGGAGAGTGTGGATGGACACTTCCTGAATTATGGCTTACTTGGAGATTAATATAGAAGGGGGTCTGAATGAAAATATTCAGTTTTGGGAATAGAAAAGCTAGTTCAGAATTACATAGAAAATCCCAATTTGGGTGTGATAGAGCAAAAGAAGGAAGTGGGAAAGAAGAAAAGAAAACTGTTAGAAACCAGCAAAAGGGAGGAAGACTACTTGGGAATAAGGAATAAAAGTAAGTTAGTTTTCTTTTCTTCCCAGAAATCTTTTGTACAGATGAATTTCATATCCTGCACCTAACAACAACAACAAAAAGGCAGTAAGAATGTGAGGAAGAGCTTGCAAAAATTTAACTTTTTTGATTGGCAGTTTAATCATAAAGACCATTAAAAAACTAAATGTTTCACCTTTGAGAGAATTGATCATGGGATTTGGGTGGAGAGCTGAGATTTCTAGGGTTACAAGGAAAATTAAAAGAAACTAGAAAGATTGCAGACCTATGTCAGAGGAGGAACTTAGCAGTATTGGAAGTAAGTTACCTGTCAACCTTCTAAGTAGACCAGACATGAAACATAACATGATAATTCTACTCTTTTGCAAGTCAGAAAGTACAAATCTACCATTGCCTCTTTTCACAGGACTGATCCTTTCTATGTTTCTTTCTCTGTTCATTATTCTCTCATCTCCCACACCTTTTTATCTGATCCTCCCCTAGGCAGCATCTCTTACACTTGCTTCCCAAAATCAATCCCACAGACCATTACAATACATGAGACTTTTTGTAATAATTACTTTGAACAAAAAAGAAGAAAGGGTGAAATTATTTGAATACATAAAATGGTTTTGACATGCAGTATACCTGTGTGAAAGAAGACGCCTAGTTCTAATGCTAAGGGAGTCCCTCCCCACTACCACAGGACCCAGAGAGATTCATTCATATTTTCAGTGGCTTAGTGGTATTCATATTATTATACTACCTTGTTACATTGCTCGTGTGGATGTAAGATATTTCCTAATAATATCAGCTGCAAGAAGTTCATAACTAGAAATGAGGGTTTTTTTATAAGAAGGCGAATCAATCCATAGGGCGTCCCTGTTGGTGGAAGTTTAGTCAGTAGATTTGCCTAAAATGAATTCTGTACAAGCTGAATAGGATTCTCTGGGAAATTTGCTCTTGAAATCAAGACCAGATTCTGTGTTTCTAGATAACAAAGGCTGCATTCACCTGTAGCTTCTCTTCTTACACCATTTTTTAAAATGAGAGCTGGGATCCTCTGAGAATCTCTTCCCACTCCCCAATGTTTTTTCACAATCTGAATTCATGGGAAAGACCTGCACTATTCTTGCAACAGAAAGCCCTATCTAAACTTTTAGATTTTAGATTTATAATTATGTATTATTTTCTTATATGGTATTGTTAATATTGTACCTCCGTCTATGGAAGCTAACAAGCTAGCTATTCCTACTTTGCTACTTGGACTGGTGTGATGTATATATTTCATAAATCAACTGAACTCCAAAACCATTTTAAAGAATATTTTCTTACATTATTGAATACAAATACCATCCAGGGTACCTCGGAAGCAGATAACATATATATTTAATAAATTAAATGATAGAAACTTTTAATTTATTTTGATCATTACAGTGTAACTGCCATTCTACTCTAGAATCTTTTTTAAGCCAAGTAGTAAGTGTCTTCTTTAAGTGTCAAAAAGCTATGAATATTGTACATCAACTTCTGTTGATAAACCTGTAGTATATTGGCTATTGTCATTCTTGATTGTTAAGCTTACCTGTGATCCAATATTGGGTTTTTCTGTTATCTTGTCTGCCTATATAAATTATAATTCCTGTATACTCATTGGCATTAATTTTTCTGGAAGATTCAATAAAGTAAGCAACAGAAAAAGATACTTCTGACTCTAATGGTTTTTTTTTAAATTTGATCAACAGAAAAAGATTAATTTTCAAGATTGATCAGTCAGGAAAAACTGCATATCAAATAACATGAACAGATTCTTGGTTATACTGCATTTAGTTTTTCCAATACATGCACCAGTATTTTGCTTTACTTGTGGAAATGAAACTTTATAAGACAAAGAGACTAACTGACTTGAAGCATTGAATGAATGCAACAATATTAGCAAAGTACAGACTAGTAGATAAATGCATACCATCTCTACAATTATTTTCAAGAACAAATTGGGCACACCAAAACATAATCAACCATGGAAAGTGGGCAAGGTCAGCAGAGTTCAATTATTACTAATTATTTAACTACCATAATAGTTCAAGGAAGAACCATTTTTAAGCAGAAGGAAGAAGACTTAATATGAGAAATAGTCATCCAAGAGGGAGAAAAATCCTTTACACTTTCTCCTGTATAATTACATAATTATAAACATATGTTTGTGGATATTGGCATGAGTAACAAATTGCTGGGATAAGTGATTTTCTGGCTTATTGGTGATAGTAATAGTACTAGTAGTAGTAGTAGTGGAGTGTATCTAATTCATTTACCCTTGTTATTTATATTTAATTGAAACTACAGCACTAACAGAACAATAAAGAGCATTTAATTGTTAAAAGATGCACAGGACAAAGCATTGCGGAAATGGTATGATAACATTTATTATATACTAGCTCTATATCCGTGCTTCATTACGGAACTATGTGATCGGGCTTAGTTTTTTGGGAAGAAAATAAGGGGGGAAAATTGTGCCTCTGCCTACCAGCATCCATCGGTATTCATCTGGCTAGTGTCCTGTCAGTGTGTGAGAAAGTTGAGGCTGTTTGGAAACTGAAACAGTATTGCTGTGTGAGCAAGGAGACAGCAAGGAGCCTGGGCGTGGCTTAGCTCAACTGTTCTGTACTAAAGCTGCTTGGTGCTCTGAAACTGAAACTCCTCTCCTTTGCTTGGGTTTTGTATTTGGAACATATTTCTTTTCAGGTTGGGAGGGAGAGTAGAACAGCTTAGCATCAGAGTGTATTAATAATAATATACAAAATACTAATGCTCTGATGGTCATTTTGAAAAATGCTTTCTTAGTGAGCACCTAGAACCCAAGAGGAACATACATGCCAAATTTCAAGTTTGTAGGCTTTATGGTTCTGGAGATGTTGTGATGATGCGTGAGTGGTATTTCACTTTTATATATATAGATTCAGCTTTATAACAGGATGAAAAAGAGAAGGTTCTCATTAAATAAAAATTCGGTGATTATATGTCTAAACATTATTTGTTGTTCTTATAAAGTATACATACTGTATATAATAAAAAAAATACTACAATAGTGATGAGCGTCTTGACTAAGAGGCTCTAATTATTTCATATTCTGACATTTCACCCATAACTGTAGTGGGTATCTTCAAAAATGAATGTTGTCTGCTCTGTGATATACTTTTTGGCAATTCACAGGAAAAAAAAGCAGAAATGAATTGTCTTTTTATTTGTAGTAGAACTAATAATCAATTGGACCATGTCATCAGAATTTTAGAATGCTAGTTTCTGGTTGGTTCTTCATCCCAATAAATTTTGTAATTGATTTGATTTAAAGAAGTTCCAGAGGAATAGTTTTTATTGACATTCTTTGAAACATACTGCTGCTTATAATTTGTCAAGTGAGAGTTCTAAATGGTTTGTTAATTAAAGACTTTTATTTTGATGTCAAACTAGAAACCAGGTATTAATCTTTAAACTCTCTTTATTCTGAATACCTTTTCTGAGCACAAAAGTATGATGATAATAAACAGTGGACTTTTGCCAATTTTAAATAATCAAATCATTTCTTGGATTTTTCTCATTGGTTTGAAAATAGTTTTTAAGTTGTGTTTTGTTAGTAACTTTCAGTTTGTAATTTTTTTGACATATAGAAAAAACACGTGTTCTACTGACAACGTTTTGTCCTTAAATGTTTACATGATACTATTTTATTGCTGGATTGCATTTGTCTGATCTTAGTGGCAGAAGAACCATTAATCTTTTAGTGTTGCCAAGGCACCTCAACTTATCTTATGTTTTGTACTTTAAGAGTCTTCAAGGAGGAAAGAGGCGGTTGAGATTATTGGGGATCAAGAACAGAATGAAACACATACAATATATAATAAAAATGTGTATTTTATAAAGGAAGCAAATGTGGATGGCTACTGCATTCTGAAAGTGGTGGTGTTTCTTATTTTTGCCATCAAGAATGATACTTGGATAAATTTCAATATATCTTTGCTAATTCTAGCATTGCAATAAAGTTGTAGTGATTAGGACTTTCAGTGCACATTTTTACATATAATGTATTTTAAATAGTTGTTAAATTCTGGTACCCAAATTTAAAACATAAGATGAATTATGAATCGAATTTACCAATTAAGATCTTAAAGCCATTTAATTATTCCATTTATATCTTTCTAAAGCAAAACAATTATGAACTTAAGTAGTGCATAAGATGTCTGCTGATTAAGAGTCACTAAAGTTGTCAATTCGTTACACAATATTACCTCATAATTACTTTATGGTTATCTACAGACGTTTGATAAGGGGGTGTGTATGTTCATTCCTCTGCTGTGATTATTAGCTACCATAATTTGCTGGAGGCTACAGAAATAACTTTTTTTTAAAAGGAGGTAATGCTATGCTGGATATAGATATTGAGGTCAATGTTTCAGGCAATGCTAAACTTACCTCAGTTGACCCAAATATTGCCTGTCAAACTAGTTTGACAGGGAACAGAAACTAACTGCATGAATATACTCTCACAGTGTGGCTACAAAGTAATACAAAGTAAAAGCAAAGGTAGATTATTTTCATTATGAAAAGGTGGTCAAATCTTAGTCTCCTAGGAACTCTGATTGATGCTTGTTGTATTTCTGAAAGGTAGAAACTTCTGAAAATGGTTAGTGTGTCTTACAATATGATAATAATTTATTGGAAACAGTAATCATTCTCATTATTAAAAGGCATTAGAAAAATATGATTGAAGTCCAACTGCCTTTCTTAGAGCCAAAATGCTCTTTCTGTCAGGTGAAAAGAGCCCAGTTGTTGCTTTTACTTTGAGACATCCAAAATTGGGTTTGAAAAGTTAAGAAGGTATTCTCACCATGTGATCAAAGCCATGCCCCTTATTACACATGTTACCATGTGATACACATAAAAATAGGGCATCATTCTGACTACACACTTGGAATCTGCAATCTTGAATTTTTTGATCTATTACAGACATCTTTGCTTCCATTCTGTCCAGAAGATCTATCCTTTTTTATTTTACATTTTCATGTTGAACAAATAGATAACATTTCCAGATGAGGCTTGCGTTGTGCAACAATGCTACCTTTATGGAGTTAAATGAATTAATGAAACCATTTTGTAATTTTTAGTGCTTTCCCAGTACTACTTTCATCTTTTTTTCTGTATTAGAAAAAAAGAGGAAAAATAAAAACAAAATAGACAACACAGTGTTAAAAGGATTATCTGTGTAATTTATGTTAAAATACCTTATGCAGTTCATTGGTTTATTAGACAATACTGATTACTGTAACAAAACCAGTTCTTCAAATGGGCATTCAGGCAACTAAAGGATTCCTTGCCAACAATGCTTCTTACCAGGCTGAAAACTGAAAATGCCACAAATTATTTCTGACACATTCTTTAGCCATTCTCATGTTCTTCCTGTCACTAACAAGCATTGATAGGTGGTGAAGCTACTAGTTGACACATTTCACCACCCATGTCAGATGGACCCAAATGGAGTTCAGACCTTACGCTTCTGTAGGCAATACTTTGATAGCAGCTGCAAATGTTAAAATTTGGAGGGAGGGGAGAGAGAAGAAGACCACTTTCACTGTTATTTGAAAAATGCAGGTGAAGCAGGAACAGAAACTTGGGCAAGGGAGAAATTACCAAAATAAGCATAAAGTAACAGAGTGCTTTCCTCCTTTACACTGGGATGAAAGAAGTGGGGGGAGGAAGGATGGATGAGAAGCTAAAGCCTGAGACCTTTCAGAGTTTCTATTACTCCTGTTTTGTAACCAGTCAAATGCTCTCAAATCAGAATATTGCCAATGCCCTTCTCATTCATTTAGTAACAACAAATTGTCCATATATAGAAGTCAGGTTGTGGCCAGAGTAGAAATTTCCTGCATGGGAGACTATTCTATTTCCTTTGAGTAACACTCCCTGCAATCACTGGCATATTTCAAATTAAAAAAAAGAGAAAGAAAGAAAGCACAAAGGAAAGAGCAGATTCACATTTGCTTTTACATGTTCTTAAAATTAAATAGCTAAATCAACAATCTAATGTAACACAGCTATATATTAAAAAACTTATTTTTAATGCTCTCTCTGTAATGTTTGTGCAATGTGAAAGCCAGAAATAGAGAACTGTTCTGGCAGTTCCTAAATGGAAAGTTAATTTCTGCAAACAGGGTACCATTCCCCTGTTTCTTAGGCATAGCAATGTGCCCACTGCTCAGAAGTGTTGTGTCTCTGAGTCAATCTGTTGTCTTAAGTGTGGCAAAAAAAATACTGCCCATTGCCAGGCTGGACATATAATTCAGCTGCTAGATTCCTTGATTTCACTATGTAAAATGAGTATTAATATATAATACTTAAGGTGAATGGGATATTCTTGTTTCAAGTCTCAGCCGTTCATCCAGCATTTGGAGCAGGAGAAACAAAGTCACTCACTAATGCCACGAAAGTAAGGTTTATTGTTCTTCTACATCTCCAAGTTGGGTAACAACGAGTAAATTACATTTAAAGTCAGCTCTGATGCTTACCGCAGCCAGAGCTGTATTTATACAATATGTCAAATCTTAATTGGGCTAACAACCATCTGGTAGCCGCTGTTTCTCAATATCCAGTAATTATATGGAAAATGCAAACGTAGCTTATCCTTCTTCCACCCACAACTCCCACACCTGTGGAACAATAGTGATCACCTCCACCGTTTGTGCACACCCATGCCCCTCTGCCCCCTTGCTCATCAACAATAACATTCCCAGTCCACATCTGCACTGCGGGCATCTTTCAACAGGCTGGCATCTGACGTTATCGTCATGTGCATGGCAGCCACCAAATACAGCATCGGGTATTAGCGCAACAGGGAGGAATGGTAAGACTCCCTATGTCGGTGTTGCAGCTCTATGCATGACATGTAGAATCATGACAGGCAGCCCCCTCTACAAGGCATCCACTTGTAAGACAAAAACAATAATATCAGTAATCATTTTCCTCAACAATCAGTACAATCACAGGGTGGGCCCAGGTTTGTCAGGATATGTGGTATGGAAATGGCACATCAAGTGGGCTGCACATACATCTGTCTCATTTACCCATGATGCTTCTGATTTGGAATACCCTTTCCATCGCACCAAATATTGAATAGTGTTTCTTCTTCTGCGAGAATCGAGGATTTTATCTATTTCAACCTGGTTGTTGTTTGTTTGCTGTAGCATATTCAGACCATGTGAACCATTTGTGAATGCAACAGGTTTCAATAAACTTGTATTGTATGGAAAATTGGGTGAATATGACCCAGCAATGGTGGTAGTTTTAATTTAACTGTGACAAGGTTGATAACTTTTATTATTGGAAATGGTCCCAAATATTTGGGGCCCAATTTTCTACTATTCAGTCACAATTTGATGTATTTTGTGGACAGGTAAACCCTGTCCCCCACTTTGAAAGGTATATGATCCCTCCTTTTCCTATTTGCATGGGTTTTATAATCCCATTCAGTTTTTTCCAGAGCTTTTCGTACATCTTGCCAACAGGCCTGTACCTTTTGTGCCCAGACCTGGACGCTAACTGGAATATCTGATTTACACGTGAGGTCCAGTAATGGACCAAACTCTAAGCTGTCAACCACGTACAATGGGCTGTATCCTGTGCTGCTATGTACAGCGTTGTTATATGCAATTTCCACAAATGGTAATAACTCCATCCAGTCTCTTTGTTGGTAGGTCACATATGATCTCAAATACCTTTCTACCATCACATTCGCTCTCTCGGTTATGCCATTAGTGCTTGGATGGTATGCCGAACTCAATCCCTGTGATGATCCTAACAGATTAAAAATGCCTTCCAAAAGAGAGGAGTAAATTGTAGTCCTCTGTCAGAAATCACCCTTTGAGGTGTTCCATGTAGACAATAGACATGCTGTATAAACATGTTTGCCAATTTCCTCGCTGAGGGGAGACCTTTACAAGGAACAAAATGTTTTGAAAACAAATCTATGATGGTCCATATTACTGTATAACCATTACAGTTAGGCAGTTCCACAATAAAATCCATAGCAATATCTTGCCATGGACATTGTGGCTCCAACACAGATTGTAATAATCCTAATGGCTTACCAACCCTTGACTAAGAAATTGCGCAAACATGACATCGTTTTACATACTGTTCAATCTCGGACCTCATTTTGAGCCACCAAAATTGGCATCTTGCTAAATGTAGGGTTTTCACAAATCCAAAATGTCCAGCTTGTTTTACGTCATGACATTTTTTTAGAACACTGTCTCTACACTTGGCTGGCACATATAGTTTCTCCCCTTTCCAGGCCAACCCATCTCTATAGGAACATACAGTCACATTAGTCTGAAGCCATTCATCTGTTTGAGTCACTTCTCATAAAGTGTCTTGTTTCACATCTTTCAAGCATATGACTTGTCCTGTATTTCCATTCATTTCATCGGATATAATAGGTTGGACAATCACAACTTGGCCTCCATCCTACTGGGGTAAATGGGACAATGCATCAGCCATGAAATTACATCCCCCGGTACGTAATGTAAGCAGAACTTAAAACATGTAAAATACATTGCCCATCTTACTTGTTTGGGGGACAAACATCTAGGCGTCTGTAAAGCCTCCAGGTTTTTGTGATCTGTCCATACTTCAAAAACATCTTTTGCCCCCTCCAATAAATGTCTCCATGTCTGCAATGCCCATTTAATAGCAAACGCTTCCTTTTCCCAAATTGCCCACCCCCTCTCTATGGAGGTGAATTTGCAGGAGGTGTAAGAGCAGGGTTGTAATACACCTTGTTCATTAATTTGCAACAGGACAGCCCCCACCACCATGTTGCTAGCGTCCATTTGAACAACGTATTTCCCCATAGGTTCAGGATGTTGTAGAACAGGCACCTGTGACAATAGTGCTTTTAAATTGTCAAAGGCTTGTTGACGCTCTGGGGACCATTCAATTAGTTGACCGGGTTTAGGCTTTATGGCTTGATTTTTTGTTTTCAATAGTTTGGTCAATGGCAAGGCTTTGCGAGCTAATTGAGGTATAAATTGCCTATAAAAATTCGCAAACTCCAGGAAACTCTGCACTTGTTTTCGTGTTTTTGGGGCCTGCCAATCTAATACAGCTTTTAACTTACTAGGATCCATTTCTAATCCGTCATGGGAAATCTGATACCCCAAATAGTCCAATTTGGTGCAGTGAAACTCACACTTTGACAGTTTCACGTACAACTTGGCTTCCAACAATTTAGTTAAGAGGCTCCTTACTAAGCGTATATGTTCCTCCAGAGTTTGTGTGTAAATTAAAATGTCATCTAAATATACGAGTACTCAGCGGTATAGATGTTTGTGCAAAACCTCATTGATGAGTTACATAAATACTGCAGGGGCGCCCTGCAACCCAAAAGGCATCACTTTGAAATGGAAACTACCAAGGGGACAGTTGAATGTAGTCTTCCATTCATCTCCTGGTTTTATGTGTACTCAGTAGTACGCTTCACACAAATCCAATTTTGTAAAAATCCGACCGGTGGACAATGTTGCCAACAGTTCACTAATTAATGGCAAAGGGTACATATTTTCTACGCATACTGCGTTGAGCCCCCTGAAATCAATGCACAAGCATAGACCCTCATCTTTTTTCTCCCTGAATAATACTGGGACAGCGATATGTGACAGTCCGCATTGTATAAACCCCCGAGATAAGTTTTTATCCAAGTAGCTCCTCATCTCCTCTATCTCCTTAGGAGTCATTGTATACATAGGAGGCTTAGGTAATTTCACTCCTGGAACTAATTCTATAGCACAATCGGTTTTACGGTGTGGTGGTAGGATTTCACACTCTTCCTCACTGAACACTTTTGCAATATCATGGTACACGTCTGGGTATGGGAGGTTTCCATGTTCAACTATTGTAGTCACCGACTCCTGGTTTGGTTTCTGTACTAGGGATCTTGAACTTGGATGAGGTGGCTCTGGTCCTATTAACAGTCTCAAGTGATGACACCCACCTTCCCACCAGATAGTGGGTTCCCACTTATCCAACCACACCAAACTCAATATGAGTGCTTCATGCATTTTTGGTACTATAATGAACCTCAAACTTTCCCAATGGGTCCCAATCTCTAACTTGACAGACACAGTCATCATCACTGCTGGCGTCCCTTCAAGCAAGGATCCATCCACCTGCTCAAATTTCATTGGTGTTGGCAATGGTTCTACCTTCAATCGCAACTCATCAACTACTTGTTGACTAATGAGACAATGTGTGCAGCCCATATCTATCAATGCTCCATATCTTCACCTAATTCCTGCATCCCTACCTTCCAACAATACCGGTATTATGAAAGGTCAGACTGGAGCGCTTACTATAGTGTCTTTCTGGCTCTCCTCACCGCTGTCATACAGTCCCAAAACGACCCAGGGTTGCCGTTCTTCCGATCGTTGTTTGCGGGGTGATGGTGCATCCACCAACGTCTTTTGTGTGAGCCCCTGTGAGCGTTCGGTACCACCAACACCCATTTTACTATAACCCAGTTGTGCAACAGCTCCAATAGGTGCCTTTGCTATCTGCTTCATATATTCCCTAGTAAGCATAGGACACTCTAATGCCCTATGCCCCCTATATTACATCTGAAACATCTGAGGGGGGGTTCGACCTCTAACCCTGGGTGTAACCTCGGCCTGTCGACTTTGACCCCCCCCATCGACTGGATTTACTTTAGTCCCCTTCCTAAAAGCATCGGGCTTGGTCCTAAACTCTTTTAGACCAATGTCCAACTCCACTACAGTCTTATTCCACTCTGTTAATCATTGGGATACTCCTCTATACAGGCATGCCTGCCTTAAACTACGATCCAAACCAGCCCGGAATTCGCAGACCAATAAGCATTCTGGCCAAGATCTTAATTTCCCAGCTAACCGCCGGAAGTCCCGCACATATTCGACTGCTGGTCGCCCACCCTGCTGCAATGCCATAACTGCCTCTTCAGTTTGGTGTATTCGAGATCTATCTTCAAATTGATTTTGGAGTGAGTCAAGGAACAAGCTCACATCTACTAATTCTCTCACCCCTACACTGTGCAGTTCTGCCACCCAATCTGCTGCATCCCCAGTTAAGACACCTGTAATAGCTACCACGATAGACCATTGTGAAGGGTAGCAAGACGCATATAGTTTTAAATGGTTTACCACTTGACTTAAGAACAGTGCTATGCGGTCAGGGTTGCCATCAAAAGAGGTTTGAAGTGGCAGTGGGCGACACACCATGCATTGTAGCCACTGACCAGACATTCGCTGATGTCCCCATGATATTTCATGTCATCTACTTCGTGGTGGGGAATTCCCCTGAATCAAACTAGAAGTTAAATGCTGGGTACCACCTGTCCTGGGTTCTGATGGCCCCACTACATCCGCTAATGAGGAGTCAGAAACCAGGGGTGAGGTCACTTCCTGTTTGCCTACAACTTCTCTCCCTTCCCTCCTTGGGGATGGAACTGAAAAAAGAAGTATCATCCATTCAGGTTCCTGACCCATCCCATGTACTTTTGGAGCCAGAATCCTGTATGCTTAAGTCTCCATACTTCATCTGGAGGATTTCTAAAGTACTAGCCCTCAAGCTGCAGGTGGATGTACTCCAATCATCCTCTTCAATTATCCTCTGTTCTTTCCATTTTTCAAATGCACCAGCACTCAGAGGAACAAAAGCAGGGGGTTTTCCTCGAACATCTCTTACCCCCGAACCCACATGGAGCTACAGGTCACTTCTCTTGTCCCCTCTGGACTTGGTCCATACAGCTCTGTGATCCTCCCCCTCAGTTCCCCCAATAGTATCCTGTCATGTCTTAGGTCTGGTAACCTGCTGAGTATCCTCATCAGTCTTGCTGCAAATGTTCCCCATACCATCAGCAGGGGTTGCTCTGTCACTTCTAACACTGGCAAAAGACTCACATATGCCGTCGTCACCTGTATCCTCTTCTGCCGCCACTCCACACTCAACCGGGGGGGGCAGCATCCACATCCGTGCCTTCCGCCATCAGTCCTCAGCTAGGCGGCAACAAACAGTCAGAATGGGGGTAGGCAACATCGGAGCATGTCCATTCAACAATGAGGAGACAAGAGGAAACAAAATTGTGGAGGAGAGAGCTGACTTTCCTCTTGGCCGTTCATCCAGCGTTTGGAGCAGGAGAAACAAAGTCATTCATTAGTGCCACGAAAGTAAGGTTTATTGTTCTTCTACATCTCCAAGTTTGGTAACAATGAGTAAATTACATTTAAAGTCAGCTCTGGCACTTACCACAGCCAGAGCTGTATTTATACAATATGTCAACTCTTAATTGGGCAAATCAAAATCCAAATGTAGCTTATCCTTCTTCCACCCACAACTCCCACACCTGTGGAACAATAGTGATCACCTCCACCATTTGTGCACACCCATGCCCCTCTGCCCCCTTGCTCATCAACAATAACATTCCCAGTCCACATCTGCACTGCGGGCATCTTTCAACAGGCTGGTGTCTGACATTATCGTCACAAATACAGTGCCAGGTGTTAGCGCAACAGGGAGGAATGGTAAGACTCCCTATGTCGGTGTTGTGGCTCTATGCATGACATGTGGAGTCGTGTCATCAAGGAGCATATTATTTTGGATTAATTCAACTATCACTATAGTATACTACTAAGATTTCAGAAATGCTGCATTTTGTCACATGGTTTCTTTGTTTTATCTGTCAGCATAATTCCTCCCTCAATTCTCAAAATTGTCCCTAGGGATGGAAAAGAGGATCTGATTGCTTTATTCTGTGAGCAGAGAGATTGTGTAAGGACACATGCCATTTCCAGTAGGAGATACATGGCAAGGCCAGCTGGCTTAGCAAGTTCTTGCTGTGGCAAGGCAGGATGTCCGGTGTAATGACATCAACTTTGGAATCTTGCCCATATGACATATGCTGCTAGGTTTCACATAGTCTGGGAAATAACAATAAGAGATGGTATAGGAACAAATATTAGACTATGGACTAATTACAGTAGTCCATGATAATTCATTCCCCTTCTGTCCTTCTTTTACTCAGAAACATTTGATTTATGTAAACTTCTGTAAGACTCTGAGCTAATTATATTTTCAGAGTGTTGAGAGAAGGGTAATAATATCATCACATCTGCATCACATAACATTTGTGAAAAAGGTCTTTGTTTCTCTGCTACAAGATTTGTTCCTTTATTGTGCTTTCCTGGTATCCAGGAAGCAGAGGAAGAAATAGAACTAGAGCTACAAATATTTTAATTTTTGTTGCTTTGCTTGTGATGTGTAAACAAATATATTACCAATCCAGATTCCAGGATCATTTCAACATTTTAGACAACAATTAAATATAACAATATTAAAATATTCAATGTAACAATATTAAAAATAACAATTCGATCTGGTTATAAATGCTATCCAGAACCAGGGACCCAATGTTTGTATCAGTTTCATGTATTATAATTTGTGTATGTCATTTATGTTATATTTCACATATTGTGACTTTGGCAATAAAAAAAATATTTACATTACATTAAATTAATATTTATTAATTAAAATATTAAGTGCATATGAATTGATTAAATTTGAATCTATTGTTATGTAAATAAACAATGAAAACCTAACAACTACCATTATTATATTTGGGCAAACTCGTACAGGCTTCTTACCCTGATGTGAGAATGGCTTACTAACAATTGTCTGATCACCTGTTTACCTACCTTCATCTGAATCTCATTATCTACACTCTATCTGTACAGATTCCCAAATAATTGCTGTATGCCTGCTACCTTATAATAAAAGGTGAGTGAATTAGTTTCTTATAAGAAAATGTTCCCATAGGAGGAGGAAAGATCACTGGACTGGCACCAAAGATGAACTCTAAACACTACAAAAAAACTTTGAAAGGGCTAAAATAGATCTCGCTCAATTTTTATGATTCATATTTGTATAAAATATAAGAATAACTGGAAGAAGGGAAAGGAAGGGAAAGATTACAATTTCCTGTTATCTTAAATGACCTGTGAATTTTGAAAAGTACGGTACAGAATCTTTGTTCTTTTAAGCTATACATTCTTCAAATTTAAATAGAGTTTAAAAAATAATAAAAATAATAATCGTTCATATATCTTTCTTCCCCCTCAAAGAGTCAAAGAAAATTCCCAGAAGAACATCATAATAAAACCACAGTCAGAAAATGAACAAATTAAAGGAAAAGTGGAAATGTAGCACAGCATACTGTCTAGTGATTAACTCACTACTATGCTATGTTATGCTATGCTATGTAACAATGCTATTTTGACTCAATCTCTGGATCTGGATTTCTGCTTTGGGAACATGAGCTGTTAGAACTGATCAAGCTAAACCAATGCAAAAATGGACAATCTAACTAGACTTTGAACAGTGGTGGGATTCAAAATTTTTTTACTACCGGTTCTATGGATGTGGTTTGGTGGGTTGGCATGGCTTGGTGGGTGTGGCTTGGTGGGCATGGCAGGGGAAGAATACTGCAAAATCTCCTTCCCTCCACTCCCTGGGGAAGGTTACTCAAAATCCCCATTCCCTCCCCACCCCACTAACCTGCTTTCCAGCTCTGTTCTCCTGTGCAGGGCAACAAAAGAAGACCTAGCCGATCAGCTGGGACTCAGGAGACAGAGAATAGATGGGGGTGGGACCAGTGAGAGATTCTCCTTTCTGTGGCTACGAGAGTCCAGAGAGAGTGGGGATGACTCCTACCTTCGCTGATTGGACTGAGTCTGCCTAATTAAATTTAGCTCCACCTTGTGCCTTTGGCTATGCCCCAGCTTTCGATTCAGCCCCAGCCAGGATGGACATGTTCAGGAGAGCTCCACTTTCAGTTTACTGAAGTGGACTTATTTCATTTTTAAAAAGGATCGAAACTAGTGATTAAAAGAAAGAAAAAAGTGCCAGAGGCCACCGTTCCCCAGGAACGGTCCAGCGGCTTGGCAAATAGGGGTTTCCAGCACTCCCAGCCAAGGTGGAGCGCTAAGTGCAGTGGCCCTAGCACGAAGGCTGCGACCATGTGGTAGCAGTCCAGCTGATTGGTGGGAAAATTGGCCCCAAAATCAGCTATTGGGTGCGAGATCGGCCATGGGTGCCAGCGCTGAGGTAGAACACCAAGTGCCAAGGCAGAAAATTGCATGGCATGCCCAGGACCCCCTGCAACAAGACAGGGCCTTCATTGAGTGGATTGGAGGCTGCTTCAGGCATAGAAGTAGTCACAAGCCTGCCCTTGGCCTGAAGGTAGGGGAAAATTGGCAGGGCAGGGCTGCAGCCCAGCATTAAGGCCAGGAAGGCCTGTTTCAGCCAGATAGATTTAAGAGGGACCATGATAAGAACAAGGGGACTGGGGATCAAGAAAAGAGGGCTTAATTGAAGCCATTACCCCCTCCCCCCAATTAACAGTCTCTCCCTCTGGTGACACAACTGTCCCTATCAATCAGGACAAGGTGGCAGACACACAGAAGGAAGGAGTCCACAGTCTTTCCTCTTCCAAGGGCAGGTCCAGGGGCAGACAGTCAAGGAAGGCCCCTACTCCCAAAAAGCCTTCCAAATAGGATGCCATGAGGAGACAAAGAGCCCTGGAGAAACAGGTGGAAAAGAGCCAGTGTGCTGCTAGTGGGAGGACCCTCAGATCACCTCCCCCATATGAATCAGCTTCTGCTGCACAGGACCCTGTATTGCAAGTAGGCCTGGGCCTGCCCCTGCATGTAGGCCTCACTTGCAGGCCTGGTCCCCTGATGAGACATTGGAACCTGCAGATCCACAATTAATGGCAGTGTGTAGAGATTATGAAAGGGCACCTTAGGTAGCCTTTCAAGGTGAATCATGGAGCAATCCCCTAGAAGGCCCAGACCAGGGTGGAGGCCACATTTACACCCACTGCTGCAGGCCTGCATGTTCCTGAGGTTTATGAGCAGGAAGTGCTTGCTCACATGGAGGCAATTATCTCTAAGGCTATCAGGAAAGGCATTGTGAAAAGCCTACAGATGTTAAGAAGGCCTGAATCTGTGGCTTCTGATCATTCTATCATGTCAGATCCTGACCCATCTCTTCACCTCAGAGGTAGACAGGCCTTGCTGGATCGGGTTTCACCTGATCCATCCTTGCACAGCCATTCTTCTATGGCTGCAGAAGAAGACAAGAGAGAGTCAGATCTCTCTGAAGATGAAGGAATGATTCCAGATCAACCAGCCTTCTCTGGCCTGTTCAAGCTTACTCTGTTTTGCTCCTTGTTATTCAAGGCTAACAACACAGCTCAGTTGGGACTAGAGGCAGATGTTGGGGAAACACACCAGCCGTTCCGGATCAGTTCTTCTCTGAGCCAACCCTACACACAGAGATAGTTCTGGCCCCAAGACTATTTTTGAATGTAGTGCATAAACAATTAGAATCCCCTGGGACAGTGCCCATGTTGCCTGCTAATGAGTGTTATTTTACTATGGATCCTGAGCTTACCAGATCTCTGCAGGTGCCAACAGTAGACAGCCTGGTGGCAGCCTTGGTGTCCTTTTCCTCAAATCCAGTGGATCCAGAGGAGGCTTCAAAAGCAGAAGATAAATGAATAGAGCAATCCCTTCAGAAAACGCATCAAGCAGCTGCGTGGGCAGTCAAGGCTTCATTTGCTGCATCCTTCTTTACCAGAGCTTCCTTGCATTGGCTCAGGCAGCTGCAGGATAGGATCCCCATTATTGATGTCAGGGCCCATCAGGACATCAACAAACTGACAGCAGCAGTGGAGTTCATGGCAGATGCCATCTTAAATAGTTCCAGATTTGCCACTAAGGCCATAATGACATCAGTGGTGGCCCACAAGATGGTCTGGCTAAAGAATTGGCAGGCAGATGGTAGGTGCAAGTGAAGGTGGCATCTGCCCCAATTCGTGGGGATAAGTTGTTTGGGGAGTCTTTGGATCCTCACCTAATTGAGACTAGGGACAAGAGGAAGTTCCTCCCCTCTCTGTCTAGGTATTCTGTTTACAGGGCAGCTCCATACTCCTGTAGATCTTGTTTCAGACCAGAAGCCAGCCTGGGGGCACAAGGGTCACAGAGGCAAGCTTTCCCTCACCAGGAGTGGCCACAAGAATGAGCTGCCAAGGAACGAATCCAGTACTCAGGCAAGCGGCCCTTTTGAGGGGGAGGAAGTCACTTTTCCACTGTTCTCACTAAATGTAGTAATAGTTTGGGGGCAGATTATCCTGTTTTGTTAACCAGTGGGAGGCTACAACATCTGATGCTTGGGTATTTGATACAGTTAGATTTGGCCTTTTCTTGAAATTTAGATCCCAACTCCCCAGGTTTTATGTGCCTTGTCCTGTATCCAGGGAGGCATCATGAAGGGACCTTATGGAAAAGGCTATACAGCATTTGTTGGATATTAGAGCCATTCAACCAGTTCCTTTGAGTCAACAAGGAAAGGGATTTTACTCCTGGCTTTTTGTCATTCCCAAAGCCTCAGGAGGGGGTGGGTGAGTACCATTCTAGATCTTAAAAGGCTTAATAAATACTTGTTCTACAAGCAGTTCAAGGTGCAATCACTGCAAATGATTTTGGAGAGTGTCCGGGAGGATGACTTCCTCACTTCAATTAATCTAACCAAAGCATACCTTCATATCAGGATTTGTCAGTCACAGAGATGTTTCCTGCATTTTAGTTATTCTGGAAGACATTAACAATACAGGGCCATGCTTTTTGGGCTTTTATCTGCCCCCAGGATCTTTACTAAAGTACTGGCAGCACTAGCTGTCCATTTGCAGGCTATTCCACTAAGGGGGCAATGCTACCTGGATGATATTTTAATTCAATCATCCTCGGAGACCAGGGCCTTGACAGACCTACAACTGACAGTTTCTCTATTACAGGAACATGGCTTTTCAATCAATACCAAAAAGAGTCACTTCAATCCCCACTAGGTGTTTACTACATCTGGGGGCCAATATTGACACGGTCTCTTGTAAAGTTTTTCTTTCCCAGGATCGCTGGGACAGTTTGCAGGCATTGGCAGACAAGATTCAGAGGGCAGATACACAACACCTTTGGCCCTCTTTTCTCAGCTCCTGGGGAAGATAGTGTCTTGTATCTCCATTGTGCCTTGGGCACAGCTGCATTCTAGGACACTGCAGTGGTTCCTCTTGCCTTATCAGAAGGCAGCCAGGAGCTACTCCTCATGTAAGGCCAGTGTTCCTAGGTCAGTAAAACAATCCTTTAAGTAGTGGCAATCCCAAGCAATTAACAAGGGATACCTATTTAAAGAGCCCCCTCGACTTATTATCACTACTGATGCTAGTCTCTTTGGATGAGGGGAGGCTCATCTTCAGTCACAGATGGCACAAGGTCAATAGTCGGCACTAGAACAAAAGAGGAATATTAATTGGTTGGAGTACTATTAGCTCTCAAATGGTTTAGTTCCTTGATGCAAGGGTCTCATGTCTTGATTATGACAAATAATGTAGCCACCAAGGCCCACATAAACAGGCAGGGTGGGACCATGTCCAGGTTCTTAATGTTGGAGACGGACTGCCTGGGTTTCTGGGCAGAGCAAAATCACTTGTCTATTCAGGCAGAACATATATCGAGTGTTGACAATGTGCAAACTGATTGGCTTTGTGGGGCAAGAATCAACCATTCAGAGTGGAGTATTCACCCTCTTCTATTTCAGGAACTGACACAGAGGTTCGGCCAGCCAATAGTGGACATATTTGCTTTTCCAAGCAATGCCACCCAGGTTCTTCACCAGGTTCATGGCTCCAGGGCCAGAAGGGACCAATGCTCTCAGGAGCAGGTGGCCTCAGGGTATCCTGTATGCCTTCCCTCCTCTTCCGCTCCTGTCAGCAATCATCACAAAGATACTGGAGGAGGGGGTGGAGGTCATACTTCTTGCTCCTTATTGGCCCTGACAACCCTGGTTCGCAGACCTGGTGAATCTCTCCATCACCAATCCATGGAGGTTCCCTCCAGACAAGATATCATTGCACCAGGGGGCCCTAGTTCATCCAGAGCCTCAGTGGTTACAGCTGACCACATGGCGATTGAGCGGGGTGCTCTGAGACAGCAGAACATTTCAGAGAGGGTTATCCACATGATTCTAGTGGCCAGGAAACCTTCCACTAATCGCATTTATGAGGCCACCTGGAAGACCTTTTGTGAGTGGTGTGACAAAGCTGGCATTCACCCTATGACTGCCTCAATAGCCAATATCTTAGTATTCTTGCAGGATGGCCTGGACAGCCAACACCCTTTGTAGGCAAGTGGCAGCCCTCTCTTCCATACTTCACGTTCGCAGAAAAGGATCCTTGTCCCTTAATCAGACTATTTGCAGGTTCCTAAAGGAAGCATCCAATATCAGACTTCCAGTGGTCCATAGGTTCCCAACTTGGGATCTCCCTAAGGTACTCAAAGCATTAACACAGGCTCCCTTTGAGCCTCTTAGATCCATTAGCCTACATATGTTGTCTGTTAAGGTGGCATTCCTAGTGGTGATAACTTTGGTTGGGAGAATTCCTGAAATGGCAGCTCTGTCAGTTAGGGAAGATCTCTGCACTTTCCACCCGGATAGGGTTAGTTTTAGATTAGACCCCACATTCCTGCCCAAGATCAATTCCTGGTTCCATAGGGCCCAAGATCTTATCTTGCCAAATTTTTGCCCTAATCCCACTCATGCCTTGGAATGGGTGTGGCATACACTGGATGTTCACAGAACATTAAAGATCTATATTCGTAGAACATCAGCTCTTCATAGGACAGAAAGGGCATGTTTTGTGCCCTTTCAATCGGGCACTTTGGGTTCCAAAATCACACCATTGTCAGTGGGCAGATGGATCCGTTCCTGCATCTCCAGAGCCTATGAAAGTAGGTCCCTTCCTGTGCTTCGAGGGGTGGCTGCTCATTCTACGCGAAGTGCAGCTACGACAGCAGCTTGGGCCACACAGGCACCTATCAAAGAAATCTTTAGGACAGCTAAGTGGTCATCACCCTTGCCATTCATCATACACTATCTGTCAGCATTCCAGAAACCCTCCATTCCAATCAGTAACTCCGAGACAAACATATCTCAAAAGTACCTTTATTAGGACAGTACCTGGCACATCTGTGAAATCCCAAATCTGAAAGTTTCCAGGCTTCCCACAATTTCCCAAACTACAAATCCATCCCCCCTTGGCCATCAACACATCACATGGCCCAATCATGATCCGTCCAAAAGTAAGATCCTTATTTCATCCTGCGCCATACTCAATGACCTTGAATAAACAAAAGAATTTTATTTTGTCTACTTAGCTACTTAATTAAATCCACCCCCTCCCACTTTCTCAAGCTTGTGGCAGGGTGGAAGCATTGAATCTCAGTATGGCTTCCAAAGCTGACACTACCATTTGGACACCTTCGCATTGGCTGATGCGGTGTTTGGAAGAAGGGTTCTGCAGAGCATAGACAACGACATGAGCAGGACCAGACTTGAGCTCTCCCATGGACAGTCCAGCTTTGGTATGTCCCACTCTCTTTGGTCTCTCATAGCAGAAAGGAGAATGAGCATTGGCTTGCCTGAATGTTCTTTCTCTTTCATGGTGAGAGTCCAGGCCTACCCTTTATTTGTCTGGTTGAGGGCATGGGTTGGGGTGAGCAATGATATATGTTTTTTTCTCATTGTAACTACAGAGACATGTCCAGTCTGTCAAGTGCTTTGCCGAAAGCTGGGGCATGGCCAATGGCGTAGGGCGGAGCTAAATTTAATTAGGCAGATTCAGTCCAACCAGTGAGGACAGGAGTCATCCTCACTTTCACTAGACTCTCTCACCACAAAAGAGAAAGAACATTCAGGCAAGCCAATGCTCATTCTCTGAACTACTCAAAATTTCTGCTACCGGTTCTCCAGAACTGGTCAGAACCTGCTGAATACCACCTCTGCTTTGAATGCAATTACTTCCTGAATTAAAAACAAAACCCTGGCAGCTTTGTTTCATTCCTATGAAGCTCAAGATGAAGCTAATTGAAGGTGGTGAGGAGATGGTTCAGTGTGTAGTAGAAATGTGTCCTTGCCTTAGGATATTGTTTGAATAGGATCCAATCCTAAGATATATGATGACTTCTTTATTGGGAAAGAACATGTTTTATAAACACAGGAATTGTGTTGCATTAACCTGGTTTGTGGATTGATTCTTCTGAAAAGTTTCTTCCTTTTAAAAATATGGGGTTCAAGAAGATCAGGGAAATTCTGATAGATAAAATGGTGACCAGAGTGTTTAAAGAGGGAAAGCATAGCCTCTGCAAGAGTTTATTTTAGGGATGAAGAGAGTTTTTTTGTTCCTTTCATAAAGATCATTCAAAAATTTTAAGGAGAGGCTGGATGGTATAGTGGATCTGGCATCAAAAAGGACTGGACTAGATCACTTTGAACTTTAAGATTTCACTATTTTGTAATTCTTTTTTTAAAATCCTACAACACTTAGAGTCTTTTAATCATGCTTGTTTATTTTGGCTGTAAACATGTTCCTTTATGAAACAATCACATCAGTGCTTATAGCATTATAACAATATAAATATAAAATGTAGTGAACAATAACTTAACAAGTTTCTACTGCTATCACCTGTATAGAACCTGCTAGTCTTGGGGTTTGTCTAAAGGCAAACTTTATTGAGGCACAAATTTAATAAACCATTTAATTGAGGACAACAATGTTAAAACATAAGACGGTAAATAAAAAAAGAGGAAGGCCAAACCAGGGAAACAACATACTGCAAAGAGATATCACAATCATATTGAGGAAACACCTTCCCTTAAGGACCTGAAGGAAAAGCCAAGCCTATGGAAAGAGCAGGAATTTGGGTTACTCAAATCTCCAGGATATATTCCAGAAAATGATTCCAGAAAACAGGCACTGCAACTGAGAAGTCCATAGTCCCTTCAGATCATAATGTTTTAGTGATGTAATCTGATTTATTTAATAAATTTATATAGCTCTCCTTCTACTAGAAGGAACTCTGGATAGCAAATAAAACAAAAATACAATACAGCAACACAAATATTTAAACCCATGTTGAAGCCCTGATAAAACAATATTTGTCCATCAAACACATCTTCTTATACTCAAAAAACAATTCAAGCAATTGATTGCTTTTAAGAAAAGACACGCCACAAGGTCCTCCTGGGAACAGCTTATTGTAGCAGCAAAGTAAAAGAATTCTTCTCTATTCTGGTGTCTAATAGCTAGTCATTCTGACAGAATTCATATCCCACTAGATGCCCATATACCTACTACAACCTGGGAACTTCACTTTCGAAGAACATATGAAGAACTCCTCCAGTGAGAGTATAAGGTATACAATGAAGGATTTATCTGAACGGCCCCCAGTTTCAGAGTCCAAAATTAAATCGCTCATTGGCCAGTTCAGGACTGGGAAGGAGCTGAGCTCATTTCTGCTGAATTATTAAAGAACAATTTGGGGTGGTGGATACCAGTTCTGGCAGCGCTGTTCACTTATATTGACACCACTGGCCATGTCCCAGGAAATTGGGGCTTGGCAATTGTTGTCCCAATTTTTAAAAAGGGAAAGAGAGATGACCCTGTCAATTACAGATCAATAAGTCTGCTAAATATATTCAACAAACTATGCCAAACACCTCCAAGATAAATTGCTTAAAGGAGTGGCTGGATCTTGATCACTGAAGAGCAAACTGGGTTTAGAGAGGAGAGAGGCACCATAGACCAGTGCTTAGTTCTTCATCGTCTGGTTAAAAAATATGTATCAAATAGACCTGTATTATTATACACCGGTTTTATAGATCTCAAGGCAGCCTTTGATATGGTTACCAGGATTAAGTTATGGGAGAAGCTGGAAGTTGCCTCAATTGATCACAGGCTTCATCTATTATGTGCCCTACATACTAAAACATGCCTCAAGGTGAAGTGTAATATGCAAGGGTTCCTCAGTCAGTAAAAAAGTAAAAGGGGGTTAATAGTAGCGTATTTTGCCCCCCTTGCTTTTCAACTTCTACATAAATGACATGGTAAAATGGTTAAATAAACCAAATTACCAACCCCCCAAAATAGGTGATCAAGGCATCGCCCTGTTTCTCTATGCAGATGATACTGTGATCCTCTCCAGGACACCAGGGGGCCTTAAAAGCTTGCAAGCCCTCCTCCAGTTTTGTAATTACTGGTCATAAATTATGAGAAAACAAAGATTAGGGATTTTGCAAAAAGGCCAAAACTCTATTCATGGTATCTAAACGATACCTGGGGGTGGTCATCCAGGCCATTGGTTCAAGAAAAGCACATGGCAAATATGTGGTTGCCTTGGGCCAAAGATCAGCTAGCACCATCCTTAATTTTTTCTGCACAAAGGGAGGATATTATGTCTCTGCCACAATTAAGCTTTTTCTGGCCAAGGCTCTAGGACAGCTTCTTTATGGGACCTTGCTTGAACCCTCAGCTTTGTGTTTTACATCATTGGAAAAATATCAGTCCAAATTCATTAGATCAATTCTCCAGATGCCACATTGTGTCTCAAATGCACTTCTGCACCTGGAGGCAGCATTGACAAAAGTCAAAGCAAGAATCTGTATAGCGTCTTTAAATCTCTGACTAAAGCTTAACTTCTTTCCACAAGGTCTTGCTCCATTAGTCCTCCAAGACAAATTCTCCTCATCATGGATCAAGGTTGTTGAGTCCAACCTTGCCAAACTAGGTTTCTCCCCAGATTCAATACTCAAGATGGACTACAAGAAAAACAAACCTTGCGACCAGTGGTGGTTTTCAAATAAACTTATCACCCATTTGCTGAAGATGTGAGGGTGCATGCGTGCATGTGCATGGTTTCCATGCACACAGCTTCCATGCTTGTGTGTGCACGCACAGCACATGCACATTATTTTGCTACGCAACATGGCTTCTGCACATGCACGTGGCTTCCGCCACGCGGCAAAGCTCGACCGAGAGGTGGAGATGTTTACACAGAGAGTCAGAAAAAACATATTCTGCCAATAATTGCTAGGTATCCTGGCCATTCTGACACTGCTTATCTCCAGTGGCTGCTAAAGGATGAAGAGTCCATAATTACAATGCAGGTGGCTAGATTCTGCACAACAGCACTGGAGATTCATTGGAAACATGTGTCTAATCCACCATAGTTATGTTATATAATGAATGTGGCAAATCTTTGCTCTGTTTATTCCTTTCCCTTTTAGTATTAAACTGACAATTGGCCACACAGTTTATGGATTGTAATTTTAGTATACTTAGACCATGTATAATTGACAGATTGGATTTATCATAGATTTATTTTTTATTTATTATTTTATTCTAGAATTTTTAATTGTATATTTACTGAGTGTTTTTATTTGTTCTGGTCTCTGGTCTATGACTGTAATAAACTGGAAAAAAAATTCTGTATGCAACTCTATTAATATCCTGGTCTCAATTTGTTGGAGAAAAGCCAGATCTTCAGTGTTAGGTGAAAGGCAACAGGCCAGGGGTGGGATTCAGTTTTTTAACAACTGGTTCTGTGGGCGTGGCTTAGTTGGTGGGTATGGCTTGATGGTCTTGTGATTGGGTGGGTATGGCCAACTCGACATCACTCATGTCAAGGGGCACTTCTCCTCGCCTGGCCTCTCATGACAGTGGGGATGCTACAATAGTCATAAGTGTGAAAAATGGTCATAAGTCACTTTTTTCAGTGCCATTGTAACTTTGAATGGTCACTAAATGAACTGTTGTAAGTCAAGGTTTACCTGTACAAAAATACAAAAAGCTTCTTTGCTTGCAAAAAGCTGCCCTAAATACCAATCATTAGATTAAAAATACCTGCAAGCCAGAGTTATAAATCAGGCAGAGTGCCAGAGCACCTTGAGGAATTAAAATAGTTAAAGTACAGTGATAACTATCAAGCAGCCAATTCTTCCTCATAAAATAAAACCTTTTAACAGAGAGGTTATTTAAGCTCTCTAGAAAAAGCACACCCAGGAAAAGCAATCCTTAGATCCATTTGTACCACTTAAAGCTGGTCTCACTCACCTCACAAGATATCCTAAGGAAATCATCCAGATTTAAGGAAAGGTCACATGTCCCCCAGAAAGGCAATAAAAAAAATCAGTGCCAAGCTTGCATCCTGCCTCTTGGAAGTATACCCCAAAAGGACAGTGCCAGATAGTATTAAATCAGTGAAGGAAGAACCCCTCCCCAGATAGAAAAAGAAACCATGAGGCAGAAAAAAATTCAAACACAATACAAATAATGAAATCACAACAGTAGCTGTTGCTTGTTGAAACTGAATAGGGAAAATTATTCCATCAATAAACACAGAATTAAACTTCACCAAGCACAGAATTAACCTTCACCAAAAACCAGTTTTAGACCAAAACTCAGAAAGAGTATGTAAACTCACATTTGAATGTCAATTTTTCTAGCTAGCCAAGGAGCCTTGTTGAATGTCACTCATCTTGGTTCCCTGTCACTAAAAGCTTTGCTTCATTATTCAATTATTTCTTCAAAGTGCTGATTGTCTAGGGAAGTATTTCCTCCCAACAGCAGTGTAAAAATCTTAAAACAACCCTTCCCCTTTAAGAAAGCCTCAGGAGCTCCAGAGACAGGAAGTCTATGCTGTCTGCCAAGAATGTAATAAGGGTGGAAAAAAACAAATGGAGATTGCTTCTAACTACCGGTTCTCCAAACTGCTTAGAAAGTTAACAAGGGGTTCTATAGAACCAGATAGAACCAGTAGAATACCACCCCTGCAACAGGCTCAAAGTCATTCATATCTTAGGGAGGAGACTGTCTATAAACCAAGATGTTCAATTGAATATATACTTGCAAGGTCCCTCTACGGAACAGTGTTTCAGTATTTTAATTGTAAACTGAATAAAAGTAATCTGGTCCATCCCATGTAGGGTTCTAAAAGTGGCAGCCGGTATCCTGAATTGTCTCTGGAAGTTAGCAGGACCCATGCAGCTCATGTAATTGTGCTGTTACATGGTTGTTCCAGTGTGCCCACTACTACCCAGGTGATTGCATTATGAACTACCGTGTTTCCCCGAAAATAAGACACTGTCTTATATATTTTTTGGCTCCCAAAAACACACTAGGTCTTATTTTCGGGGTAGGTCTTATATATTTATGGTGCCAAATAGTGGGTGTGAGTGTGTAGGGGTGTTTGGGGGTGCACGGTTGCTCCTGAAAAGTCTTCCTGGAACTGGAGATTTACACTAGGTCTTATTTTCGGGGTAGGTCTTATATTAGGGCAGGTTTAGAAAATAGTGCTAGGTCTTACTTTCGGGGTAGATCTTATTTTCGGGGAAACACGGTAGCTATAGCTACCAAAGCTCTTCAAGGGCAGTCCTATACAGACTGAATTGCAACAGTCCAATTGGGAGATGATTAAAGCAGGAATGACCAAGAGTGGTGGCCCTCTTCAATGTAGAAAAGGAATACCTGTGCAAAGGTCCCCTTGGCAACACTTGCCACCCACTTTTTGAGCAGAAGTCCAGCGTCTAGGAACACCTTCAGATTTTGCAGGTGGCTGGGGTAATGTCACTCAATCAGAGTTAAAGATGGCAAATTAATAGATACAAGTAACCTTAGTCTTGTCACAGTTAGCCACAGTTAGCCACTTAGTTTTGTCACAGTTCGGCTGAAACCAGCTCTTCCACATCTATGCCTATATTGTGTCTAGGCCCTAGAGAAGCACCTTGACAGTATCACTTGAGAAGTCCGGTGTAGAGATGTACAGTTGAGTATCATCAACATATTGATTGTACTTAACCCAAGCTGAGTTGTTTCATGTACAAGTTAAATAGGTGCAGGAAGAGAGTCAAGCCCTGTAGCATCCCACAAAACAGGGACTAATAAAAATAGCAGGAAACTCACTAAAGACATTACATCTGAATCTATACCCCTCAACCAACTATGACTGATGGTATCAAAGGCTATTGAGAAATCAATTAAAGCTAGGTTATACCACCCCATTCTGGGGTCCACCAAAGATCACCCAAGACCACAATCAATGCTGTCTTAGTAGTGCTATATGCTTACTGATTGGACCAAAAAAACAACAATCAGACCCTTAACAAGATGGGCTTTAAAGTTAACAATCAGAATTTGAATTGCAACTGGCAGACGATTGTTAACCAGTGCAGGTCATACAACCACAGCTATTACATGAGTATTTAAGGCACATTCATAATTGCTTCTACCACCACATTCTGGACCAGCTACAATTTCCAGGTGGTTTTCAAGGTGTAATTGTGAGAAGGGATTCCTAGTCCATGAACAGGTTCAATTGGCATATCAGATGAATCAGGTTAAATGCCATGCTGGCTGAGCTGAGCAAGATCTGAGAATCAAGGAAGAATCCCAGATTTGTTTTGTCCATGCAGATGATCTGCCAGTAAATGAACTGTAATGTGCCCCATCCCATCCCTAATTAACAAAATAAGCTGGGATGGTGCAATGAAACCTAGATATTGGGAGAAGAAATGGAAGAAAAAAACAAACGTATTTGATGGTTAAAGAAAAATAGCATGTTGACACAAATTCAGGTCCAAATTTAAACAGTGGACCAAGCCTAGTCTTTGGAAATTTTTAGTTTCTATGTGTTTCCACAGATGAAAGCTTCTAGGAAAACAGGAAGTTTAAGTAGTCATCATATTGAGAACAAAGTACATTTCCTGATCAAGTATATTTCATTTTAAAATAATCCTGTAACAGATTATCTTTTAATTCATATATACTCCAATAAAATCAAAACAGTTTCAACACTGATATTAAATATTCATTACAACATATAACAATGGTGAGCCAAAAATAGCTGTTTTCCTTTCTTCTATGGAAGAAATTGTATGAAATACAGTAAAATATTTTGTATGAAAAATATTTACATATTTTCATACTTTACATAGGTAATATGTCTGTTTTATGAAAAATCTATCCAAATTAAAAATGTGGCTTGAAAATTGAAAATTAAATTAAGTGAATATATTTGCAGTATTTTATGAAAATGAATTAAAATGCATTTTAATTATGAAGTACATTAAATAAGTGAAAGCTTGAAATATGATTTCATGGAAATGAAACATATTGCTAATATGCAATGATATTACCTGCTTTGCTGAATTTGCTGAACATTGTCATTAGCAGCATTTCCTGGAAATTAATCTGTAAAAAGGAAACTGAACAAAACACCAGATGTCTTCATGCTGCAAGCCAAGCAAATGTTTTAAGTCCATGTATAATTCCAAAATTGCACAAATAATCAATTTTTGAGTAGCAGCACTGGGTGCAATTTAAATAAATATTTATAATGTTTATAGAGCTTTAGAACTTTGGAATATAGAAGTAGAAAATGGGAGGGACTTAGAATGGATAGGGTTTAGGTCAGTTCAGGCAAGGGTCAGTTTATGTATAATGAAGGAGGAGAAAAAGGAAAGGAATGAAAGGAAGGAAGCCAAGATAGAAAGTAGAGCAGCTGAAAGGAAGATAAGAAGAACCAGCAGAGGGAAAAGAGGGAAAACCTAAACTGGAGGGCAGATCCAGTGACTTTTACAATGGAAATGATTTGGAAGCACAGAATAACAGCAATCAGCACCATGAAATTAACAAAATATTAAGAAAATGGAGAGAAATAGGTCTCTTTTTAAGAAGAGACTGGACAGCCACTTATCTAAAATGGTACAGGTTCTTCTGCTTGGGGAGCTGGATTAAAAGACGTCCAAAGTCCCTTCCAGCTCTATTCTAATTACAAGTAGGGTAAGTATCCTCAGTTTCTTTGATCGATCAAGCAGTAACGTTTGCTATATTGCTAATGTACATTTTTATTTATTTATTTTTTAATAAATTTTATTAAGTGTTGAAATTTTAAAAACATAAAATAAAAACTTTATACATCATAATCAACATCAAGACATCTTTTTTATCTCTTTGCATTCTTCAGTATATATATTTACTTATTCCTTTACCATTACATCTTACTCTTGCTATAAATTAATATCTTTTGACCTTACACATCAATCTCCTCTATAATATATTTACATATTTACATATTCCCTCATTCTTTTCCTAATTGCCATTTTATTTTCTTTTTATTTCTAAACCACTCATACCAGGCATCCCAGGCCCTGTAATAAATTGAATCTTCTCTGTCATTTATTTTCATCGTTAGCCTGTCCATCTCTATACAATCTATTATATTTTTTATAATGCTAATGTACATTATTAATTAAGATTGTCAGCAACCTTATTTTGGGGACCAGTTATTAAACTTGTTAGATTGATGCTACAACCAGTAAGTATTACAGTAATCAACTAGTTTGTAAAAAAACAACCAACAAAGTAGGTGTGTAAATATCTTAGTTTATACGAAGGATATGAAGAACTTTTCACCTCAGAGCTAAATCAGCATCTTGAAAAATCCCATATTTTTGTGTTATTTTTAGGATCTATACATACTACTTTAATCAGGATGCTGTATAAACTAGAAAAATAAACAAAATTTATTAAGTAAGTAGATTTATGATGTTTGCAGTTCTGTAAAGGAGAATTGAAATGAGATCGCCAGCACAGCTGCAGTTTTACTTAGTGACCAATTCATTTCACAATCCAATTGCTGCTTCTAATTGTGGCTGCTAAACAAGACCACCCTTACCAGTGCAACCTAATGGTTTTTTAATCATAGTATTCAGATTTGATATTCAATAAGAGATGAATTCTACAGAATAGACAG
Source organism: Naja naja (assembly GCA_009733165.1). Lineage (NCBI taxonomy): Eukaryota > Metazoa > Chordata > Lepidosauria > Squamata > Elapidae > Naja > Naja naja. Next base: position 84,557,499 of record CM019155.1, read on the forward strand.
AAGAATTCACTTTCTTAAACAATTCCAATATATCATATGGAATTTCCTACCACAAATGTCTATTAGTTTAATGTCTTCACAAAGAAATAATAGAATTCAATGATGGGTGAAGCAATTAATAATAAAGATGATTATATATAGACTGAATGCAACAGTAGGTGAAAGATTTAGCAGTGTCCCAATATTTGAGGGGCTGCTTGAAAAAAGAGGGGGCCAAGATATTCTCCAAAGCTCCTGAAAGCAGGATAAGAAGAAATGATTGGAAACTTGTTGTGGCCCTGCCTCCTGAGCCTGTGCTGACAGAGGAAGAGGACCTGGATGATGAAGAGGAGGAACGGGCAATGCCTTTCTCCCCAGGACCTTCCTCCCTGGCAATGCCTCCCTCCCCAGGACCTTCCTCTCCAGGACCTTTCTCTCCAGGACCTTCCTCCCTGACAATGCCTTCCTCCCCAGGACCTTCCTCCCTAGCAATGCCTCAGGTTTCTTCGAAAGCCAAGAGGAACAGCCTGAGACGCATATCGGTACGGCCATGGCTGGGGAGTGAGGAGGAGGATTCCTGGCTTGATCCCAGGCAACGTCGGAGGGAGAAACGTCAGCAGCAACGTGAGGCGTGGGAGGGCCAGAGATTGAGCTGGGCCACACCCCACAAGGTATAAAAGTGGGTGTGCCTACATTGCAAACTCCGTGCGTGACAAAGTTCGAACCATCCAAGAATTCTGTTTGTGTTGTATCTGGAGGAACTCTTTGTCGTGGACTTTGGGAATAAAAAACCCCTTCTGGCTCAGTGAGTAATCTGATACCTGACAGATCTGAACTTGGCAGTCAGAGTGTGTGTGATTGCCAAGAGTCTTATCAGCTGCAGCAAATTGGCTTTTGGAGACAGGCCAGCGTGACTCTCTGTGCGGGTGTTGGTGCCAAGTTTCCTTACCTTCTGGAGAAGGGAAGGGGAGACAGAACAGAAACTAATCAAGGGGAACTAAGCCTAGATCTAAGGAGAAATTTACTGACAGTGACAACAATTAACTAGTGGAATGGCTTGCCTCCAAAAGTTGTGAGTGCTTCATCCCTGGAAGTTTTTAAGTTTGGAAAGCCTTTCATGTGAAATGGAATATAATTTCCTATTTGAGCAGGGAGTTAGGGACAAGTTTGGCATATATGGAATTATTCAATGAGAAGGCGGTACTTAGGTTAGGTTGCATCTAAACAATTAGACCTTTTAAGGTCTTCATCAGTATTCTGAATTGTTTTGAGAAATAACTGGCTATCAGTATATCTATTTCAGGAAAGGAATAATATAACCCCACAGGAGAATGCTCATCATCGCATACTGGATCAGCAGAAATTTCCCAAGATTCTTCAAAAATATTCATATTCATATGTTAAGGAGAGTTCAACAATCTATTCTAGACATAGTCAAGGCATATATTACCTAAGCATATTTTTGCTTAGCAGAACCACTAGGCAAATCAGAGTTTGAAGGGAATGCACCAATTATCACATTAAACAAGAGGAAAACCTTCTATGCACCAATTCCACCCGCGCTTTCTACAATTTTGTAAACAACAAACTAAAAGACTCAAGGTCCATCCCACCCCTGAAAGGACCTAATGGTAAAGACTGCAACGAAGACACCATTAAAGCCAACCTCTTTAACACATTCTTTGGCTCAGTATTTGTAAACAGCAATGGATCATGCCCAGTATTTCCTAGTTGAACCATTGACAACTACAATGATCTAATACATATCGATTTTACAGAAGACAATGTTGAAAAAGCACTATGCAATCTAAAGCCATCTCTATCTATTGGACGGAATATGTCCCTACTTCTTAAAAAAGCTATCCACTGCCATAGCAGAACCTCTAAGCATAATCTTTGAAAAATCCTTCAGGACCAGCTCCTTGCCAAACCTATGGTCATTGGCCACAGTCATCCCCATCTTCAAAAAGGGAGACCCCAGCCTAGTTGAAAATTACAGACCAATCTCTTTATGCTGCGTCACCTGTAAAGTCATGGAATCAATTATTAACCAATCCATCATCCTCCACTTAGAGACAAACAACCTACTCTCTAATAAACAATTTGGTTTCAGAAAAAAACTATCCTGTAATCTGCAACTCTTACACTGCAAAAACATATGGACTATACAACTTGATCAGGACAAAGTAATAGGTACAATTTACATAGACTTCTGTAAAGCCTTTGATTCAGTGGTACAAATTACTCTTGAAACTAAAATCTTATAGTATCTCTGGACACCTGCATAACTGGATAGAGGCATTCCTGTCAAACAGGCAACAAATGGTCAAAATTGGGAGCGTCCTATCAAATTCTGTACCTCTCAACAGTGGTGTACCCCAAGGCAGTGTTCTAGGACCAACTCTCTTCATACTCTACATAAATGACCTCTGTGATCATATTAAGAGCAACTGCATTATCTTCACTGATGATGTAAAGCTATTCAACACCACCAACAATACTGTTACCCTTCAAACAGACCTTGACTATGTATCAGAATGGTCAAACAAATAGCAACTTCAAATCTCAACAAATAAATGCTATGTCTTACATATTAGAAAAAAATCAGAAAATAAAATACAAGCTGAATAGTCAAGACCTAGAAGATTTACTAGAGATACAGATTGCAAATAAAGTTAAATATTTGGTATGAAGAGTTGATAAAAGCAGAAGAAGAATACAGGTACTTAGGAGTTTTCGAAGCCTCTGACCTGTTGCACAACCAAGTCAAGGAAGCTATTTTAACAAAATACATAAAGCGAGTCCAGAAAATCTTGAGATCAAAGTTAAATGGAGGAAATATCATAAAGGCAATTAACACCTGGGCCATGCCTGTAATATGATACTGTGATATTGATCGATTGTACTTGCCTACATATCAGGGTAGCAAAGGACTCTTACAGGTGAAACAAACTGTGGAACAAGAAAACATGACTAAAATAACTACATTAAAAAGGCAAAATAGCCTCTGCTGAAGGAGGTGAACAAGGATAACATCTTGAAAACAGCAAGATTAAAAGCAAAATATCAAAAGGAAACAATTGAGCATCAATTTTCTCATTGTTGCAGAGATTGTCAACACCAATTCCAAAAAGGGAAAAAAAGGGAATGGAAGCCAATAATAAAAAGATAAAATTAGTAATATAAGAAAGGAGAGGAAAAAAAAAGAAAAAAAGAAAGAAGAAAAGCTGGGTTAACGTGTATCAATAATTTGAAGAAAAGGGTAAAAATTTAAAACTAAAAAAAATGTATAAATAGAAAACAAAAAGGAAAAAAGGAAAGAAAAAGAAGGGATCCAATAGTTAACTGTCTTATCTCCAATGTACAAAATGAAAAGCCATCTCTCAAAAGAGAAGAGGCTAAAAATTGAAAATAGGAAGATATCAATAAAAAAAAATAAAAATAATAAAATATCAATCCAAGAATAACAAAAATATATTTTAGGGCTCAATTATAAAAATTAAGTTCCAAACAATAGAAAACCTTGGCAGGAAGCTTCAATTCCACAAGTAACAACTCCCGCATCAACAACATTACAACAAGGAAAAGAGAAGAACCCCATCCCCTCTTCAGTCCAGGTGGTTGGAACAACCATGTTTTCAGGCCCTTGAAGGACTGGAGGTCAGGGGCCACCCGAAGCTCCAGGGGCAGTTGGTTCCATAGGGTGGGTGCTCCCACAGAGAAGGCCCTACCCCTGGGGGTCACCAGCTGACATTGTCTGACCAACGGCACCCCAATGAGGCCCTGCCTGTGAGAGCGCATGGGACATTGGGAAGCCGTTACTGGCAGCAGGGTCTCCCTCAAGTACCCTGGTCCTAAGCCATGAAGGGCTTTATAGGCCAACACCAGCACCTTGAATCTCACCCGGAGGGCAACTGGTAACCAGTGCAGCCCACACAGGAGGGGTGTAACATGGGAGTATCGGGACACTCCCATCACAACCCATGCCGCCACATTCTGGACAAGTTGAAACCTTCGGGTGGTTCTCAAGGGCAGCCCCATGTAAAGAGCATTGCAGTAGTCCAGATGGGAAGTGACGAGCGCGTGAGTGACTGTGCGTAGGGCATCTTGATCCAGATAGAGGTGCAACTGGTGCACCAGGTGAACCTGGGTGAATGCCCCCGTGGCCACGGCTCCCACCTGCTCCTCCAAACTGAGCCGTGCATCCAGGAGGACACCCAAGTTGCGAGCCCTATCTATGGGGGGCAACACCTCTCCCCCCATAGCTAAAGAAGGAATATCCTGGATGACTCAAGATGCCGGTACATACAGCCACTCGGTCTTAGCCGGGTTGAGCCAGAGCCTGTTCCTCCCCATCCAGACTCACACTGCCTCCAGGCACCTGGACATCACATCAAGGGTGTCACTGGGTTGGTTTGGAGTGGAGATAAAAAGCTGGGTATCATCAGCATACTGATGATACCTCACCCCAAAACCACAGATGATCTCACTCAGCGGCTTCATATAAATGTTGAACAGGAGGGGCGAGAGAACCAACTCCTGAGGCACCCCACAAAGGAGGGGCCTTGGGGCAGATCTCTGCCCCCCCATCAATACCATCTGCATACGACCCGAGAGATAGGAGGAGAACCACCACAAAACGGTGCCTCCCACTCCCAACCCCTTGAGACGTTGCAGTAGGATACCATGGTCGATGGTATCAAAAGCTGCTGAGAGGTCTAATAGGACCAGGACAGAGGAATGACCCCTGTCCTGTGCCCTCCAGAAATCATCCACCAGTACGACCAACACCGTCTCTGTGCTGTACCCGGGCCTGAAGCCCGATTGGTGCAAGTCCAGATAATCGGTTTCCTCCAGGAACACTGGGAGCTGTTGAGCCACCATTCTCTCAACAACCTTCACAACAAAGCGAAGGTTGGAGACAGGATGGAAGTTGTTTAAATTAGCTGGGTCCAAGGCAGGCTTCTTGAGGAGGGGCTTCACCACTGCCTCCTTCAAGGCGGGGAGAAAGACTCCCTCACTCAAGGAAGCATTAATTACTGCATGGAGCCAGACTCACATAACCTCCCGGGAGGCATAAACCAGCCAGGAGGGACACGGGTCCAATAAACATGTGGTGGCACTCAGCCTCCCCATGATCCTGTCCACCTCATTTGGAGTCACAGGATCAAACTCCTCCCAGATAACATCCCTAAGACCCACCACATCACTCCCATCGGACTCTGACCAGTCGGAGTCCAGACCAGTCCAAATCTGAGCGATCTTGTCCGTCAGATGCTGACTAAACTCCTTCCCATGTCCCTGCAGAGGGCCTTTCCCCCCTTCTGGTTAAGGAGGGAGTGGGTGATCCTGAACAGGGCAGCCGGGAGATTATCCGTGGACTCAATGAGAGCAGAGAAGTATGCACACTTTGCCGCCCTCATCACAGCAAGATAAGACCTAATATAGGCTCTTAATTATGATCGGTCAGATTTGGACCAGCTGGACCTCCAACAGCTCTCTAGGCCTCTCCTCCGATACTTCATTTCCTGGAGCTCCGCGGAAAACCAGGGAGCCGACTGGGATCTGCACCTAGTTAGCAATTCAGTATTACCAGAGAAGCTTCATAAGATTAGATTTACAACTCTTAAAGCCTTTTTGGCAATGCTGTTGCAGTGAGCTCTGGTGCTTAGGTTGTTTGATATGAATATTCCAAGGTCCTTGACAGAATGAGGGTTGTCGACAAGATCATATGTGCTTAGTTTGCATTTGGTGTACTGATGCTTTTTAGCATTGTGTAGGACAGAGTATTTGTTGGTCGAGATTTGGAGTTGCCAATTGTTTGACCATTCAGACACATAATCAAGATCGCTTCGAAGGACAGTAGTATTGTCAGTGGTGTTGAATAGTTTTACATCATCAACGAAGAGGACTCAGTTGCTTATAAGTTATGTAGTTACTCGTGGGACTTTTGAATCCAAAAAGACAGCTATCTGGCCCACATCAAGCCTGACAATAAAGAAAAAAAGTCTAGTTCATTTATATTGCTATAACAGGTGATGCACAAATCGAAGAGAAACAACTAGAAAAATGAATGAAACACCACAATTTGCAAATTGAGGTTGAGCAATTGTGGAGGAAGAATTCAATGGTTGTACCAATAATAGCAATACCCAAAGGGCTGCATAGATAACTGGAAATTCTGAATTTATCATGAATGTAGAGGCAAACTGGGGGAGCTGGAGGTAGACGAATCCAGCAGAGATATACAATTGTTTTCCTTTGGAAGCCAGGCACCCACTATGCTGCCTTAGGAAGAACAAAGCTCTCTAACTAAAGAAGTAAAAGAATTTTAATAAAAAAATAACTAAGCATGTAGAACAGTATAAAAACATCAGAATATGGCTGCTCTGGGACTTTAGAAGTGAAACAGACAGGCAACTGCCATATAACACCCCAGACTTAACAATTGTTGATCAGAAAGACAAAAAAAGACAGGTTAGTGAATGTGGCAGTGCTTGGAGATAGCAGAGTAAAAAAGAAAGAAGTGGAGATAAGACCTACAAATAGAAATAGAATGACTGTGGCAAAGGCAAGCAAGGGTAATAGGCACCTTGGGTGTAATCCAAAAACCACTGGAGCACCACTTGAACACCATTGGCATTGACAAATTCACCACCAGTCAATTGCAAAAGGAGACATTACTAGAACAGCTTCCATCTTGCAATGATATCTGTAACACCATCAGTTGGAGTCGCCCTGAGTCCCTAGGGAGATAGGGTGGCATATAAGACCAAATAAATGAATGAATGAATGAATGAATGAATGAATGAATGAATGAACGAACAAACAAACAAACAAATCATCCAGAGAGGGAGGGGGAGAGAGAGGGAGGGAGGGAGGAAGGGAGAGGGAGAGAGGGAGAGATTGGTTGCTCTTTTCCTGCCTTGAAGGAAATGTCCTTATGGGACATTTATTTCCATAATGCTACCCTATATCCCAAGAATCATGGATTCCTGGTACACCAGCTTCGGTCTTCTCTCTATGGCATTTCAAATTTATTATTTATTAAACAAATTTATAATTATTTAATTTCATCATGATTTATTTTTAAAACCTCGATAAACATTAAAATGTCTGTAGTAAACAGTAAAATATCCATAATTACACTATAAGAAACTATTATAACATGTTGTTAGAACCATAAATTAAGATCCTTAATACAGCAATCATTAAAATGATTTCACAAAGGGATTTAATAACAACAATTTGCATTTAATTACTGAGGACTTTCCAGAATAGTCTTCTTTTCCAGGAGGTCATCATCTAGGGCTGCTTAATATCCAAAGAAAAGCTATTTATACATTATTGGTTCCACTAGGAAAAAAAACCCAAATTGTTTTCTGGCTTCAGCTTTCCTTGTTTCATGAAAACATTTTCATAGGACCATATCATATAAATAGGAGCTGTATTTTGAATACTGTTTCTCCAGTATTTGACTATCTCTTACTTTAATTCCAAAATCTGTAGGTATCCAATTCACCTGAAACAATATTTTTTCTTGCATTAATCACTATTACCATGCCTATTTAAAAAGACATGAATATTGCTATATTTATATAATGGCTATTCCAGTTCCTTATTCTGCAGCAATTAATTTGGTATATTCTAGCTGTTTATAAACTAATTCATTATTTTATACAAACTATATTGTGTTCAATTCTATAAATGGCGTCTTTTCATAATTTTAAAATAACATTCCCACTTACTGCTGAAAATTAATGTCATATTTTTCCACCATCATCAGTTGGGGGACAGATTCAAAGTTATAATATAAACTCTAACATAAGTAAGCTGCTATTAAAAAGCAAAGAAAATACTAAAAAGGGCACCTTTCCTCAAAACTCAACTGTGTTCACTTGTACAATGTAACTCCCTCATGTTTGCAGTCTTCATCTTTTCCCAAAAATGTTAAAGTTGAAATAATCAATTCCTTATCCATGCTAATTAACCACAATTAGTGCTTCCAGGGACTCTGGAAAATTGATGCTTAAGAGAGATACAAGTATTTAGAGAATGTGGATTGTTAATATGAACATTGATTATCTTTTTATTTCTTCTCTTTGTTCCTTGCTTTAACCTTCCTTTTATTTTTTTTGCAAGTTAATTATTTTTGATGTTTGTGATGTCTAATAAATAAACTTCAAGTTATATTTTTGCCAATAGAACTGAGTGACGTGCCTGTTTGCTCTTATCTACATACATGGAAAGACTGAGAGTGTGCTGGGTAGAAATTAAAATTACCCATAGTAATTTTCTAATGGCTTCCCATTTCTACTTTAAGGGAGATACTGCAGCAGTTAGGGGAAAACATCAAGGTATGTTTTCATAAGATATGCCATCAATCTACACTTTTTGACAAAATGATACATATATGGCAATTCTTCATATAACAAAAATCCCTCATCTGATTCTGTTAAGTCATTTAAGGCATACTAACTCTACACACCACCTATGTTTTCTAACAAAAGGATTGCCAAGATGTTTTCAAGTTAGTTTCCCCCAAAATATTAACTTAGTATGGTCACAAAGATTAAAGTGGAGTTGACATGTGATTGCACAAACACATCTTTCCAGAAGTTAAAATAGTAAAAGAGGGAATGCCATTAAAGTAATTGAATCTAAATATAAGAGGGATATTTTATAAAAATAGAAGTATTGTGAAAAAAAGTTCATGAAACTTGAAATATATTTTTAATATTTGAAATAGGATATCTACTTTAAAGAGAATTTTAACTAGAGATTTTATAGTATAATTAATCTATTTATGTATATATATTTAGAAACTAAGGATAAATTAATAGAATTACTATTTATGCATTAAATATATCACTTTATTTATTTATTCCACTTATATATCTCCTCAAAAATTAATATGCACTGAAGAGACTTCTTCAATTTTCTCAACAACCCCTCTGTGATTTAGGTTGATAGTCCATTTTATGAGCTCCTATGACTGAGGGCAGATTTGTGCCAAGTGGCCTTGCTTTTACTGTAATTTAGTACTTAGCACTGGATTATATGTGCAATATTGACTTTTTATAGACCCCTGTGATAAATTTAATTAAATAATTCATTTATTTGAAGTTGTATTCATTTCAATGGAATGGTAAAGGCTTGTCCATGTGTAATAGTGCATCTAACTTGTTTCCTCATCCCCATCAGCTCTTCCATGTAATACAAAACCTAGGCCTTCAAACTCCTTCCTTTAGGCAAGTATTGTAACAGACCTACATGTTTAAGCATGTGCTAAAAATCAAGCAACAATAATATATTGTATCAAATCAGCAGTTGCCACCTGCTGCCAAAATGCTTAAAATAGCAAGTGTTGATTATAATATCTAAACAAAAACTAATCTAAATTGAAACTATCCTGTTCAAAGCCAGGCTCTGTTCCATACAGAGAAATTTTAAAGTTATTTTTCTTCTGTTTCGAATCTTATATCTAGCATTTGAATGCAAGCAGAACATAAAATAGTTTTCTTTAAAGAAAAGTTGTAGTGAAGTAACTGTCTTGTAATAGGAGGAAGGAGATCAAAGGAAACATCCATCTTGCTCAGACAAGAACAACTTGAATTAAACATTTTTCATGCCAGGGCAAGTTAGATTGGGAGTTTCTAATGGGTTCTATTTAGCATTTTTACAAACTGCAATATTCTTTTGCTGCAGAAAAGTTATATTAATGGCATAAAATTTCTTCTCATGCCTGCAAGGTAATAGAAGTTTCCAAATCATAATGATCTATCCCTGGATCATTTTACTTTTGTTTTTTACAACTGTGGATCAGTATTATTCCAAATAGGAAAAAAATTACTTTATGAAACTAAATAGTTTATAAAAGAGGAAAATTCTTTTGGTGTTCTTTATTTATTTACGTATTTTTAAAAGGTGAACACTTATGGATTTAGTGGTGGAATGAAAAAGTATGTGTCAGAGAGGGTGGGGAGGGAATAAATAAACATTGGGAGATTATGTTCAAAATTGGGTCATGAATTCACAATATAAACTGGATTCCAAAAGGAATCAGGAAGAATATCAGAATAAGAGTATTAGGCAGAATGCATAACTTTGATGAGGTACATAACAAAGACAATTCTGAAAGTAAAGCAAAGCAATTCACAAGGCTAAGGCAAGAGATATAACAGATAATCAGAGTTGGAAGAGACCTTGTAAGTCATCTAATCCAACCCCCCACCCAAGCAGGAAACCCTACACCATTTCTGACAGATGGGAGTCCAATCTCTTCTTGAAAGTCTCAAGTGATGGCGCTCCCAGAACTTCCGAGGGCAAGCTGTTCCATTGGTTGATTGTTCTCATTGACAGAAAGTTTTTCCTTATTTCCCGGTTAAATCTCTTCTTGTTCAATTTCTATCTATTATTCCTTGTCTGGCTTTTGGGTGCTTCAGAAAATAGCTTGACCCCTTCCTCTCTGTGGCAGCCCCTCAAATATTGGAAGACTGCTATCATGTCTCCCCTGGTCCTTCTCTTTACTAAACTAGCCATGCCCAGTTCCTGTACCCATTCATATGTTATATGTTTTAGTGGATGTCTTCAAAGCAAAGGCAAAAAGCGGTCCTTGAAACAAGACAAAGGCACAAATCAAAGCTGGGGAAGTATAATCCAAATCAAACATTTGTTCCTGACAAAGACCCTATGACTTCTTCTTAAGTTACTCCCTTTTAGGTATTCCTTTTGAGGACAGGTGGGGACACCTCTTCTTGAGTAGCATTTCAGCCTTTCTCTGAGCTTCCCTAAGCTCCACTCTCCATACCCTTGGAGGAGGTAGCTGTTCCATATCGGAGGAAATCTGCTGCCAGCAGCCGATTCTCCCCTCTGTCTTTGAAGGCAAGCAGCTCTCTGTTCAGTTGACCACCTCCTCCAGTGCTTGAGGGGCCTGGGACAGCATTGTCCTCAGCTCCTGGCCTCTCCAAACTTGCCAAGGGAGATGTACCATCCCTGCTGGATGGTCCCAGTTCCAACTCCTTCTCCGAACTGGGCTACAATGTGGCCCAACAGCCTGTTTTATTGTGAGTTTGGTCAATAATTCAAAATAATAATTCAATTCCAAATAAATGAAAAGCATGGCATTGCCCACCCCATTTGTTGCCCTCTCTATATACCACATCTAATGGGAAGCAGAGGTGTACCCTTTAGCATGAATATTGGCCACCAGGACATGCGGCTAATTATTTCATGCAGTGAATCGGCCAGGGAGATTTATCCTGAAGTGAATCACCTGGGTAAAGCAGAAAGGGAGGAGCAGAGGGGGAAGAGTGGCAAGAGAGGGATGACCACAATAGGTGAACTGGGGAAGGTGGCCAGGGTGAAGTGGGGGACCAGGCAGCTGACTCCAATTGTCACAAATCCTGATAGAAATGTGTACTGAGGATGTCTATTAGGATTATGTGTTAGGATGTCTATTCTGGCTCTGTATGCCAGAATAATGCATTCCACATCATGAAGTATTGAAGATATAGTATATATGCCTGTCAAACTTACCTGGGTCTCACTTTAGATTTAAAATAAGAAATAAACATGGAGAACATTAAAAGATCTAAGTCAAATAGAAATGACAACAATAGTAACCTATGAATTAGGTATTTCTGTCGTAGAGTTATTATTAAAATATAAAATACATTAAAATGAAAAATTTGAGGGGATCTGTTAATTCTTTAATGAATTATTGTTGAAATGTTAATTATCCAGAACTTAGAAGGGCACAAGTATATATCACACTACAAGTGCTGATGACTTAAGAGGCAATTCCACCTTTCCGCTGCACCTCCTGCTCCTTCCCTCCCCATCTTTTAATTATTTTTACCTTTGATTATTTATCTTATAGTTTTAGTTATTTTAATACTTCAAACTTTTAATACTCTGAAAGAAATATTTATTTTAGTGCTTTTAATACTTTAAACCTTCCAGAATCAGAACTTGTTATCCTTTTGAAATTTTCTCTTATAGAAATCGGTATGTTAAAAGACTTCAAGCCATCTTTGGGATTTGGAAGCGTGTAACACTGGATGTTTGTTTAGAATTGTATGCACAAATTTATCCTGCTGGTTGTGTACTCCATTTTTACCTTTTACTTAATAATTTTATTTAAAAGTTTGTATATCGTTTGCCAATGAAGTAATTAAGTAATTAGAATAATATTCAGCATGGGGAAATGGTCAGTTAAAAGACATAATGAATTCTATTGTGAAAATATTTATTTATTTATTTATTACTTGGATTTGTATGCCGTCCCATCTCCGAAGACTCGGGGTGGCTCACAACTAAAATCAAACAATAAATTAATTAAAAGAAAAATTAAACGAACATAAGCCCAGTATAATAAAATGTCAATTAAAATTAAAATATTGAAATTTAAAATTAGAAAATCCCCCCCCCCCAGGAGATCAGCATAGCCCGGCTTGTTCGAATAACCAAGTTTTCAGATCGTGACGGAAGGTGCAGAGGTCGGGGGCCAGATGGAGCCCCAGGGGCAGTTGGTTCCAAAGGGCGGGAGTGGCTACAGAGTAGGCTTGACCCCGGGGTACCGCCAACCAGCATTGGCTTGCTGATGGCACCCTGAGAAGCCCTTGCCTGTGTGCTCGTACAGGGCGGTTGGTATTCGATATCGGTAGGAGACACTCTCATAAATATCCTGGACCCATGTCTTGTAGGACTTTGAATGTTAACACTAAAACCTTGAATCTCACTCGGAGGGCAACCGGCAGCCAATGCAGGTCGTGTAGGAGGGGTGTAATATGGGAGAATCGGGAAACTCCCATCACCACCCACGTGGCAGCATTTTGCACCAGCTGCAATCTCTGGATGGTATGCAAGGGCAGTCCTAAATAGAGAGCATTGCAGTAGTCGAGTCGGGAGGTGACAAGTGCATGAGTGACTGTGCGCAGGGCATCTCGGTCCAGGAATGGGCGTAGCTGGTGAACCAGTCAGACCTGGGCAAAGGCCCCCCTGGCCACGGCCCCCATGTGCTCCTCCAACCGGAGCCATGAATCCAGGAGGACCCCCAGGTTCTGTGCTCTGTCCACAGGGGGCAACACCTCTCCCCCTATGACCAATGATGGAATCTCTTGACTGGACCGAGATGTCGGTATGCAAAGCCACTCAGTCTTGGCTGGATTGAGCCGAAGCATGTTTCTGTCCATCCAGATCCATACCACATCCAGACAACGGGACATCACGGAGAGGGCATCACTGATATGGTCTGGGGTAGAGATGTATAACTGGGTATCATCAGCATATTGATGATACCTTACCCCAAAACCACGGATGATCTCACCCAGTGGTTTCATATAGATGTTGAATAAGAGGGGCGAAATATGCATTTGTTAATATGTATTTCTGTAAGAGATAGCTTACAGCTTGGAAATAACAGTATTTATATACCACCTGCCATCAGTTCTTTTTGCTATGTGACAAGTCCATTTCCATTTTCTTTCTTTTTTCTCTTGATGATGTCATATACTTTTGTTTGTTCTCTAATCCATGTGCAGGTCTTTCTATCTTGTCTTGTGATGTTGAGCATGTATCTTTCCATGGCTCTTTGCACCATTCATAACTTTTGAATTGACTGTGAGGTTAGTGTCCATGTATCACCAGCATATGTTAGAGAAGGTAGCACACACTGATCGAAAACATTTCTCTTCAGGCACAGTGGGAGGTTGCCTGCCAACCACATTTAACACTTCATTCAATTTCCTTTATTGTATCATCTTCCATTGAGATATAAATATATATATAAATTTATTTGCTGCCGATAAATGCATATATTTTAATAGGGATTTTGTTTCTATCATGAGAAAATAAAATAAAATAATGTCACCTGAGACTATATTATTTTTTCAAGCAGGAAGGAGAATCAGATACAGTTGTTAGGAAAATAACCACATATATGTGGATTTTAAAAGAGAATGTATAGAAAAAGTCATTAAAAAGTCATAATTTTCCTTCTGGAATACTTCAGTCATACCAAACATTAAAGTAGTTGGCCATTCAGCAATTGCTAGTGTGTAGTAAAATGGTAATCCTCTTCCCTATGTGTATTCTCTTTACCCAGGCTTCTTTCTAAGAAAGCTCTGTGTTATCAAAAGCCTTTCCTTCTGCTTCTGCAGGGTAGATTCCATCACATCTGTCACCATTTTACCTCTAAAGCTTGCTTCACCAAGCTGTCATTGTGTGTGAGTGGGGCAGCTATATAAATTTGTTTAATTAATAAATGAATTCCCATATTCTACAGTTTTGTTAAATTAGTCTTAATAAACAAAATTAAGAGCAGATGTTCATTGCATTGATAATTGAATACTTGGGATTTTGGTCCTGCATTGAGAGAGATCTATATGTAATATTCAGTGGAATATATGGGATAGTCCTGCCCTAGTTTTCTATTTGTTGATTGATGGTTGATTGAAGTTTGCTCAAATTTTCATTGTTCTTATTACAAATTCCAGTATGATATTCTGGTACACACTTCTATTATTTTCTTTTACCTAATGCAAAAGAATGTGTACTACAACCGGAACTGAGGTTTTAAACAGAAAATTAACATGCATTGCAAATTTTTCTGAGATTGAGAAATAATTGCAGACAGGTATTGCACTGATGATGTTATCTAATTTGGTAATGAAATGTCTTCAAGAGAACGAGCAAGCTCAGAGAACACCAAGAACACCTCAGGTATTGCTTATGTACACTTTTTAGATTCTTCAAAATAAACACAGGACTGTGCTGATATTCAACTAGTCTTTATAAATGCCAAATCGGTGCAATAATCATATTTCTTATTGCCGACAAAATAGCTTAGCTTTTCATAGGGACAATTAAGTTATGGGACTCAAATGCCATATTGGTAGATTAAATTCTGATTGTGCTGAATGAGTGGAAATTTCCTGACTGTATTGATATATTGATGTATTCATGTAGGTATTCATGCATAGTACTGGTGCTAATGTAGGTCTAGTTAAAATGTTATTTAATAGTAAAGCATATCCTAATTTTGTAGAAGAATATTGTATTTACTGTCATGAACAACATAAGCATGGCATTTAGTTCATACAGTATACAAAATGCTAAATCTCAGAGTGAACAGAAAAGAAGATTACAGGTGCTCTATCTACCATGCTTTCATATGTAAATTAACTTTTGAAGTTCTGTGTAGGTGTTGAATGATAAGAAACGCATAGAGACATATCTCCATGGAAAGCAGATTACCCCAAAGACATGTTTCAAATAATTTTTGAAAGCAGATTTCAAAGAAAAAGTCAACTTTTATCATCTGGGAATATATAGTAGATTATCTATGGGAAACTGCTGTCTATGCAGAACATTGTATAATAAAAACATTCTGAAATCAAGCTAAACACCCGGAGCACATGATTACATTTGTCCTTGGTAATAATATTGAAATAATGTGCCTTTGTCTTCTCCTGGGAAGTTTCTCGACCTTCCAATATTGCCCAGAGGCCTGAAATTTTCTTGTTACTTCTCATTCAGGTTTCAATCCAATCTCATTATGCTTAGTTTCCACCTCCTGCAACAGGTATTTTAGGGATATACTAGAAAAAAAGCTTATCTGAAACAAATCCCAATAAATTTACATTTTTAAGACATTGTACTCTTTTCTGATTTGACATTAACTGTATCATTTTTTTCATACTTTATTTATTTATTTATTTAATTTATTTATTTATTAGATTTATATCCTGCCTCTCTTCCCCCATCGGGGAACTCGAGGCAGCATACAACAAGATAAAAAACAGTTGCCTATACAATATAAAATAAAAAAACTCATTCATACCATCCAAACATACACGAGGGAAGAACAAAGGTCTCAATTCCATGCCCTCCAACAAAGCCAGGTCTTAACGGCTTTGCAGAAAGCAAGTAGATTGGGGATGGTTCTAATCTCCGCAGGGAGCGTATTCCAAAGGGACGGAGCTGCCACAGAGAAGGCTCTCACCTGCGGCCCTGCCAGCCGGCATTGTCTGGCCGTCAGTATCCGGAGCAAGCCCTCCCTGTGGATCTAACTGGGCGCTGGGAGGCATACGGTAGCAGTAGGCAATCTCGAAGGTATCCCGCTCCTAAGCCATGAAGGGCTTTAAAAGTTGTCACTAGCACCTTCAATTGCACCCAGAAGACCATCGGTAGCCAATGCAGCTCGCGGAGGATAGGTGTTATATGTGCGCACCTAGGTGCGCCCATAATCACTCGTGCAGCCGCATTTTGCACCAGCTGAAGTCTCCGAGTGCTCTTCAAGGGCAGCCCCATGTAGAGCGCATTGCAGTAGTCCAATCGGGAGGTGATAAGGGCATGAGCAACCGTGTGTAGAGCCCCTCGATCCAGGAAGGGTCGCAACTGGCACAACAGGCGAACCTGTGCAAAGGCCCCCCTGGTCACAGCCGTAAGATGGTGGTCAAATTGTAGCTGTGGATCCAGAAGGACCCCCAAGTTGCGAACTCATTCTGAGGGGAGCAATTTCTCTCCTCCCAGTACCAAAGATGGATAATCAACTGGAACCCAAGGGGGCAGGACCCACAGCCACTTGGTCTTGTCAGGGTTGAGTCTGAGCCGATTAGTCCCCATCCAGACCCTCACAGACTCCAAGCACCGGGACATCACCTCCATAGCCTCACTAGATTGACTGGGGACAGAGATGTACAACTGGGTATCATCAGCGTACTGATGATACCCGACCCCATGTTGACGGATGATCTCACCCAGTGGTTTCCTGTAGATATTAAATAGGGGGGAGAGAATAGAACCCTGAGGGACCCCACATGGCAGGGCCCTAGGGCTTGATCTCTGCCCCCCCACCAACACCAACTGAGTCTGGTCAGAGAGATAGGAGGAGAACCACTGTAAAGCAGTGCCTCCCACTCCCAGCCCCCTGAGCCAACCCAGAAGGATACCATGATCGATGGTATCGAAAGCCGTTGAGAGGTCAAGAAGCACCAGGATGGAGGGAGACCCCCCATCCCAGGCCCACCAGAGATCATCCACTAGTGCGATCAAAGCCATCTCGGTGCTGTACCCGAGCCTGGAACCAGACCGCAAGGAATCCAGGTAATCAGCTTCATTCAAGGACCGAAGGAGCTGGAGTGCCACCATCTTCTCAACAACCTTCCCCAAAAAGGGAAGGTTGGAGACAGGATGGAAGTTATTTAAAAGAGCCGGGTCCAGGGAAGGCTTCTTGAGGAGAGGCCTAACCACAGCCTCCTTTAAGGCATGGGGAACACACACCCCACCCAAAGAAGCATTTATAATCTCCTGGAGCCAGCCACATGTCATCTCCCAGGCTGCCAAAACAAGCCAGGAGGGACATGGGTCCAGTAAACAGGTGGTGGCATTCACTGCTCCCAGGGCCTTGTCCACATCATCAGGGCCAACCGGGACAAACTCATCCCAGATAACCAGACTAAGACCTGCCTCTACCACCTCGGTGGACTCTGCCCAGCCAGAGTCCAAGTCTGACCGAATCTGAGTGACTTTATCTGCAAGAAACTGAACAAATTCCTCAGCCCTTCCCTGTAGGGGTTCCTCCGCCTCCTCAGATCTTAAGAGGGAGTGTGTCACCCGAAACAGGGTGGTCAGGTGACAGTCTGCAGACGCGATAAGACTGGCCCAATATGATCGTTGTGCCACTCTTATCGCCACTAGATAGGCGCCAATATGACGTCCTAACAGTGTCCAGTCAGATTCAGCCCGACTTTTCTTCCAGTGGCGTTCTAGGCATCTCTTCTGCTGCTTCATCCCCCAGAGTTCCTTGGTAAACCAAGGAGATTTCCGAGGTCCGCGGACGGTGAGAATCCGCAAAGGCGCAACCTGATCTATGGCCCCGGTGGCCGCACTATTCCAGGCTTCCACCAGGGCCTCAGTCAAGCTGCAGGCAAGGGAAGCCAGAAACTCCCCAAGCTCCCTCTGAAACCCAATTGGGTCCATTAGGCGCCTGGGGCGGAACCACCTAGTCGGTCCCGCCTCCCTGTGGCATGGAGTGGTCATCAGGAAGTCCAATCTTACAAGGGAATGATCTGACCATGACAAGGGCTAGGTGACTATTTCCCCCCAATATCAGATCATGGCACCATTGTTCAGAGATAAAAACCAGATCGAGCATATGCCCCCCCCAATGAGTCGGGCCCTAAACTACTTGGGTCAGGTTCATGGTTGCCATGGAGGCCATGAACTCCTGGGCTACACTCGAGGATTCGCCAAGGGACGGCAGATTGAAGTCCCCAAGCGGTTGGGGGAACCCAACCGCCAACCCGGCTACTCCCTCGAGCAGTCCAGGCAGGGCCGTTGCAACGCAGCTGGGAGGCAGGTATGTTAACAACAGGCCCACCTGCACCCCTAGGTCCAACTTCAAAAAGAGGGACTCACACCCGTCTATCTCCAGAACAGGGCCTCCCCGTGGACATAATTCCTGACGAGCAATTTCTGCCACTCCACCGCCCCTGCCCTGAGGTTGTGGCTGGTGCACCACTTGAAACCCAGAGGGGCACATCTCAACAAGGGGAGCCCCCCCCTCTGGCCCCAACCAGGTCTCAGTAATACATGCCAGGTCGGCCCTCTCCTCCAGGATCAGAGGAGCTCTCCTTACCACTGGCCTGGCGTTTAAAAGCAACAGCCGGAGCCCAGAGCCTGGTCTTCCCTGGCCAGTGGGTCCCCGAGAAGAGCTCGAAGGGTCAGAACGCGGTACCACCACCAATTGGCGAGTATGCATTCCCCAATGATGGCTAACCCCATGGCTCCCGCCATATCTGCCTCTCCCAGTCACCACTGAGATTGGCCGTCCCTTAAGTTCCTCCGTGGTCACGGTCCAACCCCCACTACCGTCAGCCACCGTCTCCAGCCAGTGGGAATCTTAACCCTCACATACTCCTTCGCTCACCAGACTCAATCACTACACTCACCCAATTTATCTAAAATGAGATTAAATTAGAGGCAACTAAAACACATAAAAATTAAAACACATAAAAAATTAGACTACTACATTCATGGTATTAAATTTAAATATATAAATTGAAAAACTTTCTTTTTTGATTCTGCATAGTTTCTCCCATTTTAATATTTTTCAAAAACAATTCAAAAATGTAGTGTAGGATGATGGGATTCTTCTATATGTTCTTATCAGAACTTTCATGCTTTCGGAACAAATTTCCTTCAAAATCCTCAGATTAGAATCAGATCAGAATATTTGATTCACTTCCACATCACTATAGAAGGGAATAGTTCAAAAATAATGCCTGTCTCTGAGAATACAGTCAGATTGGAAAGTATGAATGCTTATTGAGTCAGAAGAAGAAATAGACATTATTTCTGAGTTCCTCTCCCTTAGCTCTGTTTGGACATATTTTCCCAATTTTCATCCATTTGCCTTGATTTTTAAAAAAATGTTTATGTAACAAAACATTGTGACAATTATTTGTTTCACTACTAAGTTTAAAAATATGGTTTATAATTTCCATGCCTGTAAAAATCCTTTTGTGCCATCTCAGCAAGAAGAATAGATAAAAATAAATATTACATTCTAAAAGATGAAGCCAATAGTTTCTCTTAAGATAAAACATTGGGGCTTTTGCAGATTCATTGTATGATAAAGATCATATGTGGTGAGATGGGCAGTGAGTAAATTTAATAAATAAATAAATAAATAAATAAAAATAGCCAGAACATTAAGCATGGGAAACATTCAGCAATAGAAAATATGTTTCAATAAAACACATAGAATTGTGGAATGGCCTTCAACAGTTCCTCTATTAGATCAGGAGAAACTAAATTAAAAACAAAAACAAAACAGAACCAGAGTTATTGGTACAAGGGATATTGTTTTGCTATTTCCGCTTCTGTTATGATTCTGTTTGGTGAGAATGTGCTTTTCTCCTTGGTACTTCTTTGATTTTATTATTTTTGCTTGATTTGTTTTTTGGTCTGGTGTTAATCTCTATTTACCTTGTGCTGGCTAAAGGACAGGAATGTGTTCTAATCTTTTTCACTTCTCAAGTTTTGAACGATGTGTATGTTTATTTTATTTCTATGTGTCTATTGATGTTTCATTTGTCTGAAGGCCAAGCTTTGAGGAATTTCCTCATAATTTTGGATTTGGCTTGGCTAGTTCAAAGTTTCTTACGTAGGTGAAAATATGTTGAGTCTATTCAGGTGCTGTGACATAAAGGAATTTTCATTATGAGTTCTGATTGCTAATTGGTATTTAATGATGTGCTCTGCTAGTCTTCTGCCTGCCTGTCCAATATAGTGGCTGTTACAGTCCTTATGCTCTATATCGGTGATCCCCAACCATTCTGGCTCTGTGGATTGGTGGTGGTACTGGGGTAGAGGATGCACACCCACCCACCCATTGCGCAGCCTGGTTCCCAATGGATCAGTGCTTGGGGATCCCTACTGTATGTTGTTAATAATTCCTGTTTCTTCTTCTTGATTGATTGTGTCTTTTGGTTTACTTAAGATGTTGTGGTGGGCATTAATTTGTTTGTATGCTATGGTGATGCTTTTGGTCTGTTGGTTATTTCTGTGATCTTTTGATGTATGTAATGTTATTATCCTATTTATAGCTTGTGTTGGATGTGCTATAGTGGGTTCAATTGTCAGACATTTTTTGATAAAGCTGTGGAAATATCCTTTTTGCTGGAAGATATTGTAAAGGTGGTCAATTGCATTTTTCTGGTGTTCTGGTTTACTGCGTTGCATTTATGCTCATTTGAATAACGTTCTTACACAGCTCCTCTTGTGGGAGATAGAGTTGTTGCTTGGTAGTGGAGCACTTAGTGAGGATTGTTTTTCAACATTTCTATTTTGGCATCATTTCCTCTGTGATGAGGATATCCAGAAAGGCTAGTATTCTGTTGCAGTCTTCTTCTCTTGTAAATTCCATTCATTTGAAGATGTTGTTGATTGTTTTATATATCTTCTCTGATTATTCCTTTTTTGTTATGGCAGAGATGTTGTCTACATATTAGACCCATATTTTGATTATATGTGTGGAGGTGTTACAAGTTTATTATCTCTGCTATGAGTCCTGAGAATGCTATTCCTCTGCTTGTGTTGGTATATCTGTCCATCAAACTGAAAGTAAGTAGTGAGGCAGAGGTTGATGAGGTACACATTCTGGGTATTTCAATCTGAGTACATTGGCAAGATTGGGTTTGCTGCCATGGATTTATTTGTTTGTTCTACATATATGGATATGAAGAGTATTGTGATATTGAATAAAATCTTAATTTCTTATACTTCTATTTTTTGTCCTTGATTTCATAATGGGAAATTAATGGAATATTCACTCTCCTCTAGGAGCTGTCCAAATTTTTTTATAAATTTTAGCTACATTGTAGTTTGGGATTTTTTGTATTGAATTGGTGTTTATTGGGATGTAGGTTCCTTTGTCTTTCAGTAATTCTTTGGCTTTCTGTATGCATTGTATTTTGTCCATAAAATAATCATGGCTGAGTCTTTGTCTGGTATGATGGTAATGGTTTAGTCCTTCTTTAGATTTTTGAAGGTTGCTGTGTCCTCTCCTTTGTTATATTTTGTTGAAAGAAATTTCAGTTGCTGTGCACTTTACAGTGTTTAGATTTGAAAAGTCAAATCTACCAATGGCAGCATGACATGACATACCAAGTACTGGTTTTATAAACCACGCCCCTGCACTATAAAAGGAGCTGCCTAACTGCCATTTACCTCAGTTCTCTCTGTTCTCTCTGTTCCCTATGTTGCCTGAAGAAGTCTCTCAAGGCATCTGTGCTGCATAGGCGGACAGCTTCAAGAAACCGCAAGAAAATTCAAGCTGCAAGGAAAAAGACATTCCTAGGCTAAAGACTGCTTAATAATATTTCTAAGGTTAAAGGGACAGAGAAACTCCAACTACATAGGTAGTTGTAAAACTAAGAAGACCTGAGGGGAAACCAAAGAGGAAGAGAGGACACTGGTAATATTCTTTCTGAGTGTTTATTTGTTTAATCTGCTTGTTACAATAAATATAGATTTGAAACCACCTGGGCTCAACTTTCTTTACATAATTTAAATATATAGACAGAGGTTTACCGTCCACTAATATTAATTAGTCATAGGATTGATTAATATATCTAACATATTTCATCTTCATTTTGGCATTTTATGTATTTAGTCTTCATTTTGGCATTTGCCAGGCTAATTCACTATATAAGAAACTTAAGGTATTCTTTATTCAGATGAATTGCACATTCTTAGTGCTTGTTTTCTTCAATAGTTTTATTGACATCATTACTCAATAAGGACATAAGTAACATTTTGAAACAAAATAAACCAACAAAAACATTGTAAACACATTACAGAAATATGACCAGACTAGGAATCAATTATACAGAATGGCTAAAAGTATTTTTCTTGAGAATGGCTATCATAATAGATATTTGCAAACTGGATTGTGCTATACACTTTCTTCCTTTTTATGGGAGTGAATTAAAGAAGCATTGACTGAGATTTGAACAAAAGAAATTAAGTTTGATATGATATTGTTTTGAGAACTGTACCAGAGGTAGTTTTCAGCAGGTTCTGACCAGTTCTGGAGAACTGGTAGTAGAAATTTTGAGTAGTTCAGAAAACCAGCAAATACCACCTCTGACTGGCCCCATCCCCATCTATTCTCTGCCTCTCAAGTCCCAGCAGATTGGCTGGGTCTTCTTTTGTTGCCCTGCAGAGGAGAACAGAGCTGGAAAGCAGGTTAGTGGGATGGGGAGGGAATGGGATTTTACAGTATCCTTCCCCTGGAGTGGGGTGAGAATTGAGATTTTGCAGTATCCTTCTCCTGGAGTGGGGTGGGAAATGGAGATTTTACGGTATCCTTCCCCTGCCATGCCCACCACGCCATGCCCATAGAACTGATAGTAAAAAATTTTGAGTCCCACCACTGAACTCTACGTTATAATTCAGTGAGTGCATTTGAAAATCCTTATCACTGCAAAGTGAATAGCAGGTTGTTGTCAAATGTGTAGCATTTTTATTAAGGAAAGGGAGGACTTTTTTATATATAGAGAGAGAATTTGATACAATGATAAAATATTTGAAACTTGAACTTAGAATAAATTGGAAGAGACCTTGGAGGTCTTCAAATGCAATCCCCTGATCAAACAGGATATGCTTTACTGTTCCATATAAAGGGATGTCCAATATCTTCTTGAAAACCTCCAATTTAGGAAATTAAACAGTATTAAAGTTCTCTGTGGTTGAATTGCATAACATTGTCTTTATCTAAATAGGAAATGCAGTAAGTTATTCAAGTTTGTTTCAGTTGTTTGCATTCAACCATATCCTGTCAGGCAATGTTCTGATATGTTAATCTTTGATCATTTATCTTTACTGCAGAAGTATTCAGTTGTCCTGCAAATACATTTGTACATCTGATAGTGGGCAATTAATCCTAATGAACCAAGAAGCAGACACTGGTAAAAAATGTTAGGAGTCCTATGATCAGGAAGGACATAATTTTACCTCATATCATGTTGACAAGGTACAGTGTGTCCCTTTTCCCAAACAATGTAAAAGGAAGGGGTGTTATGAAAACAGTTGTACAATCTCTTCTTAAAAACCTCCAGTAATGGACACCCACAACTTCTGAAGGCAACCCATTCCACTTGTTAATTGTTCTCATTGTTATGAAATTGAAAATGCTTTCAGTAAGATAAATTTTAGCTCAATAAGCTGTTTTTTATACATTATAGATCATGGAAATCCTTTAGAATCAGCAGCAGGAATCACAGAGGGTAGATGTATATGAGATCTGTTATAAACCAATTCCAATCAGAAAAAGTGACCTATAGTTTTGATTACAGTTATTCAAAGTGAACAAGAGCATTATTTCCATTGATCACTGCATTCTTTCCAAATAAAAATCCAGGTATACTATGATCACTGCATTTTGCTGATCTCTAATTTAGTCACTTTGTCGAAGAGTGCAGAGTGGTGGTGGCAGATGAAGTATTCCCATTTTCATACTTCCTGCCACCACTGCTGCTGTCGCACCAAGCTCCAAGCAGAAGAGACCAGGGGTGGCAGCAGCGGCAGTAGTGGTGGGGTGTGTGGAAATGGGAGCTGCTGACACCTCTCTGCCAGTCACCCTGCCCATGTTAATCTGTTAATGATTTGAATGTCCCTTGAAGCCTCTATTATGGCTTTAATATACCAATATTATCAGAGACACCCAAAAAGCACATTTGGCTAGATTTCTGTACCATATCTGTTGATCTAAAGCATGCTGCACCATAATAGAATTGCCCTAGTTTGGCTGTAAAGGGAACCCAGGTAGTAGGCAAACAGAATAATAGATTTGGAATGAATCTTGGAGGTCTTCTAGTCCAACTCCCTCTACCAGGACACCCTACAGTACTATTCCAGACAAGTGGCTGTTCAATCTCTTCTTAAAAGCCTCCAGTAATGGAGTACCCACAACTTCTGAAGGCAAGCCATTCCACTAGTTAATTGTTCTCACTGTTAGGAAATTTCTCCTTAATTCTAGGTTGCCTTTCTCCATGTTTAGTTTCTACCCATTAGTTCTTACCTTGTGGTAATTTGGAAAATAGGTTGATCCCCTCTTTTTGTGGCAGCCCTCAAATATTGAAACACTGCTATCATGTCACTCCCAGTCCTTCTTTTGACTAAACTAGGCATACCCAATTCCTGCAACCATATGTTTAGCATCCAGCCCCCTAATCATCTTTGTAACTCTTCTCAGAACTCTTTCCAGAGTCTCAACATCTTTCTTATATTGTGTTGACCAAAACTGATGCAGTATTCCAAGTCTTACTAAGAGTTTATAAAGTGGTACTAATACTTCACATGATCTTGATTTATCCCTCTGTTAATGCAATTTACAACTGTATTGACTTTTTTGGTGGTGGCTGCACATTGTTGGCTCATGTTTATTATTATTATTTATTTATTTTATTAGACTTGTATGCCGCCCTCTCTCCCTAAGGACTCAGGGTGGCTAACAATATAAAATCCATACAAATTTACAATAAAAAAGAATTAAACTAATTACAAGCCTAAACAATTAAAAGTCAATTAAAATTTAAACCCCCTAAAAACCAACCCACCCCCCTTAGTTAGTCCAGACCGGCCTGTTCAAAGAGCCAGGTCTTAAGGTCATAGCGGAAGGAGCGGAGATCGGGGGCCAAACGAAGGCCCAAGGGAAGTTGGTTCCAAAGGGTGGGCGCTCCCACAGAGAAGGCCCTACCCCAGGGCACAGCCAACCAACAGTGTCTGGTCGATGGTATCCCAAGGAGGCCCTGTCTGTGGGAGCGTACCAGGCGATCGGAACATGATGCTGGCAGGAGACGCTCCCACAAGTACCCCGGACCCAAGCCATGTAGGACTTTATAAGTTGTCACCAACACCTTGAATCTCATCCGGAAGGCAACTGGCAACCAATGCAGGTCGCGCAGGAGGGGTGTAACATGGGAGTATCGGGACACCCCCATTACAACCTGCGCGGCTGCATTTTGCACCAGCTGCAACCTCCGGGTGGTCTGCAAGGGAAGTCCCATGTAGAGGGCATTGCAGTAGTCGAGTCGGGAGGTGACGAGTGCATGAGTGACTGTCCGTGTTTAAGTGATTGTCCACTAGGATTCCAAGATCCTTCTCACAGTTACTGCTATTGAGCCAAGTTTCACCTAATCTGTATATTTGGTTTTTCTTCACTATGTGTAGAACCTTATGTTTTTTTCCATTGAATTTCATTTTGTTAGATAGGGCCCAGGGTTCAAATCTGTCAAGATCCATCTGGATCTTGAACCTATCTTCTGGGTATTGGATATTCCTACCAGCTTCTGCAAATCTGAGAAAAAGATGCACATCCAGAAGAACCCCAGACTATCCATTTGTCTGTCTGAGGCAATGCAATCCCATCCAGATATAAGGATAATAAACTCCAAATCCAAATTTTGAAAATTTTATTTTCTACAAGAGTGAAGATCCCATAATTAAAATAATAATGTTCAAACAGGAATCCTTTTTTGACAGTTGTCACTCTTTTTTTTCTGCCTAGGAGTCATGTCTCTTGTATTTATTTGTTTATTTTCTAGTTTAGTTTATTCTAGTTGAGGCAATTTTTTTCTGTCACTTTTGGCTTCAGTTTGGAAATAATGCAGTAATTAACCAAAATTAAATCAAATGAATCCTAACTATGACATAGAGGATGTTTTAAAAACTCCAAGATTTTAAAGCTAACATCTTTCAAAGTAGAAATGTAGACAAGCACTAGGAGATACACAGGCAGGCAGGTAAATAGGTAGACAGGAGACAGACAATTCTAAGTATATCTGCATAAAAGAATGGTTTGAATTGCTATTTCTATTTTCAAGAAAAACAATCTAGAACTAAGGAGAAACTAACAATGAGAACAATTAACAAGTGGAACAAATCGTTTTTGGAAGTTGTGGGTGCCCTATCCCTAAAGGCTTTTAAAGAGAGACTGGACAGCCATTTATCAGAAATAGCATAGTTCTCCTGAGACAGTAGAGAGTTGGACTGGATTATCACAAAGGTCCCTTCCAACTCTGTTACTTTTACTGAGATTTGTCTTCTTTGAAATATAAGATACTGTATATACATATAATCTATTCATGAAGATCCTAACTCATAACCATTCCTACTGGTTCCTGCTCAGCTTTTGCAGCCAGCAGCTCAGTGCTTCACCAAACTTTATATTTTTAAAAACCTATCATCATCATCATCATCATCATCATCATCATCATCATCATCATCATATATTAAATTTATTTGGCGCCTATCTTGCCATAAGCCACTCTAGATGGCTTACAATAGTAATAATGCATGATTATATGCAAATATAGTCTAATTTATATGGCTGACATCTCTGAAAAGTCAAAGAGAGAGCCACTTACTTGTTATGAACACATACAAAATGCAAGATTATGTCTTTGATAAATACAAAATTAAGCATATTGTTTAACAATGCCGGTTATTAAGATTTGAGGTGAAAAGCAATTTTGCAGCAAGGAGGGTGAGAATAGGACTATATCTGTCTTTATTCCTCCCTGGGAGCCATCTGACAAGATAACCCATATATTCAACAATATATTGAGAGATTGGAAACTAGTGCAAGTTCTGAATTTGGCATCAGATCTTTAGCCACCACATAAATTAAAATATAATTGCTGTCATAAATTATGCTGTGAGGCATGAAAAACAACAATAAAAACAAAACTAAGCAGAGGGATTAGAAAAAGAATGAAATTAAATAACAAAGCAGTACTGAAAAAACTGAAATGTGTTTGGAATGGTGTGCATGATTTAAAATTGTTTAATTCAGCTTTGCTTTTCATAAGACTACAGATACAAAATTTGTTAGTCCAGAAATGCTAAAAGAAAATTGAATCTCGGGATTTCAAATCCTTCATATAATTAAGCAAATGATAGTTTCTAGGTACAACCATAAATCCCACTCATTCATTATGAGAATTAAATAATAATGGGCATTTAATATAAAATTGAAAATCTGTTTTAGCTAACATACAGTAATATTCTGTTTATAACAAAATTAGTACAGTAATTTAAAAATATTGTTTACTGAAAAGTCTATAACGTTCAGCATTTAACCCACACGGTGTCCTGCACTGAACCTCTAGGTTACATCTGTTAATCCTTTCATTTTATATTTGTATACTGAAGGCTCCAATCAGTCTTGCCTCTGTTTGTTAAAATAATAACCTGCTGGCTGGCTAACAAATTGGAGTTAGTTATGCTTATATAACAATTTTACAAAAGTAAGCAATTCTTCATTTTGATTTTTTTATGGATAATTTTGTGGAATATCTGGAATTGTTTAATCCTAACACACATACAAACATATATCCCTAGACCCTGCTATTTACATGAAATGAAATGAGTATGTGATCAATGTATTTTTTTTAAATTACATTTATATGCCGCCCTTCTCCGAAGACTCAGGGCGGCTTACAATTTTTGGGATACAACCCAATGTGCTCAGCAATAGCCTTCATTCCATTGTATATGCCTGCTTATTACTAAGCGGCATTTTTACAAAGTCAGCTTATTGCCCCCAACAATCTTGGGTCCTCAGTTTACCTACCTCGAGAGGATGGAAGGCTGAGTCAACCTTGAGCCTGGTGGGATTCAAGCCTACAGTAATTGCAGGCAGCTGGAACTTAAGTGCTAGGCATTTAGCAGCCTGCACCACCAAGGCCCAAGTATTTGGCCTGGACATTTGAGTGGTTGTCTCATTCCTATTGTTTTTATCTACCCCATCAGATATGACAAGATCAGCATGTTCTAAAGGCCACCAAAGAGTGTCACCTGGTGGGGCAGTGTGCCTTCTCTCTTGTAGTGCCTGCCCTTTGAAATTGTGTCCCATCTGAGATTGAATTGCTTCCAACCCTGCTAGTCTTCTATAAAACTCTCATGATATAGATGTTTTTCTAGGGATGAAAATAGGAATGTAGTTGACTGTTAAATATGTAAATTTGTTGTTGATAGGTCTATGTTCAACTGCCATTTTTAATTTTTATTATTTTTGATTTTTACATTCCTATTTGAATTGTGTAACCAACCAGAATAATTTCTCAGGATGGACATATAAGTATTGTCAACATTCCAGGAAAACAAACTCCAACAGCAAAACTCCGAGACAGGCATTTTCTCAAAGTTCCATTTTATTAGAACTGCCATGCTGGCACATCTGGGAAAACCTGAATCTGAAAGTTCTGGGTTTACCTTCATTAATTAAAAATTACAAAATCCATCCCCAGCACTCATCATTCCATTACATGCCCCAATCACCATCTGTTCCAACTTGAGACATACTTTCAACCACTCCTCATCTAGGTGCAGAAATAACATGACCTTGACTTTAAAGAAGAATGCTATTCTTACATACGCTCCATAAAATCCACCCTCCCAAATTTCCAAGCTCAAGAATGTGGCAGCCTGGAAGATTCTGGTGCTAATATGGCTTCCTGAAATGCTTTCCATAGTGTTAAAAAGCACTTCAGTTGTTTTAAAGCTACTGCCAATTAACTTCAAGTGTTCCAGTATTTATTAGAAGAGTGAAGGTTAATGCTTTTTTTCAGTCTCTTCCCAATGATTGTTCTGAGTTTATGTTAGAATCAAAGTTCTAAGTTAGCAAATGATCAGTTATCAGGGCTGTAAAATATGGGATACTGGCCCAAAATGAGTAAATTTGCAAAAGTGTTAGCTAGACGTTTTCATGGGATTCATTGTGAGTCACCCAGTAGATAAAAGCACAGTGCGGAGTTAACAAGTACAGGTTGAAGGTTAAAATCTAAGTTTAAAATATATAATATGAAATTTTCATGGATGCCATATTAGGAAGTTTCAATTTTCTATTCTGAAAATTATTATTTCATCACCCCTGACTGTATTCTAAGTATGCTATGCCAAGATGTACCTCTATTAAGAATAAACATTTTTTTAATGTTCCTGCTTTAGAAGTCAAAATTCATGCCAATTACCACTTGCCATCTGACTGATGTTAACCATCTGTTTAGATTTTTTAATTTCTAATTTAATTTTGTTCCTCTTCAAATCAAATTGTAGAAAATATTCATTTCATGGAGCTTGGCAGGACATTGTGATGAATTACTTGGAAGATGGTACTTATAAAGGACTTTAAAAAACAACAAGGTGTATACTGTATTTTTGTAGCATTTCTCTAAAATCTTAGGAACAGGAGAATTTTTATGTCTTATTTAATAAGACATAAAAATTCTCCTGTTCCTAAGATTTTAGAGAAATGCTACAAAAATACAATATACACTATGAAATATTCAACATTTTGAGGCACATGTGCATTTGCATTTGCATTTGCTATGAGTGTGAGTAGTTGTAACAACTACTACAATCATACAACACAAATTTGTTATGCCATGGAAGAAAACATATTTCTTTGAGCCTGTAGTTTTTTAGTTTAACTCAACAAAATACCCTTTTCATAGAAAGCCAAGATGATAACTATTTCCCTAAAATTCATTTCCTATCTATCAGTTCTACCCCTTTTGCTAGTTTCCCAAACTCCTCCTTTTTTCTATCTTTGTTTCCCATTGCTCCTATTACTTAGAGATATTCTATATATTATTTTGCCACTCTGTCCTTATTGACAATAAGGTGCTCCAATTTCTTTAATACTGTCTGGCTACTAACTTTGACTTGCCTTCTCCTCTTTTTTTTCTTTCTAAAGAATTAAATGTAAGGTCTATTATATCATACTCAACCATAATTCAATTTCTTAACTGTAATCTATGAATATTTATGAATTATTTTTAATATTTATTATTAAAAATAAATATATCTGAAGTATCTGCCAAATAAATTCTTCCCCTTCGATTTTCTTTCTGACTATTTCTTACAATAAAAATGGCATGTAATTGGATAAGAAAAGAAAGCATGCCATATATTCATTAGCTTGGCAGTTTTCAGACTGATCTCATAATGCTATAAGCTGAGATATAAAATAGAACTCAGTAATTGTCAATGATATATATTGGTAGCATGGTTTGATAGCTTTAAAATGATTATATATGCTATATTAGGAGAGTACCAAAACATGCACTTCTTTCATTTTCTTTGACTAAATGGAATTAAATAGATTCTGCAGAAAGTCAAATATGAGACATTCCAGTACTGAATTGGCTCTCTCTTTCACATGCACCCTTCATGCTTGGTTGGTGGGAGGAGCTTAAGCCATGGGTGGTTCCCATCAGTTTCAAAAATTGGTGCCAAAATCATGAATATACTCCCTGATATAAGATGATAGGATTAGAGATACCATAAAGTTTATACACATGTTATAAAAATAGTTTAGGTGGGGTGGAGGCTGATAGGATCTTTGGATATGGAATAAATGTACTTGTTTTGAGAATAAATCCATAACCACCCAGATCACGGTGTTTCCTGTATTCAGGTAATCAGGTATAAATTCCATGGAGATTTCTTTCCAAAGTTCATGGGAGTTCGCTACTGGCTGCAATAGTCCCATAGGTTTCTCTGGCCATTTTTTGACAAGGCACACACTGGGCAACTGGGTAAATAAGTCTCAATAACTTTTTTGAAGGATGACCACCAAAATTACCATTTGACTAAATGTAGGGTTTTTACAAAACCAAAATGCCCCACTGCTTTTGAGTCATAGCAAGTCTGTAAAACATAGCCCACAGGGAGATGGAGACATATAATTTGCTCTCACCAAAGACAGTCGTCCCTGAGAGTATACTGTTCTTTGTGGGCTATTATCCATTCATCATCCTTTAAGGTAGTTTCCAGTCTGTCTAGCACCTCACAGGGAATGTCTGGTTCAGCCTTCCCCTGACCCTTCATGAGTACTTCTGCCATCAATTTGTTTGAAGGAATGACCAATCAGACAATTTCACGCTTGACAATTATTGGTAAACTGGACATGACATCCATTAGAAAGTCTTTCCTACTGGGATGTAGTGCTGGCTAAAATTAAATTGATTGAAATACTGAGCCCAATGGGCTTTCTTAGGGGATAACTTCCATGGGATTTCTAAAACCTCCAAGTTCTTGTGATATGTCCGCACTTCAAATGATTTAGACTCTTCTAGGAATTGCCATCAAGTTAGCAATGCCTATTATTATTATTATTATTGTTGTTGTTATTGTTATTATTTAGATTTGTATGCTGCCCTCTCTCCCTAAGGACTCAGGGCGGCTCACAGAATAAAATACAATACAATAAATTAACTAAAAAATAAACAGTACAAGCTTAATATTAAACATTAAAACTATTAAAACCATTAAAATTATTGAAAAGAACCCCCCTCCCCTCTTGGTTCAGTCCAGGCCGGCCTGCTGAAATAACCAAGTCTTTAGGTCACAGTGGAAGGAGCGGAGATCCGGAGCCAAACGAAGGTCAAGGGAGTTGATTCCACAGGGTGGGTGCCCCCACAGAGAAGGCCCTACCCCTGGGCACTGCCAGCCGACAGTTTCTGGCCGATGGTATGCCAAGGAGGTCCTGTCTGTGGGAGCATACAGGGCGATCGGAATGTGATGCCGGCAGGAGACGTTCCCGCAAGTACCCCGGACCCAAGCCATGTAGGACTTTATATGTTGTTACTAAAACCTTGAATCTCACCCGGAAGGCAACTGCATAAGAACTGCATAAGCTTTCTTCTCCCATATTGACCAACTCTGTTCTATGTCAGTTAGTTTTTTGGAGGTGTAGGCACAGGGTTGAAGGATTCTCTGGGGTTCTCTTCTAGCAACATGGTTCCTACAGTCATGTCACTAGTGTCTGCTTGAATCACAAAAGGGGCATCTGGGTTTGGGTGTCTTAGCACAGGCTCTGCTGTGAACCGCCGCTTAAATTTCTTGAATGTTGCCTGGCATTCTGTAGTCCACTTCAAGGTTGATTAAGTTTGGTCTTTCATTCCCCTTTTGTCTTTAGTAGGTTCATGATGGGTAGGGTGATTTGTACAAAAGGGAATAGTTGCTGGTAAGAGTTTGCAAATCCTAGGAAGATTTGAAGTTGAAGTTTTAGCACTGCTTGCATGAGCTTAACATGTTCATCCCTTGTTTCAGTGTAAATTAGAATTTCATCTAAACACACCAGCACCCTTTTGTATAGGTGTTCATGCAGGATTTCACTTATTAGTTGCATGAACACAGGAGGGGCCCTTTGGAATCCAAAGGGAAGCACTCTGAATTCGAAGCACCCCAGGGGGCAGTTGAAGGTCATTTTCTGCTTATCCCTCTCTTTAATCCTGGCATGGTTAGTATACTTTTCATAGGTCCAATTTCATAAAAATCTTTCCTTTGGCTAGGTGGGCTAACATATTCTTCATGAATGGCAGGAAATACACATTTTCCACACAGATCACATTAAGCCCACAATAATCCACACAGAAGCAGAGAGAGCCATCTACCTTTTCTCAGAATAAAATTGGAGCTACCTGTGGCTGGGCCAACTGGATCCAGAAAAAGTTTTACTTATTGCAGAGAATGAACTTTCATATAGACTTTCCTCTTCATTTCAAAGGTTACCTCAAAAAGGACTGAATGCCTAGAACAGATTGGGGTTACCTCTAGGGGTAGGCTTTGTTATGAAGTTTTGTTTTCTTTGTATCTATTTGCATTTTATATTATTTTTATATATTTGACATGGTTAATTGACTTAATCAACCATATTCTCCTCCTCTTTTTCCTCCTCCTTCTCCTCCATAAATGGATAAACTAAAAGATATAACCAGCAGTCTAAGAAGGATTTCCTATTACTTACATACATACATACATACATACATACATACATACATACATACGTACATACGATGGAACAATAGATGCTTCCTAATTTGAAAATTCCAAATAGTTTCCTGAATTTTTGAAGCATTAACAATGAAGATTTAATTGCTAAATCTGGAAATATATCTATACATTCTTATGTCATCTTCCTACATAAACACTTGCCATGTGGGAACAACCATAGCGATTTTGTGAAGCTTGGGTTTTAATTTTATTCAGTATTACATTTGGATTACACTTTTCCTCCAAGAAAGTTAGGAAAATATATAAATATGCACTTTCACTTCCAGTTCCAATTTCACATATGAAATTCTCACATGAACACTAAAAAAAAGGGAATCAGCCCAGCATTGTCAAGAGAACTTCTTTTTCTTTCAGGAAAATGAATCCAAGCTTAAACAATAAGTATAACTATCTCATATAATAAATAGTAAACAATAATAAAAATAAATTTTTATTTCGGTTTCTTAGGGGGTTAGGGAAGGGTGGGAGGGGTGGGGGTCTTATTACAGGAGTTCAGTGCAGCCTGAAACAGGGCCGTGGTTGGGGGTGCATGAGGGGCCTGTGGGACTCGAGGCGAATAGTGGGGCCATGATCCCCAGGGTGGTTGGAATGGGTAGGAGCTGACAAGGCAGGGGGCCATATCATGTTAGGGGAGCACACCCCCGCTATGTCCAAGCTGTGGTGCACTCCGACCCCTTAGCCTCTTCTCATCCCCTGGGGGTTTTGGGATCCAGGACCCCTGGGCTCAGACTGGTGTAGTTTAATGCCAGGTCCATGGTTAATAAGGCACCACTCCTCCGTGATGTGATTGAGGAGGAGGTCGCGGACCTGTCTTGTATCACTGAGACCTGGTTGGGGCTGGAGGGTGGAGTCCCTCTGGTTGACATCTGCCCCCCAGGTTTTTGGGTGCTGCACCGGTCACGACCCCAGGGAAGGTGGGGTGGGGTGGCTATTGTCATTCGGGAAACCCTGTTTCCAAGGGAGGTCCCTGCCCTGGAGATAGGCGGGTGTGAATCCCTCCTCCTGAGGTGTGGGCCTGCAGGTTGGATGGGCATGCTGCTTACATACCTGTCCCCCAGCTGTGTCTCAGCTGCCCTGCCTGGGCTTCTTGATGCCGTCTCGGGGGTGGCGGTGGAGTTTCCAGAGCTTATAGTTCTGGGTGACTTCAACCTGCCTTCCTTGGGACTGGTGTCAGGTTTGGCCCAGGAGTTCATGGCCTCCATGGAGGCCATGGGCCTGACCCAGATAATTGATGGCCCGACTCATGAGGGGGGTAACATGCTCGACCTGGTTTTTCTCTTGGAGCAGTGGCGGAGTGGTCTGGGTGGTGGTGACATAGTTACCCACCCCGTTTCATGGTCAGACCACTATCTCCTGTGGCTGGTCTTCCATCAAGCTGCCCCACACTGCTGGGATGAGGAGCCACTTAGATGGTTCCACCCCAGGCGCCTGATGGACCCTGAGAGGTTCCAGGCAGAGCTGGGGGTTTTTCCTGCATCCCTTACCCACAGCCCTGCTGAGGTCCTTGTGGCTACCTGGCAACAGTCGGCTGTGGGGCTCTCGACAGGTTGTCCCCATGCATCCCCTTACGCGCAGATCCCGGTCAGCCCACTGGTATACCGAGGGCTCGGGAGATGGCTGTCGCGGAGGGGCGAGAGAGCAGGTGGAGGGCGACCTGTTCTGGATCTGACCGAGCCCAGCTAAGAGCCCATATTAGGACTTACCTGGTGGCAGTGAGGTGGCGAGAAGATCTTATTTCTCCACCCTCATAGCATCCGCAGATAACCGCCCGGCGCCCTGTTTGGGGTCACTCCCTCCTCCAGCTGGGGGGGTGGCGGACCCTTTGGGGGCAGAGCTGAGAATTTGGCCAGTATCTGCAGGATAAAATCACTCCAGATCTGGGAAGGGTTATTTCTGGACTTGCAGTGGCCTGAGGATGGGGATGAGTGGTTTGGCCAATGTTATCTGGACTGAGTTCAATCCTGTTTCTGAGGATGAAGTGGACAGGATTATGCAGCGGCTGAGCTCCACCACCTGTTTATTGGACCCGTGCCCTTCCTGGTTGGTGTATGCCTCCAGGGAGGTCACGTGCGGCTGGCTCTGGGAAGTGGTCAACACTTCATTAAGGGAGGGGCTGTTCCCTGCTGCTTTGAAAGAGGCGGTGGTGAGGCCTCTTCTGAAGAAGCCTGCCCTTGACCCAGCTGCGTTGAACAACTTCCGGTCTCCAACCTTCGCTTTTAGTGAAGGTTGTTGAAATGTGGTGGCCCAGCAATTGCCACTTTTCCTGGAGGAAGCGGACTACCTGGATCCGGTACCAATCGGGCTTTGGCCGGGTACAGCACGGAGACAGCATTGGTGCTGATTGATGATCTCTCTAGGGCTCGGGACAAGGGTTTTCCTCTCTGTCCTGGTCCTGTTAGATCTCTCAGTGGCTTCGATACCATCGACCATGGTATCCTGTTGCAGCGTCTTGGGGGGTTGGGAGTGGGAGGCACTGTTTTACAGTGGTTCTCCTCCTTCTTCTCGGGCGTTCTCAAGAGTGTTGGCAGGGGGCAGAGGTTGACTCAAGGTATCTCACTTGTGGGGTGCCCCAGGGCTGGTCCTCTCGCCCATCCTGTTCAACATTTATATGAAGCCACTGGGTGAGATCATCCATGGCTTTGGGGTGAGTTATCATCAGTATGCTGATGATACACAGTCTACATCTCCACCCCAGGCCACATCAGTGATGCTCTCTCCATGATGTCCCATTGTCTGGAGGTGGTATGGATCTGGAAGGACAGGAACATGCTTGACTCAATCCAGCCAAGACAGAGTGGCTGTGCATACCGACATATCGGTCCAGTTTGGATGTTCCATCTTTGGTCATGGGGAGGAGGTGTTGCCCCGTGGACAGGGCACAGAACCTGGGGTCCTCCTGGACTCACGGCTCAAGTGGAGGAGCAGGTGGGGGCGTGGCCGGGGGCCTTTGCCCAGATCGGCTGGTTGCCAGTTCACGCCCATTCCTGGACGAGATGCCCTGCTTTAGTCACTCAGGCACTTTCGTTATTTCCTGACTCGACTACTGTAGCTCTCTACCTAGGACTGCCCTTGCGTACCACTCGGAGGCTTCAGCTGGTGCAGAATGCGACGCGCTGGGTAGTGATGGGAGCTTCCGATACTCCCATGTTACACCCTCCTGTGCAACCTGCATTGGCTTCCGGTTGCCCTCTGGGTGAATTCAAGGTTCTGGTATTAACATTCAAAGTCCAGCATGGCATGGGTCCAGATTATTTACGAGAATGGCTTCTCCCAACATCAAATACTAACGGCCCTGTACAGGCTCACAGACGGGGTCTCCTCGGGGTGCTGTCTGCAACTCAATGTCACTTGGCGGCGACCCGGGGGAGGGCCTACTCTGTGGCGGCTCCCACTGTGTGGAATCTTCTTCCGCTGGAGCTCCGCCTGGCCCCCGATCTTCGCACTTTCCACCACGATTTGAAGACTTGGCTCTTTTTACAATCTGGGCTGTGCTGATTCTCTGGGGTTGGTCCTATTTTAACTATGGGTTTTAATTTTCAATTCGTCTTAACTTGTTTAATATACTTTTAATTAAGTTATTTATCATTGTATTTTTAGCTGTGAGCCGCCCCGAGTCCTTTTTGGAGAGGGGGCGGCATATAAGTCAAATAAATAAATAAATAAACAAATAAATAAACAAACAATAACTACCTCAGTTTCATCTGAGTGATAATGTTCATACAGTTTATATGTCAACTTATGTCTTCTGATTCATGTGATTCCACAAGTCCTGTTAGGTTGCCAGTGCAACATGGGAAACATGTATGAGAAAGTTGCCAATAAATGTGATTCAGCCCCTTTTCAGTTTCAGAAAAAGCAAAGCCTTCTCTAATCTACACTAGTGTAATATATCACGATGTGTAATATTTATTTTTTACCTATTTCAGTGCCAGAATTAGAATATATGTATATATGTACATTTGCAGTTTTACTCCATCTTTTCCATCTGCCTTCTTTTGATTTAGCATCTGTTGATTATTTTGGAAACAATGATGTCATATTGGTCACAGCATAGGGACATCCATAAATACAGAAGAAAGTAAATGTTTTATTCAAAGATATGCAATTTGCTTCATTGCTGGTGAAATAGTTCAATTTATGTGACGGTTGTCCAACCTCTACATATGGTACAAATCACACACACACACACACACACACACACACACACACACACAAAGCCACCCACACAGAAAAAGAAGAATCAGGGTGGAAAGCAAGAAATCCCGATCTATTCATGAAAGTTGTCAAAAGATGTTACTTTCCAACGTTGCCACTTAGATTCCCACCAGACTAAACTTGAAGATAGTTTAATGACCTAAATGTGAATAGAGATAGTTGATATGGTTAATTGACTTAACTGACAATAGTTTAGAGATAGTTCTTGAAATTTATTTTCAAGCTGTGCAAATAGTCCTGGTTTTGTCTATTCTTTATTGAGAAATGTAATGAATGAATTAAATAGTGCTCTATCACAGACCTGGTTATAGCTGTAGTATTTTCTGCTTTTGGCTACACCTTAATGAAAAAAAGAACATTTAAAACACATTTGTAAAGAACATTTGAGAGGTATCATATGCAGAAATAGGGCTATAAGGCTACAATTTCTGAGCTTCAAAGCGTTTAAACACTTACTAAGATAGAATGAATTGAAATATTTTAATGTTGCACATATTGAAAGTATTGTTGATAAATGGACCCAGAAATTAATTTTAAGAGAGTCTGCCTCTGTATATGGATTGTGCTTATATTATGTTGTAAAAGAGGAACACACTTTACCTGACAAGATTGAGACTGGTCAGAAAATGAATTTAAAAATGGAAAAAGATATGGAAAAAGATACTACACTGGCAATACAAAACAAAGTGAGCTGATAATAATTAAAAGGGGTGTGTGTGTGTGTGTGTGTGTGTGTGTTGACCAGAAGCCTGTGCATATACTTACAGTAACAACAAACCTTGGTCACAGCTAAACTCAAGCAGATACATCAGAGGTGGTATTCAGCAGATTCTGACCAGTTCTGGAGAACCAGTAGCAGAAATTTTGAGTAGTTTGGAGAACTGGCAAATGCCACCTCTGACTGGAGATTTTACAGTATCCTTCCCCTGCCACACCCACCAAGCCATGCCCACAGAATCGGTAGTAAAAATTTTTGAATCCCACCATGAGCTACATCATATCAAAGAAGAAGCCCACAGGAAAGGAGATACAATGCTGTTCAATCAGGCCAGGAATGTATTAATTAGGGAGATCAGAACCTCAAAAAGAATCTACTTTGAAAAGCTGAGAATCAGTTCTCAACAAATGAACCAACAAATGTGTAGAAAACCCTTAAATATCACTGGCTACAACAAACCTCCTTCTCATGCTGAAGGGAATCACAACTGGCAGATGACCTGAATGTGTTTTACTGTAAGTTTAAGAAAAAATCACTTCAACTATCACCACCACCACTCTCTCAAATGCACCAACAGCAAGTGTTCTATAATTGACCCCATCCATCTGGGACCCCACCTCTGGTGATCACAGAATAAGATGTGTGAGTCTATTTCATAGACAAAAGCCTGGAAAAACATCAGGCCCAAACAAGCTCCTTCTTGCTTGAAAGTCTGTGCTGACTAACTGGCCCCCATCTTCACCTGCATCTTTAATAAATCACTATAGATATGTCAGTCCTTGCTTCAAACTCTCTACTATCATCCCAAGGTCTAAGAAACCCTCCATTAAGATGCTGAATGACTACAGACCAGTTGCTCTGACATATAAAAGGTTAGTGCTGGCCTACATGAAAACCATAATGTATCTGCTGTTAAACCCCTTGCAATTTGCCTACTGAGCAGATGATGCTGTTAATATGGAAATGCACTACATCTTGTAACACCTTGAATCTCCAAAGACCTATGCAAGATTTCTTTTAGACTTCAGCTCAGCATTCAATACCATCATTCCAGATATTCTTGTCATTAAACTGATTCAGCTAATTGTGCCTGACCATACTTGTAAGTAGATCATGACCTTTCTAACAGATAGGAAGCCGCAAGTGAAGCTAGGCAAAATCACATCAGATATCCATACAATTAGCATAAGTGCCTCCCTGGGCTGGGTGCTCTCTTCCTTACTTTTTTCTCTATATACCAATGACTGCATCTCAAAGGACACCTCTATTAAAGTACTGAAGTTTGTAAATGATACAAAAGTCATTGATCTCATTTGAGAATGATGAATCTGCATATAAATGAGTAATTGAACAACTGGCCATGTGGCGCAGTTGAAACAATCTTGAACTTCAAAACTTAGAAACTACAGTAGATTTTAGGAGAAGCCTTCCTATTTAACCACCTCTTACAATACTAGATAACACAGTATCAATAGTAAAAACCATTACTTTTCTGGGTTCTATCATATCTCAGGACTTGAAATGGACACCTAACATCAAAAACATCACCAAAAAAGCACAACAAAGAATATTCTTTCTGCGCCAACTCAGAAAGCTCAAACTGCTGAAAGAGCTGTTGATATAGTTCTACAGAGGAATTATTGAGTCTGTCATCTGTACGTCTATAACTATCTGCTTTGGTAGAGCAACCAAACAGGCCTTGGTGGCTCAGGCTGTTAAATGCCTAGCACTTAAGTCCAGCTGCCTACAATTACTGTAGGCTTGAATCCCACCAGGCTCAAGGTTGACTCAGCCTTCCATCCTCTCGAGGTAGGTAAACTGAGGACCCAAGATTGTTGGGGGCAATAAGCTGACTTTGTAAAAATGCCGCTTAGTAATAAGCAGGCATATACAATGGAATGAAGGCTATTGCTGAGCACACTGGGTTGTATCCCAAAAATTGTAAGCCTCCCTGAGTCTTCAGAGAAGGGCGGCATATAAATGTAATTAAAAAACAGGACAGGTACAGCCTGTCCAACCAAGTTAGATTGGATATGTGGACATCTGAGGGGTGAGTCCCACATGCAGCTGATTGAACTTCTAGGGTAGCCCTGCAAATGACTGGTTCCGTGACAATGGTTGGAGTCTCCACTCCCTGGACTCACTAAGTACCAGGGCCCTTGAAGATCTCCACTCGAAGGCTGCTACTTGCTCGATTTGTCCTGACACCCCTGGAGGCCTTGGGGTTATCATGAAGGCTCCAACTCTAGCTGCACAATAGATTCAGTTGGTTGGGACTGTCATAGGACCAGCCCCTTGGGTCAGGTACCCCTCCAAGTTTGGCCTTTGCCACCTTGCTGGTAGATAGCAAATGTCCTCTGAAGCAGATCTGGTACCTCCCTCAGGGGTCACCATTCCCTGCTCCATCTTCCCTGAGTCTTTACACCCCTATTAGATTGGGGTGCATTCAGGGCTCAGGACCACAGGCAGTGGCATCACTTTGTAAGAAGCCACTGGCATTTTCTTTAGATTAGGATTTGGGTTAATGTCAGCATCCCAAGTAAATTCTCCAAATGATTCAGAACTCCAAGACAATGATTCAGAAGTCAAGACAGAGTGCTGCAGGAGGCTGAGTGCTGTTATGCCCCCTGGCCACTTCCACCTTGGCCATGCCCACCCAGCAACATCCACCCAGCTGGTCATTAGGGCAGAGAACCGATTGTTAAATTATTTGAATCTCACCACTGAAATAGATACATTTTTGCTGTTTTTGTTTCCAGTAAGAATAGCTCTATTACAATTAAAAATCAGTGTATTTTGGAACTAGCAGACTCGAAGAATCTGCTGGTAAAGAGATAGATGAATCACACAGTGGAAATTGAATTGCCCTATATCAGGTCATAGCCCTTATCTGTTTGACTCAAAATTAAGGCCTAATGTATCTCTGTTCTAAGGAAGAGAAAGTCATCAGTACAGTTCTACATTGTAAAACAATTCATTATATGACAAAATGTTATTCGAATATTGAATTCCAACCACCCGCCAGAAAGAAGCAATACAAAAAAACCCCAAAATCTGGCAATAGGGTAAATATTAAGTAGTGGGAAAGTATCATGGATCTCTTCTCCACAAATGTGCAGTTTTCTTTAAAACTTATATGTGTATTCAATAAACGTTATGTATAGATTAAAACACAATAATGCTTTGTGTGTTTGAGGAGGGCACAGTTCCTCTTTCAAGTAAAATTCTACAATTGAACTGACTCCCTCAATTACCTCTATGGTGAAGTGATCAACATAATATTTGCAAGATTTGGTCTTGCCATTTTATAAATAACAAGTTTAGAAGGACAAAAGTAATCTTTTCCTCCTTATTTGTTGCTTGGTAGTCAACCTTGATATATGGATTTAAATCAGCTAAGGAATTACAATTGTGTATAAGAATCCTGAGATATACACCCACCCATCCATTGGCGTTCATGAAATAGAACTGTATTTTACAGATTTGTTAATAATCTGGGAGGTTTTACTGTTGGCTATAAGATTTACACAGAATAATTTCTAAAAAGCTACTTGTCTCTCTGGGGCATTTGCATGCACGTGCACGTGAGCATGCACACACACACACAAACACACATCATTAAAAAGATCAAAGCTGTATTTTTTAAAAAAGGTAAGTGAAAATGTTAATTTGATTACAACATACTTTGGCAGTGTTACTGTTGCATATGTCTGGTTCAATTTAAGTACTGGGCATCTTCCAATACAAATTTGTAGTTGTTGCTTTGATGGTGAATTGAATGATGCAAGCATTCCAATGATAACCAGATGTTTTGCTGATAGATAGGTGCTGTTGGCAAGTTGCAAACAGAGCATTTACACTGAGAAATATACCAATTAAAGCAAATCTTTTTGTAAAATATTAAGAGGTTGAAGGATTCTATTAATATTTGAAAAGCTACTTGAGAAGATATCTATATATGAGAGTATGCAGCTTCTTAACAATTCTTGTGCAAAAATGAATTTTATGATGCAATTAAATTAATGAAAAATATTCTCCTTGTTCACAGTACAATAATTTATGGCTTCCTAGGACAGCATTCCTCTGTCAGTATAAAATTGGGCATGACTCAGATGTTGTTCTTAAAAGCTTCTTTTCTGTTCCACAAAATTTGCTTTTGAAAGGCAAGCTGCAGAAGCAAAGGAGGAGGGACCATGAGGTTAGCAGGTGGCAAGCATACATTTAGAAACATGCTGGTATTTCTAACCTTCGGCCAGGGTTACATTTGACATTAGAGTAAGTCATTTTCCTGTGGCCTTTGGGGCCATAACATAATAACACACTAAGTTTCTACAAAGTTTCAGGGCGCAGTCCACATAAACAATAACTGCTAATAGAAGACTATTAAAGTGTTGGGTGCATGTCAGTTTCCAAGGCCGTTAGCATTCCAGCATTTCATTTAATGGCCTTGAAAGAGGTATTGCTGCAAAATATAAAGAACACATACAAGTGGGGATGGACCTAAATGCTTGCGAAGCAGGGAGAAACAGACGTGCATATGACTGTGATTCAAAATTGAAAAAATGGCACTAAAATAAAAGTAAGCAACAGCAAATATAAAACAGACACACATCATATCTATAAGAGAATAACAGAATTGGAAAGGGCCTTGGAGGTCTCCTAATCCAATTTCCAGGTCAAGCAGGAAACCTTATATTATTTTAGACAAATGGTTGTTCAATGTCTTCGTAAAAATCTCCAGTGTTGGAGTACTCACAACTTCTGGAGTCAAGCCATTCCACTGGTTGATTTTTCTGTTAGGAAATCTGTATCCAAATCTTTATGCACAAGGTTATTAGGAACTGAGACAATGTTACATCTATCGAAAGGTGGAAGAAGAAAACGATATTTCTATAGGGTCCAAAAAAGCAATTATTACACTAGCTGAAACAATATCATCAGTTACGTTTGAATGATACCACTTTAGCAAAGATGAAGCCACATATTTTTTTTACACATGAACAAATAGAAAAACAAAAGGATGATGAAATATAGTTCAAGGAACGGAAATATATTTCACCAGGGATGAATCATGATGAATAAGAATGGGTTGAGGAGAATGAACTTGTTTTTAGATGGCCCAGAATATTTGTTCTGAGTAGATTAATCTATGATGGGTTTATTTCATATTTAGGGAATAACTGACTGATCCTGAGAAGGAATTTTCCATTAGGACA
Organism: Naja naja; assembly: GCA_009733165.1. Lineage (NCBI taxonomy): Eukaryota > Metazoa > Chordata > Lepidosauria > Squamata > Elapidae > Naja > Naja naja. Next base: position 84,601,002 of record CM019155.1, read on the forward strand.
GATTGGCTAACAATCTGGAGAATATTTTTCCTTTCCTTGTAACATGAGGTTTGGCGAATTGCTTGAGCTGTCTGGATTGTTTCATTAAAAATTGTTACCACTAGAGGACCCAAGCAAAAGAATGAATATGTGAGTTATACCTCATAATTCTCATGTTTGACTTCCTCACTCACAATTTTTTCTAAATAAGCTACACTGCTGGGAGAAATCAAATATAATGAAGAATAGTTTTTCATTAAAAAAAACAAGCAATATGGAACTGTAGACAGATCTATGTAAGAGTGCAATTCAACACCGGCCTTTCCCAAAGGCTTTGACTTTTATCATCTGTTCTTGAGCTTTCTACTTGGCTATTCTGCTATCCTCTTTACAGGCATTCAACATTTTCAATGTATTCTGGCTGTGCCATAGCTAGTCATCAAAAGCAACTTGGAGAAATTTAAGGCCATTCTTCATGATATATTGCAAGCCCAGAAATACATCCTCATTGTCATTTGATAAGGAAAGCAAATCTACTGAAAATGCCAATTGTGATCACTGAAAACAAATGTATCCATGCACAGCACAATTGTAAATAGAATAGCTCACATTTGCTGACTTATTTGTGAATTTATATGCAAAAACAGGTTATTTTAAATCTTTCTGGTTATTTTTCTTTGGATGTATGTCAGTTATTGTAGTCTGAGGAGTTTGTAGATGCAGTGTCATCTCAAGTTGTCAGAACTAGTACACATTGAGTATAGACTTTGATTGGAAGTACAAATAAAATTGGAACTATGCCAAGGAAAAGAAAAGGTTTTCTCTAATGATTCTATATTAGTACCTTCAGGACTTCACTACACCTTTTAGTTAATGCAGTAGAATGGCTGAAGAAAGGCATACTGCACCTTTGGCTACAATAGGCTGTAGCTCCCCTGCTAGTTTCTAGATCTATTCAGGGATGGGCTTCAAATTTTTTAGCAAGGGGCTGTCTGCCCTAATGACTGGCTGTGTGGGTGTGGCTTGGTGGTCATGTGACTGGGTGGGTGTGGCCAACTCAATGTTGCTTCTTTGCCCTAATTACCTAAAAAAAGATATATACCAAAAAGTTGTTTATTATTTCTTGCATTTAATACTTAAACAAAAGACTGGGTGAAACCAGGCTTAATAGAAGTGACTGTGAGAGGGATCTTGGAGTCTTAGTGGAATTTCTGGTGAGTTACGTGATCCTTATTATTTGGGAATTAATCCCTAGGAGGCTAGTGGTTATGTTATCTGATTTTCTCAATGGCTCTCCCTCGCAAGGGTTGAGTGGATTGTTTATCTAGCTTGCAACACTTTTACAAGTGTGAAATGCTCTTGGCTGAATGCCCAGAAGTTCAATTAAGCCTATTAAGAGCTTTCCCTTGCTGCTTGTCTTTCTGAGGTTATTGGGGACTCTCGGAGCCCTGGATTAGCTAGGGGTTCTCCTGAGCCCCTGTGAGCTCCCAGTAGCCCACCCCTATAGGTCCTTTAAATTTCAATCCCTATTTTTACAATACATTCCCGTTCAGAACTGATCCATTCCATTAACTGGCCATGCTACTTTTATACAGTTATACTAAACTTAAAACAAGAAAGTTCCACAAATTAACCAAATCCTTCCGCCCTGCTTTCCTGAAATATTTGTTGTCCTGGTCAGTTGTGATAAAGAATAAGTGATACAAATGAAGGTATTTGAAAAAAATTTTTGGAGAAACACTAAAAAGAAGAAAATGTTTTGAAAAGAAATTTGAGAAGTATTTCAAAATATAAGATATTGTCCTGAATGCTATCGTCACACATTTTAGTACAATTGTGAATGTTGAACAACTGTACATATATTTGCCTAGACTTCCTGCATATATAAAATTTACTAAGCAAAGCAAAGAAAAAGAGATTTATTAAAATGTAATCAGAGCAAGTTAGAGGCTTCTTCAGTCACTTGAAAAAAGCCAACACTGATGGAAAAATCCTCCCCCCCACAATGTCTAACTTTTTGGGCTGCTTCCATAATTATATACACCCAAATACCCCCCCTAAAAAAGAACATTTTTGTGGTATTCCAAATGATACTTTTGCCAGGGAATTCATTTTTGTGGATTTTCCCCTTTGAGTTAATTTATCTGCAGAGCAGACAAAATAAGATTTCTTTCTCTTTCTGTCTCTTTATTTCTCTTAAAAATGGAAAAACAAGAGCAGCAATCAGATCAAAGGTAATCAATATCCTGTTTATTGCAAGGAAAATATTAACCATGTCATTATATAATTCATTAATTTTATGAAGAATGTTTCTGTCCCATTACCACTGCTGCTAATACATTAATAAAAATATCATTGCTGGATATAATTTGTGTGCCTAATTTTCATTTATAGAGAATAAAATAGAAACTTTATTAATTTAGTTGTCTGACCATATCAAAAATATAAAATTAATCCAAAATGTAGATAGATACAAAATAGGGTGAAAAAAAGAGATTTATTATGATGTGGATGCATCTTATAATTAAATATGTAAATTCCTTTGTTAAAATTATAAATTATAATAACATAAAAATAAATTTTCTTTTGATGAAAAATGCCATGCAACATAGGAAAAAATATACCATTCAATATTCCATTTTCTGGTTTTTCTGTGCACAGAAAGATTCAAATTCCAATATATAGCAACTTTTAATGATTTGTTGCTGCAAATCTAATTATAATTATTCCTCTAATATTTTATAGTGTTATTATCCCCACAGGCACAACATTTTTACATTCCAAAGAGGAAAAGAATTCCTTGCTCAGTTTTTTTCTGTCTTTGAAGTAGGTTTAAGTATTCCTCCTCCCTTTCTTGAATAGATAAATAGGTACCATTTCGGTCGGAAGGTAGCAGCACTCTGTGACATCATGCTAGCTATATGACCATGGAAATGTCTTTGGACAGTGCTGTCCAGTGCTGTTCAATGGCCTTGAAACAGAGATAAGAACTGCACCCCATAGTTGGCAATGACTAGTGGAATAAAATCCTCAGCGACTCCAAGGAGAAAATTATTGGAATTTGGAAGTAACTATTTTTCCCCATTGATGGTGAGGGTGGAACATTTGTCCAGTCCAAAACACACTGTAATGTATTGGATGTGTATGCAAACAGTGATCCTATTTCATATGATAGGGTCATAAAGTTTTACAATACATGTAAAGGAGGTGAGATTGTCTGGCAGATATGTTTGATGCTTGATAGCCATGGCTTGATTTGTTCATTATTGTTGATAGAAGAATCAGTACAATAACAAACAGCAGTACTGATAGTGAATGTCTGTGAAAGATTTTTTGATATTAACCTCTCCCAGCTGATCACCACTGACAAGAAACTATGTCTTACATTGTGCCATCTGCTTCTGATTTTTCATTTGACTCCTGTTATTTCTAGGCACTTGATTATCCAATCATGTGGCAGGGAATCAAATGACTTCTTGTAATCAGTCTAAGCAGGGGTGGGCTGTTACCAGTTCAAACCGGTTTGGGTGAACTGAATGTTAATTTTACATCTGGTTTGACGAACTGGTAGTTGCAATGACTGGCTGGCCCCACCCACCCCTCCCCTCCCAGGAGTCTCTATGTGGCCCATTTTGGATCCCAGGTAAGTGCAGGGCCCAGCAGAGGCTGGGAAGGGTGAAAAATGGGTCTCCTGGAGTCTCTGGAAGTCTGTTTCCAGCCTCCAGAAAGCCTCCAGAACTCAGGGAGTGGGGAAACAAGCATCCTGGAAGCTCAAGGAAAGCCTCCAGAGCCTGGAGAGTGGGAAAACGTGCCTCCCAGAGGCTCCAGAAGGCCTCTGGAGGGCCTCCAGAGCCCAGGGAGGCCATTTTCACCTTCCTGGAGGCTTGAGGAAAGCCTCCGGAGCCAGGGGAGGGTGAAAACACCCCTTCTGCCATGGGCCACACGCCAATTGGGCCACACCCACCATGGCCACACCCACCCAGCAATCAGGCAGCAGACCGGTTGCTAAAGCCCATCCTTGAGTCTAAGTTACTTTCAAGTTGCTTGCTCTTTCATGATGGCTGCTGCATAGTAAGAGTTTCTTTTTTCTCTTATCGATCATCTGCTGGTTTCACTGTTAAAGCTAGTCTTTGGCAGGATTGCTTCCTGGCTTTGAATGGGAACATTTAAGAATAACCCAAGATGACCTTTGGGCTGATCATAGTCCCAGTGTGCCAGGGCAGTCTTGAAGATAGACAAAAGAATGTTGTTACAACATTTAAAAAATAAACCTCTTTCTAGTGATTTTATTATTACTAAGGAATATAAAATATTATTGAATTTGGAAAGTAAATATGTAAAGCATTGTATGATTCAAAGGGCAAGGAATTTTAAATATAATGTAATGTTTGGACAATGGGAAAATATGTGGACAAAAGATTTAAAATTTACTTTAAATTTAAAAGAAAAAAATATCAGATAATGTATCATTGGTATTTAACATTAGACAAGTTATCAAGAATGTATAAAGGTATTTCAAATGAATGTTGAAAATGCAAATGTAAAGAAGGGACTTTTTATCATTTATGATGGACATGCGGTAAAGCAAGAAATATTGGAGTAGGATTCTTATTCTAATACAGAAGTTTCTTAAAATGAATATAAAGATAAATCCGGAAACTTTTCTTTTGAGTTTAATGGAAAAAAATTTGGAAAAAAAAATGGAACTTTGATGTTATGTATATTTATGGAAACAAGACTACTTTATGCACAAAAAATGGAAGGATGTTTCATTTCCTACAATGGACGAATGGCTGCAAAAGGTGATGGAGTTAGCAGAGATGGTTAAATTGACTGCTTTGAAAAAAAGAAAAAAACACAATTACTTTTGTTTCTACCTGGAAACTGTTTCTGGACTTTGTGCCTGGGATAGAAAAAAATGAAACTTTGACTTTGGGTTTTACTGATTAAATAGATTTGTTGTTATAGAAATGGCTAGCTTATACTATTATGTAAAAGTAAAAAATTGAGATTTGATGTTATTCTATTGCACCAAAGTGAGTTGAAAGTCAACACCTTTTCTTTCTTTTTCCCTTCATTTCTACACTTTTCCCTTTCCTTTTTCTTCCCCTATTTTTTCTACTATTTGCTATTGCATTTTTTGTATTTTATATTATAAATTAATAAAAAATGGGGAAAAAAACAAACCTCTTTCTAGAAGTTGAGGATTTCTAAGCAAGGGAATGAGGAAAACTGTTCAAATGCCTGGTTAAAATTTGTGGATTTTTATTTTTTATGAGATAATTTCCCAGTTTTAAACAATTTCAATTAGTTTAAATGCAGTTTAAAACTGGGTTTCACAGTTTAAATAAACCTGTCTTTCTTAGCTGAGGTAATTCTTGAACATTTTTCTAATCTTTTTTTTTATTACTCACTGTCCTCTATTCTTTTCTTCCTTTACAGGTGAAACTCGAAAAATTAGAATATCATGCAAAAGTTCATTTATTTTAGTAATGCAACTTAAATGGTGAAACTAATATATGAGATAGACTCATTACATGCAAAGCAAGATAGTTCAAGCCGTGATTTGCCATAATTGTGATGATTATGGCTTACAGCTCATGAAAACCCAAAATCCATAAGCTCAGAAAATTAGAATATTGTGAAAAGGTGCAATATTCTAGGCTCAAAGTGTCCCACTCTAATCAGCTAATGAAGCCAGAACACCTGCAAAGGGTTCCTGAGCCTTTAAATGGTCTCTCAGTCTGGTTCAGTAGGAATCACAATCATGGAAAAGACTGCTGACCTGACAGTTGTGCAGAAAACCATCACTGACACCCTCCATAAGGAGGGAAAGCCTCAAAAGGTAATTGCAAAAGAAGTTGGATTTTCCCAAAGTGCTGTATCAAAGCACATTAATAGAAAGTTATGTGGAAGGAAAAGTGTGGAAGAAAAAGGTGCACAAGCAGCAGGGATGACTGTAGCCTGGAGAGGATTGTCAGGAAAAGGCCATTCAAAAGTGTTGGGGACTTTCACAAGGAGTGGACTGAGGCTGGAATCAGTGCATCAAGAGCCACCACACACAGACGAATCCTGGACATGGGCTTCAAATGTCATCAGAAGCATCTTACCTGGGCTAAAGAAAAACAGACCTGGTCTGTTGCTCAGTGGTCCAAAGTCCTCTTTTCTGATGAGAGCAACTTTTGCATCTCATTTGGAAACCAAGGGCCCAGAGTCTGGAGGAAGAATGGAGAGACACCGACTGCAAGATGCTTGAAGTCCAGTGTGAAGTTTTCACAGTCTGATTTGGGGAGCCATGTCATCTGCTGGTGTTGGTCCACTGTGCTTCATTAAGTCTAGGGTCAATGCAGCCATCTACCAGGAGATTTTGGAGCACTTCATGCTTTCTTCCGCAAATGAGCTTTATGGGGATGCTGACTTCGTTTTCCAGAAGGACTTGGCACCTGCCCACACTGCCAAAAGCACCAAAATTTGCTTCAATGACCATGGGATTACTGTGCTTAATTGGCCATCAAACCCGCCTTACTTGAATCCCATAGAGAATCTATGGGGCATTGCCAAGAGAAAGATGAAAGACATGAGACCGAACAATGCAGAAGAGCTGAAGGCTGCTATTGAAGCATCCTGGTCTTCCATAACACCTTAGCAGTGCCACAGGCTGATAGCTTCCATGCCACGCCGCGTTGAGGCTATAATTGCTGCAAAAGGGGCCCAAACCAAGTACTGAGTACATATGCATGCTTATACTTTTCAGAGGTCCAATATTGTTCTATGTACAATCCTTGTTTTAATTGATTGCATGTCATATTCTAATTTTCTGAGATTGTGGATTTGGGGTTTTCATGAGCTGTAAGCCATAATCATCACAATTATGGCGAATCACGGCTTGAACTATCTTGCTTTGCATGTAATGAGTCTATCTCATATATTAGTTTCACCTTTTAAGTTGCATTACTAAAATAAATGAACTTTTGCATGATAATCTAATTTTTTGAGTTTCACCTGTATTTACCTCTCTTTCTGTATCTCTCCTTCTCTAATGAGAAAGTTTTTGTGTTAATTTGCTTTATGTAATAAAATACATTAAATAATATCTTAATGTCCACTGTACTATGAAATTCGTGCCTCTTAAAAGTAAGAGATAACAGTTTGTTAGAGAAGGTTTCATCATGTATGACAAATGAAAGAATATACATGTCCCAGGATAATGCTGCAGGCTCCAATCTGTGTCAGTCATTGAGTTTTTGGACTTGTGCTGGAACCCATCTTCAGGGAACTTCTCTCTAGTCTAAAGAAAAGTTCCCTGAAGATGGGTTCCTCTGGCTACTTAGACCCAACCCAACCTTATGAGCTCTATGTTGACACCAGCAGGGATAGCCTTGGAGGGTCTATATCAGAAACATAATGAACATTTGAAGCCTATTGCTTATTTATTTATTTATTTAATTTATTTATTTTATTTGGATTTGTGTAGCCCCATCTCGGGGACTCGGGCGACTCACTACGAAGAATCAAAATATAAAACATAAATACAAGGCATTAAAATATAAAAGCCATCTAAATAAATCCCTAAAATACAATATTTATTTATTTTATTTATTTTAATTGGTTTTATATACTGCCCTTCTCCCCGAAGGGACTCAGGGTGGTTTACAGGGCATTAAAAACATACAATACAAATATTAAAATAAAATTAAACTCAATTAAGACCCACCCATATCAAATTTTAAAAACTTAAGAACAATGGTTAAAAACGATAATTCCAACCAAAAAATTTAAAATATCTCATGGGGATAGATCGGCTTGCTTAAACAGCCATGTTTTAAGGGCGCGGCGAAAGGCTCTCAGGTCGGGGACAATCCAGATCTCTACCGGTAGCTCATTCCAGAGGGCAGGGGCAGCAACAGAGAAGGCCCTCCCCCTGGGGGCCGCCAGCTGACATTGTTTGGCCGATGGCACCCTGAGGAGGCCAACTCTGTGGGCCCGCACTGGTCGGTGGGAGGTTGTCATTGGCAGTAGGTAGTCTCGCAAGTACCCTGGGCCTAAGCGATGGAGCGCTATAAAGATCATAACCATCACCTTGAATCGCACTCAGAAGACCACCGGTAGCCAGTGCAAGCCATGCAGGAGAGTTGTTACATGGGCATGCTGAGGCCTCCCATAAATAACCCGCGTAGCCGCATTCTGCACCAGTTGGAGCCTCTGGGTGCTCTTCAAGGGGAGCCCCATGTAGAGAGCATTACAGTAGTCCAACCAGGAGGTGACAAGGGCATGAGTGACTGTGAGTAGGGCATCCCGGTCTAGAAAGGAGCGCAACTGGTAAATCAGGTGGACCTGATAAAAAGCCCCCTGGCGAGCCAAAGATGGTCCTCTAAAGACAGACGTCGTCCAGGAGGACACCCAAGTTGTGGGCCTTCTCCAATGGGGTCAAGATCTCACCCCCAATCATCAATGATTGAACAACTTGACCAAACCAGGACACCAGAAACCACAGCCACTCAGTCTTGGAAGGGTTGAGTCTGAGCCTGTTCATCCCCATCCAAATCCGAACAGCCTCCAGGCACCGGGACATCACATCAAGGGCATCGTTGGGGTGGTTCAGGGTGGAGATGTATAATTGGGTATCATCAGCATACTGATGATACACCAAACCACGGATGATTCACCCAGCGGCTTCATATAAATGTTGAACAGGAGAGGCGAGAGAACCAACCCCTGAGGCACCCCACAGTGAGTGGCCTCGGTGTCGATCTCTGCCCCCCTGCCAACACACACTGTGAATGACCCGAGAGATAGGAGGAGAACCACTGCAAAACAGTGCCTCCCACTCCCAACCCCCACAAGCCGACGCAGTAAGATACTATGGTTGATAGTATTGAAAGCCGCTGAGAGATCTAAAAGGACCAGGACAGAGGAACAACCCCTGTCCCGAGCCCTCTAGAAATCATCCACCAACGCAACCAATGCCATTTCTGTGCTGTGACTGGGCCTGAAGCCTGATTGAAATGGATCTAGATACACAGCTTCATCCAGGAACCGTGGGAGCTGACAGGCCACCACACTCTTTACAACCTTCACAAAGTGAAGGTTGGAGACAGGATGATAGCTATTTAATACAGCTGGATCCAGGCTCGGTTTCTTGAGTAAGGGTCTCACCACCGCCTCTTTCAAGGTGGAGGGAAAAAAACCCTCACCCAAGGAAGCATTAACAATCGCCTGGAGCCAGCCTCGTGTAACCTCCCTGGAGGCCGAAACCAACCAGGAGGGACACGGGTCCAATAAACATGTGGCAGCACTGAGCTTCCCAACAATCCTGTCCACTTCATTGGGAGTTACAGGATCAAACTCCTCCCAGATCACATCCTCAAGACTAGCCCTCGCTAACCCCCCAGGGACCACCCAGTCGGAGTCCAAGCCCATCCGAATCTGAGTGATTTTGTCCTGCAGATATTGGACAAATTCCACCGCCCTGCCCTGCAGAGGGTCCTCCCTTGCCCCAGGATGTAATAATGAGTGGGTCACTCTAAACAGGGCAGCCGAGGAGTTATCTGCTGACACGATAAGGGTGGCGCAGTGCGCACACTTCGCTGCCCTTGTCGTCACTAGGTACGACTTAATACAAGTTCTTACCAGGTGTCCAATCAGATTCGGATCTGCTGGTCCTCCAACAGCTCTCTAGGCGTCTTCTCTGGTGCTTCATCTCCCGCAGCTCCTCAATAAAACCTAATTAATTAAAAGAAAACCCCAACCAACCTCAATCCAGGCCGGCCTGTAAAAACAGCCAGGTTTTAAGATTGCGGCAGAAGGAATGAAGGTCGGGAGCCAGCCGCAACCCCAGGGGCATCTGGTTCCACAGGGTGGGTGCCCCCAAAGAGAAGGCCCTCCCCCGGGAGACCACCAACCAATATTGTCTGGTTGATGGCACTGGGCAATTGGAACTCGATGGCGGAAGGAGGTGCTCCTGCAAATACCCTGGACCCTGGCCATGAAGGGCTTTATACACCAGCACCTTGAATCTTATGTGGAGGGCAACCGGCAACCAATGTAGATTGCGCAGGAGGGGTGTCACTTGGGAGGCTCGGGTCACTCCCATCACTACCTGCACGGCTGCATTTTGCACCAGCTGAAGCCTCCATATAGTCTGCAAGGGCAGCCCTAGGTAGAGAGCATTGCAGTTGTCAAGATGGGAAGTGACGAGTGCATGGGTGATGAGTCCAAATAGGGGCACAATTGATGCACCAGGCGAACCTGGGCAAATGCCCCCCTGGTGACAGCTCCCACCTGCTCCTCCATACTTAGCCGTGCATCCAGGAGAACACCCAAGTTGCGTGCCCTATCCATGGGGGGGCAACAACCTCTGTGTCAGCAGAAGCCTAAACCACTCAACTACCCCACTCTTAAGCTGGTATTGAAGTGGGAGGTGGTTAATAAGAAGACCACTTGTATGGACTAGAGTTTGAAGTCAAAATTGACAACAACTTGCTTATATATTTCCTCACAAGGGCCAAACTCAGGACATAAATGGTTGGCTGGCCTCTCCAAGTGCTGTTTCAGTCTAAAGCAGGGCTGTCAAACTCCTGGCCCAGTTTAGCGAACAGGAAAAAAGTCCCGATATGTCATATGATACCGCCATGATGACATGCGTTTGACACCCCTAGTCTAAAGTATCAGCCTAGAATGGGTAATAGAGATGCTGATGCCCTGTTGAGAAGGCCTTGTGGCTCTAGAACCACTGGTGAAGAATGGACTCCATCTGGGGTCAATCACTGGACTAGAGAAGCAGCAGGGACAGTGGCTATTGGGGTCACTGCTGTGAATATCTCTAAACTATACTGCAAGTCCACCCAGGTAAGAGGTGGAGTCTGCCTGTCCTAATTGACAGATTTGAAGAGGGACATGTGGAAGATTCTTTGTGAAGGATCTGCAGAATGGTTAGCAGAAGGCCTGTTAACTGACTCCCGAAAAGAGGCCCAATTGTTGCATAAAGAATGGGACTGATTATAGCTTCACTGTAGTCTACTGCAGGGGCCTCTCAGATGGTATCAAGAAAAAGTGGCAGTTGTTCTTTCCTGGAAAATATAGGGAGATGGTACTCATTGTGTTACATAATGGTCATGGGCATTTGGGACTATAGAGGGCTTTCAAGCGGGTGAGAAATTGGTTGTAATGATCTTGCATGAGAGCTGATATTGAGGACTACTGTCAGTCTTGTCTGTATTGTATTTGGTGAAAATCCCTACTCTCCAGGGCTGTCCCAATGGGCCACCTACAAAGTCAAGGTCCTATGGAACTAGTTTGCATTGACTTTCTGTGATTAGAACCTAATACCAATGGGCAAGAAATGTCTTGGTAGTAACCAATCACTTCATCTGCTATGCACAGGCTTTCCCAATGGACTATTACTGTAGTCAAGATCCTAGCCGAGAATTATTTTGTCCATTATGGGTTGCTTCAGGGAGTACATCTGATCAAGATAGATACTTTGAGAACAAGCTTCTCAAACAATTGCTTGATCTTCTGGACATTTGGAAGACTTGAATCCTTCCTATCACCCCCCAATGGGACCAGCAGCATGAGATGTTTAACCACATCATTCTGGATATGTTAGGCATGCTTTGGAAAAGAAGCAGCATTGGATTTGGCACATTTCCAAAGTGGTGTATGCATAATAATATGGAAAATGATGCTACTGGATACTCCCCTATATCAATTAATGTTTAGGAGGCAAGCCTATTTGCCTGTGGATTTGGCATTTGGTGTTTCTGTATATCATACCTTACTTGCCTCACACCAGGAATACATGGATCAATTGAGAAAGAACTGAAGACTGCATATGAGATGGCTCTAGCTAATTCAGGGGCCCAAGGCCAAAGAAATAAGAACTATGATCTGAAAGTTAGGATTTAGGACTGGCAGCCTGGCAGCCGAGTACTCCTGAGAAATGAGTATTCCTGGGAAGCATTCCTGGTGGAGATCCCAGCCTTATATTGCCATGAGAAGCTGTCATGTCTGCTAGTGTACTGGATTTGCCTAGAGGGAAGTATAGGGTCTTTGAAGGCTTGGCCTTGAGCTTCAACTCCAGGGAGCTCTGAGCAAAGGGTCTTCCCTGGTTGAGCAAAGAAAAAAAGGACAATCTTCCCACCGCTCAGAGATTGACCAGTGCTCTCTAGGTCATAGCAAAGATAAAGAGGTACTAACTGCCCAAAGGACAGATACCAAAGCTGAAGTTCAAATATTTCAGCCACCAAATGAGGAGAGAGGACTCATTGGAAAAGACCCTGACATTGGGAAAGATTGAAGACAAAAGAAGAAGGGGGTGGCAGAGGATGAGATGGTTGGATAGTGTCATTGATACAATGAATATGAATTGGAGCAAATTACGGAGATAGTGGAGAACAGAAGGCCTGGTGTGCTATGGTCAATGGAGTCATGATGAATTGGACACAACTTAGCAACTGAACAAGATATTGAATAGTTTGGATTCAAATTGAGATCATTCTGTCATTTTTAAGATTGTATCCCAGTACTGCTTTTTCATTCTTTTATTGACTCTGAGAGCTGCTCCATTTCTTCTAAGGGATTTTTGCCTACAGTAGTAGATATGGTGGCCACCTAAATTCGTCCATTCACATCCATTTTAGTTTACTGATTCAAAAGATGTTAATATTCAATCTTGCCATCTCATGACCACAACTAGCTTTGCAACAGCAATAGCACTTATATACCAATTCATAGTGCTTTACAACCCTCTCGAAGTGATTTACAGAGTCAGCATACTGCCTCCAACAATCTTGGTCCTCATTTTACACCTCAGAAAGATAGAAGGTTGAATCAACTTTGAGCTGGTGAGAATCAAACTGCTGGCAGTCAGCAGAATTAGCCTGCAATACTACATTCTAATCACTGTACCACTATGGTTCTCTTATCTTGATTCATAGATTTTACATTCCAGGTTCCTATTCAATTTACCTACTATGCAAATAGATCAGCGGATGATCTATGTAAGGTCCTTTTTGTAGATTTCAGCTCGGCATTCAACACCATCATTCCAGAAATCCTCTTCTCTAAACTGACTCAGTTAGCTGTGCCTGGCCACACTTTTAGATGGATTATAAGCTTTCTAACAGATAGGAAATAGCAAGTGAAGCTAGGTCCAATCACATCGACTATCCCACTCTTTTGTCTCTTTATCAAAGACTGCATCTCAAAGGATACCTCTGTTAAGGTACTGAAGTTTGCAGATGATACAACAGTTGAGATGATGATGAGTCTACATATAAATGAGAGGTAGATTAAGTGACTCTGTCGTGCGGCCGGAACAATCTTAAACTGTGGAGATGATAGTAGATTTTAGGAGTAGCTTTCCTATTCTACCATCTCTTACAATATTAGACAACATAGTATAAATAGTAGAGGCCTTCAAGTTTCTAGATTCTATAATCTCCCAGGTCTTGAAATGGATATTTAACATTAGAACCATCATTAAAAAGGCACAATAAATATTGTTCTTTCTGTGTCAGCTCAGAAACTCAGATTGTCCAAGGATCTTCTGATACAATTATAGAGAGGAATTATTGAGGCTGTCATTTGTTCCTCAATAACTGTCTGGTTTGACATAGCAACCAAACAGGACAGGTACAGATTTCAACAGATAATTAGGACTGCAGGAAAAACAATTGCAACTAGCCTGCCTTCCACTCTGGACCTGTATATTGCTCAAGCCATATCTACAGTAAAAATATCTACAGACCACTCCCTCCCCACATCCTGGACATAAAGTGTTTCAACTTCTTCCCTCAAGATAATGCTATAGGCATTGCAGGCAAAATCAACTAGACTCAAGGACAACGCCCCCCCCCCCAAGTCATCACTCTGCTAAACAACTAATTCCCCTAACACTGTCCTGGGCCTAAATATGTTGACCCTTATATTGCTACTGTCCTTCTCATCTTCTCATCTTTCCTACTATCTTCTCCTATTGGTATGTTATGTTTTATCATTTGTTGTTTGTATCATGATTAAGGATTGCAACTATGATTTATGACCTATGATCTATTACTTGGTTGTTTGTATGTACATCTTATGCACTGGGGACAAATTCCTTGTATGCCCAATCACATTTGCCCAATAAAGATTTCTATTCTATTCTATTCTATTCTATTCTAGTCTAGTCTAGTCTAGTCTAGTCTAGTCTAGTCTACCCTATCACTGAAACCTGACTGGGGCTAGAGGGTGGAGTTCCTCTGGTTGATTTATGCTCCCCAGGTTTTCAGGTTTTGCACCAGCCTAGAGCCCAGGGTAGGGGTGGTGGGGTGGCCATTGTTATTCGGGAAACCTTGATTCCAAGGGAGGTCTCTGTTCCACAGACAGGCGGGTGTGAGGCCCTCCTCCTGCGTTTGGGGCCTGGAGGTCAGTTGGGCCTGCTGCTTGCATACCTTTCCCCCAGCTGTGTAGCAGCGGCCCTGCCTGGGTTCCTTGATGCCCTCTCGGGAGTGGCGGTGGAGTTCCTGGGCCTTTTGGTCTTGGGTGACTTCAACCTGCCCTCCCTGGGGGGGGTCGGGTCTGACCCAGGAGTTCATGGCTTCCATGGGAGCTATGGGCCTGACCCAGATAATGCTTGGCCTTATTTTTGTCTCAGAGCAGTGGTGTAATGATCTGGGGGCTGGCAGTGTTAATGTCCAGCCCATTGCATGGTCAGATCACTATCTCCTACGGCTGGCCTTCCAACAGGCTGCCCCGCCCCGCTGGGATGAGGAACTGCCAAGATGGTTCCATCCCAGATGCCTGATGGACCCTGAGAGGTTCCAGGCAGAGCTGGGGTTTCTGCCCGCTTCCCTTGTCCTCAGATCGGCCAAGGTGCGGGCGGCTGCATGGCAACAGGCTGCCGCGGAGGCCCTCGACCGGGTTGTCCCCTCGTGTCCCCTCACTCACTGCAGATCCCAGGTGGCTCCCTGGTTTACAGAGGAGCTCTGGGAGATGAAGTGGCGTAGGAGGGGTTTAGAGAGCAGATGGAGATTGACCCATTCTGAATCCGACTGAACGCAGCTAAGAGCCTATATTAGGACTTACCTGGGAGCTCTGGGGGCAGCGAGGAGGGCTTACCTCTCCACCCTCATAGCGTCTGCAGATAACAGCCCAGCTGCCCTGTTCAGGATCACGCACTCCCTTTTACATCGGGAGCTGGGGGTGGACCCTCTCCAGGGCAGGGCTGAGGAATTCGGACAATATCTGTCAGATAAGATCGCTTGGATCCGGGACGGGTTGAACTCTAATTTGCCGTGGTCTGAGGAGGGGGTTACAGAGAGTCTGGCCGATGTCATCTGGGCTGAGTTTGATCCTGTTTCTGAGGATGAAGTGGACAGGATTATGTGACGACTGAATTCCACCACATGTTTATTGGACCCGTGTCCTTCCTGGATGGTATATGCCTCCAGGGAGACCACATGAGGCTGGCTCCAGGCAGTTGTTAATGCCTCGCTGAGGGAGGGGTCTTTTCCTACCACCTTGAAAGAGGCGGTGGTGATACCCCTCCTGAAGAAGCCTGCTCTGGACCCAGCCGTTTTAAACAACTTTCGTCCAGTCTCCAACCTTCGCTTTTTGGCGAAGGTTGTTGAGAGTGTGGTGGCTCAGCAGTTTCTGCTTTTCCTGGAGGAAGCGGACTATCTAGATCCATATCAGTCGGGCTTCCGCCCCAGGTTCAGCACGGAGACAGCATTGGTCGCGCTGATGGATGATCTCCGGAGGGCACGGGACAGGGGATTTTCCTCTATCCTAGTCCTATTAGATCTCTCAGTGGCCTTCGATACCATCGACCATGGTATCTTATTGTGGTGCCTTGGGGGATTGGGAGTGGGGGGCACTGTTTTGTAGTGGTTCTCCTCCTACCTCTCAGGGCATTCGCAATTGGTGTTGGCAGGAGGGCAGAGGTCGGCCCCGAGGGCACTCACTTGTGGGGTTTCTCAGGGGTCGGTCCTCTCTCCCCTCCTGTTCAACATCTATATGAAACCGCTGGGCGAGATCATCCGTGGCTTTGGGGTGAGGTATCACCAGTACGCTGATGATACCCAGTTGTATATCTCCACCCCAAACCAAATCAGTGTTGCCCTCTCCATGATGACCCGGTGTCTGGATGTGGTACGGATCTGGATGGGCAGGAACGGACTACAGCTCAATCCGGCCAAGACTGAGTGGTTGTGCGTACAGGCATCTCGGCCCAGTAAATCAATTCCATCTTTGGTCATAGGGGGAGAGGTGTTGCCCCCTGTGGACAGGGCTCGGAACCTGGGAGTCCTCCTGGATTCACGGCTTAGTTTGGAGGAGCAGGTGAGGGCCGTGACCAGGGGGGCTTTTGCCCAGGTCTGACTGGTTCACCAGCTGCGCCCATATCTGGACCGAGATGCCCTTTGCACGATCACTCATGCACTTGTGACGTCCCGACTTGACTACTGCAACACTCTCTATCTAGGACTGCCCTTGCATACCATCTGGAGGTTTCAGCTGGTGCAGAATGCGGCTGCGCAGGTTTTGATGGGAGCCCCCTGATATTCCCATGTTAAACCCCTCCTGCGTGAGCTGCATTGGTTGCTGGTTGCCCTCTGGGTGAGATTCAAGGTGTTGGTATTAACATTCAAAGTCCTTTATGATTTGGGTCCGTGGTACTTGCAGGAGCGTCTCCTGCCAACATCAAATACTGACGGGGACTCCTTGGGGTGCCGTCAGCTAGACAATGTCAGCTGGCAGTGCCTCGGGGGAGGGCCTACTCTGTTACAGCCCCCGCTTTGTGGAATCAACTCCCTTTGGAGCTCCATTTGGCACCTGATCTTTGCTCCTTCCACCGCGGTCTGAAGACCTGGCTGTTTGAAGAGGCTGGGCTGGACTGACCTCCTGGGGGGGTTTTAATGTATTTTTAACTGTTTTATTGATTGGGCTTGTCAGATTTAATTGTTTTTTATATATTTATTGTTGTGGTGTTTTTATTGTGAGCCGCCCCGAGTCCTTGCAGAGAGGAGGCGGCATACAAGTCCAATAAATAATAATAATAATAATTATTATTATTCTTTGCAGTATCAACCTTTTGTTTCACTATCAGACACATCCACAGCTGAGCATCCTTTTGGCTTTGGTCCAAACACTTCACCTTTTCTTGAGCTAACTGCAATTGTCCTGATTACCATTGGACACCTTCTAACCTGAGGGGCTTATCTTCTTGCATCATATCTTTTAGCCTTTTCATAATGTCCATGGGATTTTCTTGGCAAGAATGATGGAGCAGGTTGCCATTTACTTCTCCAGAGGACCACATTTTGTCAGAAATCACCATTATAACCTGTCTGATTTGAATGGCCTTGCATGGCTTAGCTATAGCTTCTTTCAGTTGTACAAGCCCCTTTGTTGAAACAAGGCAGTGATCCACGAAGGGTAGGCTTTTCTTTAAATTAATCTTTGGGTGTTGGCATTTCTAAAAATCTGCAGAATGCCTAAGAAATCTCTAACTTAACAGAACAACTCATCCAATTCACTTTGAATCTGCTTTTGTTGAGAATTCAACCTGCGGATTGTACTGGTTGTGAAAATGGTGATGATTATCTAGGTGCAATGGCTGCTCCACATTTAATGTAATTATTCCCTCTTCTAGAATTCTTAGGCTTTGTGATAGGTTGTAGGGAACAATACTTTATTTTCTGTATTGACAATTTTTTCTTCTTGATAGAAGACCAGTATTATTAGGAAAAATTCCAATTATACAGCTTGGAACTTTATTATCTGTTGCATTCTGCAGTGTTTAAACAAAATAATTTTGTATCAAGATTGCCTTTTAGATAACTAAGACATTTCCAAGCTGGACCACATAGAAGAAGATTAAAATGAGCTAAGTCCTAACAAAGAAGACTTGAAAGAGCATTTTCCTTATTTACTTATAGTTTCCAGTCTGTTAATCCATGCTTATCAAAATCTCCAGACATATGAAGGACAAAGGCTATAAAACCAACATCAGCATTCTTCATTTTTATAGCAAATTTAGCTGAAAGTTGATACTTTTTTCAAACCATGGAATTTGTTTTTTAAAAATAAAATCCTGGAACTCTGATTCAGAAGCAAAGTACTAGTGATAGAAACATAAAACAAAGTATTTATTATTTATTTATTTATTTATTTATTATTTAGACTTGTATGCCGCCCCATCTCCGAAGACTCGGGGTGGCTCACAACTAAAACCAAACCACAACAATAAATTAATTAAAATAATATTAAACAATCACAAGTCTAAAATGTATTAAAACCCCAATATGCCGTATAAAATTTAAACTCCCCCCCCAGGAGATCAGCACAGCCCAGCCTGTTTGAATAGCCAAGTTTTCAGGTCGTGATGGAAGGTGCGAAGGTCAGGGGCCAGGTGGAGTCCCAGGGGAAGTTGATTCCATAGGGCGGGAATCACCACAGAGTAGGCCCGTCCCCGGGGCACCGCTAACTGGCATTGACTCGCCAACGGCACCCCGAGAAGCCCTTGTCTGTGTGCTCGTACAGGATGGTTGGTACTCGATATCGGCAGGAGACGCTCCCGTAAATATCTTGGACCCATGCCTTGTGGGACTTTGAATGTTAATACTAGAACCTTGAATCTCACCCGGAGGGCAACCGGCAGCCAATGCAGGTCTCGCAGGAGGGGGTGTAACATGGGAGTATCAGGAGACCCCCATCACCACCCGCGCAGCTGCATTCTGCACCAGCTGCAATCTCCGGATGACATGCAAGGGCAGTCCTAAATAGAGAGCGTTGCAGTAGTCGAGTCGGGAGGTTACAAGTGCATGGGTGACTGTGCGCAGGGCATCTCATCCAGAAACGAGCATAGCTGGCGGAGCAGCCAGACCTGAGCAAAGGCCCCCCTGGCCATGGCTCCCACCTGCTCCTCCAACTTGAGCCTTGAATCCAGGAGGACCCCCAGGTTCTGAGCCCTTTCCATAGGGGACAACACCTCTCCCCACATGACCAACGGTGGAATCTCCTGACTGGACCGAGATGCTGGTATGCACAGCAACTCAGTCTTGGCCGGGTTGAGTCGAAGCATGTTTCCATCCATCCAGGTCCGTACCGCATCCAAACAACGAGATATCATGGAGAGGGCATCACTGACATGGTTTGGGGTGGAGATGTACAGCTGGATATCATCAGCATACTGATGGTACCTCACCCCAAAATCACAGATGATCTCACCCAACAGCTTCATATAGATGTTGAACAAGAGGGGCGAGAGGACCGACCCCTGGGGGACCCCACAAGTGAGAGCCCTCGGAGTCAACCTCTGCCCCCTGCCAACACCGATTGCGAGTGCCCCAAGAGATAGGAAGAGAACAACTGCAAGACAGTGCCCCCCACTCCCAATCCCCCGAGGTGCCACAACAGGATACCATGGTCAATGGTATCGAAAATCGCTGAGAGATCTAACAAGACCAGGACAGAGGAAAAACCCCTGTCCTGAGTCCTCCAGAGATCATCCATCAGCGCGACCAATGCCGTCTCCATGCTAAACCTGGGTCGGAAGCCCGATTGGTAAGGATCTAGGTAGTCCGCTTCATCCAGGAAGAGCAGAAACTGCTGAGCCATCATACTCTCAACAACCTTTGCCAGAAAGCAAAGGTTGGAGACCGGACGGAAGTTATCTAACACGGCTGGGTCCAGGGCAGGCTTCTTCAGGAGGGGTCTCACCACTGCCTCTTTCAAGGCAGTGGGGAAAATCCCCTCCCTTAACGAAGCATTGACCACTGCCCAGAGCCACCTGCATATGTGCTCAATACATACAAATGTATATATTAAATTTGAGTAAATTTCACAAAATACTTGATTCCAATTATTGTTCCAGGATGGAATCTTTCAACATTTCTTCTTCCACTTTCCAGTACCCAAAACCCAAATTATTCTTTAACAGCTCCATCTCACTGCACCCTGACTGTCATCTAGACAGCAAAGAAGCCATACCTTCAGAGGTGATATTCAGCAGATTCTCACCAGTTCTGGAGAACCAGTAGGGGAAATTTTGAGTAGTTCGGAGGACCGGTAAATACCACCTCTGACTGGAGATTTTACAGTATCGTTCCCCTGCCATGCCCACCAAGCCGGTAGCAAAAAAAATTTGAATCCCACCACTGCATACCATCCCAAAGGGATTGATGAATATATATGAATAAGATCAGTATTCCACCATATAATGTTTGATTTTATGAACTCAGACGAACCCATAAAATTTCAGTGTCTTGACATTTTTTAATTACTTTATCAGGCAAATAATATCTTTAGCTCTTACTGATGAAATGGTATCTTGAATTGGGAGGTGTCTAAAGGGAAGTATTCCATAGCTGGAACTACAGTTAGATATGTGTAGAGATCTTTTCTCAAACCTCAGGAGAGATCCCACTTCACAAATAAGAGGGTTCAGAAAGCATGTTAGTTAGTTATAGAATAGAATATGAAGGAATTTTGGAGGTCTAATTCCCTGTTCAAACAGGAGACCCTAAACTATTTCAGACAAGCAAACTACTTTCACTATTTTATGCAATTTCCCACTAATTTAAAAGAATAGAACATTGAAGTTAATAGGTCCAAGATTTCATAAATGAATCTCATCCACAGCTTTTAGTGACTGATACTTGTTCCAAATTCAGCCATATCTAATGAAAATTCCAATGTTTCTGCTTTTTAATATGCTATCTAGGTTTGCCATAACTTTCCCCTTGAGGAACAAGCATCTTTTAATTTCATGGCTGCAGTTGCCATCTGCAGCCATTGTAGAGCTGTCACAGCTTCCATTTCTTCCTCATCCTGGAAATTATGGGACTGAATGCCATGATCTTAGGTTTTTTTAAAATTTATATTAATTTTTAAATTAAATTTAATTTTTTAAAGCCAATTTTTGCACTTTCCTTTTTTATCCTCATCAAGAGGCTCTTTACTTCCTTTTCTCTTTCTGCATATCTGAGGTTGTTGATATTTCTTCCAACAATCTTAATTCTTGCTTGTGATCCATGCAGCCCAGCATTTTCCATGATACATTTTTCATGTAAGTTAAATAAGCAAGATGACAATATATAGCCTTGTTGTATTCCTTTTCCTATTTTGAACCAATCTGTTGTTCCATGTCCTATTGTTTCTTGACCCAAACAGGTTTTTTATGAGATGGGTAAGGTGCTTCTATCTCTTTGAGAATTTTCCATGGTTTGTTGTGATCTACACAATTAAAGGCTTTAGAGTAGTCAGTGAAGCAGAAGTGTTTTTCTTTGCTTTTTCCGTGATCCAGAGAATGTTGCCAATTTGATCTCTAGCTTCTCTAGCTCTTTGAAACCCAGGTGGTGCTTCTGGTAGCTCTTGCCTCACATATTTATTATTTATTATTTATTTATTATTTGAACTTATATGCCGCCCCATCTCTGAAGACTCCGAAGACTCCGAAGACTCCGAAGACTACATATTGCTGAAGTCTAGCTCATAGGATTTTGAGCATGGCCTTGCTAGTGTATGAAATGAGCACAATTGTACAGTAGTTCAAACATTCTTTGGCATTGCCCTTCTTTGGTCTCGGAATGTAAGCTGACATTTTCCAAACCTATGGCCATTGTTGAATTTTCCAATTTTACGGAATATTGAACATAGCACTTTGACAGGATCACCTTTTAGATTTTAAATAACTCATCTGGAATAACATCACCTCCATTAGCTTTGTTGCTGGTAATGCTTCTCCACTGACTTTAGACTCCAGGATGTCTGGCTTGAGGTTCAGTACCATCATGGTTATCAAGGACATTAAGATTTTTCTTGTGTGTATTCTTGCCATCTCTTCTTAACCTCTTCTGTGTCTGTTAGGTCTCTACTGGTTTTGTCCTTTATTATGCCCATCTTTGCATGAAATATTCCCTTGATATCTCAAATTTTCTTGAAGAGATCTCTAGTCTCTAGACTTTTCCACTCTATTGTTTTCCTCTATTTCTTTGCATTGTTTATTTAAGATCTTCTAATCTTTCCTCTGGAAATCTGCTTTCAGTTGGGTACATCTTTGCCTTTCTCTTTTGCCTTTTGCTTTCCTTCTTTCTCAGCTATTTGTAAGGCCTTATCAGACAGCCACTTCATTTTCTTGCATTTCTTTTTCTTTGGGATGGTTTTAGTTGCTGCCTCCTGTACAATGTTATGAATCTCTGCTCCATAGTTTTTCTAGGCACTCTGTTTACTAGATCTAATCCCTTAAATTTATTCACCATAAAATATGATTTAAGTCCTGTCTGAATGGTTTAATGGCCTTCAACATAAACTTGAACTTGGCAATAAGAATCTGAGCCATATAGTCAACTCCAGGTCTTGTTTTTACTGATTACACAGAGGTTCTCTATCTTTGAATGCAAAGTACATAATCAATATGATTCTGGTATTGACCATCTGGTGATGTTCATGTATTTTGGGGTTGTTGGAAAAGAATTTTGCTATGATTAGTGTGTTGTCTTGAGAAAACTCTGTTAATATTTGCCCTGCTTCATTTTGCACTCCAAGGCCAAGCTTACTTAATGATTTTAGCATTCCAATATCATATAATGAAAATGACATAACAACAGAATAATAACAGAGTTGGAAGGGACCTTGGAGGTCTTCTAGTCCCACCCCTGCACAAGCAGGAGATATAAGTTGAGACAAATGGCTTTCCAATCTTTTCTTTTAAAAAAATCCAGCAATGGAACATTTACAACTTATGGAGGCAAGCTGTTCCACTGGTTAATTGTTCTCACTATTAGGAAATTTCTGGTTAGTTCTGGATTGGATCTCTCTTTGATTAGTTTCTATCCATTGCTTATCTTGAATGTCTGGTACTTTGGAAAATAGGCTGACCCTCTCTTTTTTCTATCAGTCCCTCAGATACTGGAGCACTCCTATCCTCTCACCCCTAATCCTTCTTTTCACTAGACTAGACATACCCAATTCCTGCAACCATTCTTCATATGTTTTAATCTCCAGCCCCTTAATCATCTTTGTTACTCTTCTCTGCATCCTTTCCAGAGTTTCAACTTCTTTTTTATATTGTGGTGACCAAAACTGGATTCAGTGTTCCAGGTGTGGTCTTATCAAGGCACAATAAAGTGGTACTAACACTTCACATGATCCTGATTCTATCCCTCAGTTAATGCCGACTGGGTTTCATTGGGTTTATTGGGGGGGGAGGGGGCTTCAGCACACTGTTGGCTTATATTTAAATAATTGTCCACTAGGACTCCAAGATCCCTCTCATACTTACAGTTATTGAACCAGATATCTCCTATTGAGCCATATCTCTTTTGGAACAAAAAAAAATCTTGTAGGTTTCATAGAAGCAGTCAGTTTTAACCTCTTAGGCATCGGTGATTGGGACATAGCTTTGGATTACTAGGATATTGAATTATTTGCCTTGGTTTTGAACTGAGATCTTTCTATCATTTTGGAGATTGTATTCCAGTACTGCTTTACTACTACATTTCTTCTAAGGGATT
Source organism: Naja naja (assembly GCA_009733165.1). Lineage (NCBI taxonomy): Eukaryota > Metazoa > Chordata > Lepidosauria > Squamata > Elapidae > Naja > Naja naja. The sequence goes on from CM019155.1 coordinate 84,624,479, forward strand.
TTGCCCACAGTTTATCATCTGAAGTAAAGTTGCCTACTCCCATCCACTTTAGTTCACTGATTTCCAAGAAGTCAATGTTCAGTCTTGCCATCACATTGAGTTAACCTTAAATCATAGATCTTACATTCCAGGTTCTTCTATGCAATTTTGTTCTTTACAGAATTGGCCTTTCCTTTTACCACCAGACACATCTACAGCTAAGCGTCCTTTTAACTTTAGCCCAGCCACTTCACTCTTTCTGGAGATACTTGTAATTGCCTTCAGCTCTTCCCCAGTAGCAAATCCTTCCAACCTGAGGAATTCATCCTCTGGCTTCATATATTTTAGTTTTTTTGGTAGTGTCCATGAGGTTTTCATGGCAAGGATACTGGAGTTGGTTGCCATTTCCTTCTCCATTGGACCATGCTTTGTCAGAAATCTCCACTATGACCTGTATATCTTGCAAGGCTTAGCCCATAGCTCTTTGAGCTGTGCAATCCTCTTGTTAAATAATATTAATTGAGTTTGGCCTGGATCTTTAAACCTATATCTATTTCACAGAGTCATTCAATAAATTGCAATGCCAAGTTGTGTCAGATCAAAACAGATTTATTTATAACAGAATAATCAATAAACATATTATTCTTAAATATATACAGAGTCTTTTCTTCTTTCGTTCCTCTTAAACAGTCCTTCAAGGAACTAGAAGTTACTATGAGAGATTCACAGTTCTTCCTCTCATAACCTCTTCTTAGATATAGCTAACCTCTTTAGAAAGTCCCTTTCTCTTTAGGTTATAGATCTTCTCTCAGATCTCTTTGCTATATCTTCTCATACACAGACCTCAGTCTGTCAGATCCTAATATCTCCTCAGAGTCTTGGATCTTCTCAGTATCTCCAATCTCCTTAGAATCTCCTCATTTTGTTTCTCTCTTTTTCTCTGAGAAAATGACAGTTGACAGCCCTTTTATACTTAGGGGCGTGTCCTACAGTATCACAGTGAGGTGCTCAATGCCACCCTGTCATTGGTAGGTTTGATCACCCCATCAAACTCTACTAATTTGTAAACTGCATAGTAACTCCAGAAAGTTCTACTTTCTGACACCTCTTCACCATGATAAGGCAGTGATCTATGGAGGGGAGCTACATATACTACACTACAGAATAATTTGAGGAGCACAGATTTTGGAGAATTCTTTTCTCTTCATTTTAGTTCCCCAAACATTTTCCTATTCCAAAGACATCCATTCCCTCTCTCCCTCCTTCTCTCCATTCCCTAGATATTATCTTTTTTATTATAAAAATCATATAAATTGTTTCTGAAATTATGCTAATTCATCATTTCATTTCTAAAACTTTTCTAGGAACCTGATTTTTCTAGGAACTGGTATTTTAGCCCCTGAAATTTCCCTGGGACTTGACATGAAGGGTTGAAATTAGTGAGGCTGGAACCAGTGGTCTTCAGAGTGAAAAAAGCCCATTATGATACTCCCCTTTGGCTTTCAGGAAACACCAAGTATCAAAGAGAGGAGAAAAAGCTGAAGTTTAAATCCTGGAGCATAGATATAAGTTCTTTGCTATGTCATGGAATGTAATAGATTTCCTTCAGCAATTGGACACTGCTGGCTCATATTTATGTGGTTGTCCATTAGGACTCCAAGATCCCATTCACAATTACTGCTGTTCAGCCAGGTTCCACCTATTCTATACCTATACAAAAGGATGGGGTTCTTTTGCCTTACTTTTCTCACTATTGCATTTCATTTTGTTGGATAGGGCCCAGTGTTTGAGTCTGTCAAAATCCTTCTGGATCTTGAGCCTATTTTCTGAAGTGTTGGCTATTTCTGCCAGCATGGTGTTATCTGCAAATTTCCCCATCTGTTCCCTCATCTAAATCATTTATGAAGATAATGAAGACTACTGGGCCTAAGACTGAATCTTAGGGTACACACTCCATGTAGATATAGGACCCAAGTCAGAGAGCTTTCATTATAGCACAAGGGGAAATTCCAGTTCTACAAATATCCTACACAGTGTAGCACTCGAAGAAGAAAAAAATACAGTGTGACCTGCATGCTTTTGTCCTGTAATTTTGTTTCTCTCTGAAATAAGAATGCAATCTAGTGAGATAATAATTGAAATCCTGTAATTATTGGGTTCTTATTCTGCAACAGGTACTATCTGTGAAAAATAGCATGGTACTGTCCAAAATGAAATTGTTATTAAATATATGAAGTAGTCTAGCTTTGTATCATTATTATATTGTTTTTTCCAGCCAAATATTTTAGAACTAGAATATAAATGCAAGTGAAAGGCAAAACACTTTTTCTAAATCATATGCCCATTTGTGAATGCATAAGTCTTTCACTTCAAAGCTATCTGCTACCATGCTATCCTCAACTGTGATTCAGTTTTAGACCTCAGCTAGAAAGTAAACTATGTGATTTTCAAGGCCAAGCTAGAAGAATTAATCTTTCTCAATAGCATGCACGGCAGCTTATCTGGTTTAGAATAAGAACAGGGTGTGCATATTGCAAAATTATATTCAACATAGGAACATAGTGTATTCATTACAAAATAATATTTACTTTGTGAGCTTCCTCATTGACCCAATCACACATTCTGCATCTCAAGCTCTGAAGGAATAAAATCAACCAAAAATATATTTGTAATTATGTTTACTGTAGTAGGACCAGTCTTTTCTAAGCCTGTCTTATTTTAAAAAGTTACAGGTTTCCCTTGTCCAGTCATGACCAACTCATCTTCAATTCTATGCCTAGATAGCCTGTGTTGTCTAACATACCCTTCTACCATATGCAAATGCAAGTAGATACTTGCATTTGCATGTTTTCAAACTGGTAGGCTGGCAGGACCTGAAATGACTAACAGGAGTTCATCCCATCGTGTGATGCTCGAGTTTTGAACCCAGGTTGTCAGCTTTGTCAGATTTGCAATATCACAAAATGTGAATTTATAAGCTTGGTCTCAGCTCTGACATAGTGCTTCTAAGAGATATACCATTATTTTCTCCATGTCCTGTGGACAGGTATATGCGTATATTTTTGCATTAGTTTATCTTGTATTGTACATATATGTGCATATTAGCTTGTTTCTGAATCCATTTATATGTGCATCATTTTGTGTGTATTGTATATTATTTAGTTTAACATTTAAATAAATATATGTCTGTGTACCAGCATGCTTTATTAAATGCATGTTTGCATAGCACATGCTATCAATTTACACTATAAAAATATATTTATGTGTGTATTTGTGCTATAGCAGGACCAGTGATAAAATTTTCCAACTTTGGGAAAAAACTACGAGTTTTCTCCTTCATCAGAGCTGCTATGATGATTAAAGCAGTACTGCTCTCTCTCCCTCTCCCTCCCTCTCCCTCCCTCCCTCTCTCTCTCCCCCTCCCTTTCTCCCTCCCTGATTTATTCCTCTCTCTTTTCCTTTCTCCAATGAAGATTTATTGATTTGCATATCTATATTTCAGTGATAGGTTCAAATTATCCTATTTCAGGCACATTATGCAAGTTAGCGCTCTTATGATAGAAAGATGAGAGGGTTAATCAGGAACCAAATAGTTGGACTCCATTTATGTGACATTGTTGAAAACTTGAAGGGCCAAGTTAGGGAGAGAAGATCTGGGAGAAAATCTATTTATGTGGTCACTAGGAGTCAGTGCTAATTTGATGGCACATAACGAACACAAACGTTTAAGCAAGCAAGCAAGCAATATTTTTCTTGCTAAAATACTACCATTATTCTCTTTCAGGTCAAGTTTACCAATTCAGGCAAGGTAGTTTCTAGCAAACAATTCAGAAACTGGCTTGACTTTTGCTTTTCTAAATCAAGCAAAGTACACAAAGAGCTACTCCATAACATGACACCCCACCCTCCCCCCAAAAATGTAGGCCAATTCAACAAACATCATTACAATCATAACAACCTTAAAATGAAGGTGAGTGTGAAGGTGAAAATGAATCACCATTCCAATTTTTATTCAAACTTTAATTTTGAATTTGGAAAATAAATTCTTATATGAAATATTACAGGAGCTGTAAAGACTTTTTTCAAACTTGTAAGCTGTTATGAATTTAGAAGTTATCTGTTGCTACAACTTGCCTTTTGATCATCCTTGGGTGGCAGGGAGGTTAAAATTCTTTCAAATATAAACAAGCAAGCAAACAAATAAAACACAGCATTATTATCTACAACTCTATGATTAATGTACTTTGAATTTTTAGAAATCTATTTTTTACTTTTGATGTCTGGCATTTTTTCCAAGTATTCAGTCTAGTACTTCAAAACTGCAGTTTGTTTTGTTTTGTTTTGTTCAAGGTAATTGATAGAACTTTCAGAACTTAAAAACATTAAATATTTTGGCACAGATCATGTTTCTAGGAAGAGCTGGACACAAGAAGAAACTATTATTCAAGGAATCTGATGTTGCTGTAAACACACTGGATTTTTAAAAAGTAAATAATGTCACTTCACATAGTTAAAAAAAGCAATTGCAGTCTTTCATCTCTATATGACAAGGAGATACCTAGTTAGTATCCCCTTTGTCAATAGATATATATTTCTGAGAGACAGATAAATTCTAGTTACCCTTTATTTGTTTTAGCTTTACTCCCTCCATGCATTCTTGGGGAGGAGGGGATGGAAGACCAGACAAACTTATGTGCTATTAAGTTGGCATTGGCCCTTAGCAACCCACAGACAGATTTTCTCCAATAGAATCTGACCCCAAGATCTTGCAGTAGTGCATACATCAGTACTGTAATTGAGTCCATCCACTTTACCAGAGTTTTCCCTTGTCTTATCTTTCTTTCAAGATAGATAACTTAGAAGCTAAAAAGGATTGCATCTTTATTTATGACATATAAAGTTTCTCAGTCTTTTGCATTGCTTCTGGTTTTCTTTTAAAAGATTGTGCAAAAAACCTGTTGGTTCTATCCCTTTTATGATATAGAAATTGACAGGTCATGAAAAATGGAACACTAAGTTGAATGTAGAGGGGAACAAAAGTAAAAGAATGATGCATGAATATGGATTAAATGTAAAAATGAGTGACAAATCCAAAAGAGATACATTCAGGTGATTTGCAAATACAGAAAGAGAAGAGAAAGTGAAGTTTATAGTGAAGAAGGATGGAGATAATATTCATTACTAGATCAGTAGTGTGAACATGGAATAAAATTTATAAATGGTTTAACTTATTGTATATTTGTTCTGTTGGCCTAACATTTATTGGCAAAACTGTACTCTTCATGGGAATCTAAACTAATAAATATCCAGCCCCACCTTCCTTCAAGCACACACGTTTTTGTTTGAAAAGATATTGTGATAAAGATTGTAGGAATTCCATATTGATATACTGGCAAAACATCACTAGGCAAAAAGGGTGAGATTCAAGGAAACTGCATTGCTTGTTACATTTGTGTATATTATGATTAACTGAAAAAGAATCAATAAAGCTGTCTAAGATCAACACTGTGGCCCCAAAAAGTCTAAATTGAAGACAGTGTATTTTACACAGAGTTTCTGATGCTGGACCATCACTATGTATATATAGTGGCTGATATTTTCTAACTCTTTTCCAGAAGAATTTCAAAAGAGGAATACAGTCAGCATTAAATAGCTTAGTGCTTAACAATTACATTTATAAGTGGTGATTCACCAACTTAAACATGACCCACCATCTACTCTAATGTGCCAGATGCTGAACAGTCATATTCACCTCCCACTCCCTCTCTCTCAAGCTAACAGCCCAAGGGAAGCAACAATATTCGGAAGTTTAGTGAACTTTTGGTGGACCATGCATGACTAATATGGACAATGCACAACAAATTGGGCAGGCTTGTATAACACATTGCCCTCAGATGAGGAAAAAGAAAAAAGAAACTATACTACTTTTTCCCACATAAACAACAGGATAATGCACATCTGATTCCAGTTTAAAATGAAGAGTTAGTGACAATATAAATTATCTCAAACTTCCTTTGAATTTCAAAATGTTTATTCACATGAAACAAAAAATAATGTTAGCCACGGCTATTGCCTGTGTATGATGATAAAATCTGAATGATTGCTGTAATCTCTCATTGTAGCAATTTCTTTTCCATCAAACGTTTTCCGATTGAGACTAAAATATTGAATCAAAGGAGCTGAATTCAAAACCATCTTTATTACATTTAATTCCCACTGAAATCAAGTCACAACTAACCTTTATTTTAACTTTATTTGGATCCAACAAAAATTTGGTTTGAATTTTACTCCAGGAAAAAATCTGGTGCAGCCTCAGCATTTACAGAAATTCTAACTGGAAGCTTATGTTGGGATTGACAGCTGGTGCTTTATATTATTTCAGAAGTGCACATGTATTCAGAAGGTTTGTATGAGCAGATTTTTGAAACAATCCTTTATACTGTTTGGGAATATTTGTAAATTGTTAAATCACTGTGAAAAACTGAACAACAATCCAAAGTTCGAATCAGTACTATTAACAAGGTTTTTTTTCTTCCTGCACTACACATGTGTAAGGAATGTTCCAGTTCCACATTCCGGATACAGAAATAACAGATAATGTTGCATGATTGCTATCTTTTTGTTTTTACTGGTTGATCATAATGCAGGAGAACAAGCTGACAAGCATACAATCTTCAGTTTACTGAACTGAAATTCTTAGAACTAAGCTGGTAAAATCAGACGTGGAAATACAAGGTCATCAAAAGTTGTTGTCACTTCAAAATTGTACTGTGGTTATACTGGTTCATTGTGTATATAGTGTTTGTGTGTGCCCTCATGTGTGTGAAAAATGGTATCTTTCATTGAAAATATTGTGCTAATTAGCAGCCTTCTTTAGTTGAGTATATACTTTATACATTTGTCATTAAAAGACCGTATAGATTAGATAATATATTTTATTTATGTCTACTTCTGAATTTTTATTATAATAAAAGTTTACAGAATTCTTCAAGCAAATTTCAGTTTTCAGATAGGAAATAAATGTAAAAATGTGTAAAATGCTTAAAGATATTCAGAATCTTCATATTGCATTTTTGGAAATCTTCCATGACAGAAAAATTCCCATTTGAAGGCAGTGGATCTTGTAGTCCTTGACAACTCCTCCAGAAGAAAGGGTGCTCTGCCGTTTCCATTTCTGATACCATTCTTTTCTTTCATTGTAGATGAGTTTGGCTGAAATTTTGGAAAACAACAGAAAAGAAATGTGAGATGGGGATAAAGTTTGAGAAATAGCATGAAAGAATACTGACATTAATTTATTCACTAGTTCTATAAAAGGAATTTTGGCCCATTCTCCTTAGCCATTGAAGCCATTTTTTTTTATTTTTTGTAAAGTGCCTCTATTTGTTTTCTTATAATTTTGACTTTGCAATATTTTATATTTTATTTTATTTCATTTTATTATTTTACTTTATTTTATTTTTTAAAATTAATGTGCCTCTCATCTCATCAAAGATAATTCTGGGTGGCTTAGAAATATTAAAACTAGTACACATTATAGTAGTAAAACAATAAATTACAACAATGATGAATATTATTAAAAGATGGGAAGAGGTGAACATATGGGGAGAAATAGGGTATTTCCTAATCCAATAGACACCTCCAGAATGTTGGAGCCCCAGACCAACTGGGGTTCAGGCCCTTAAGAAAGATCAAAAGTGGGGAGTACAGTTCTTACCTTGGGAGACTATGATGTTCCAGAGAACAGGAGTCATGGCAAAAAGGCTGTTTTCCTGAATCCCACCAGGCAAATGTCCTTGACTGATGGGATCCACAGCATGCCCCCTTTGCTGATACTAGTGGAGTGGGTCAATCCCATTGGGGTGAGATGGTAATATAATTTACATTTAATGGTAGGATGTGTGCTGTGACAGTGATAAGAAATGAGAGATTATGAGAAATTTGAAATACTGTCTTGATAAAACCACCTGTCCTTAGCAGTTTGATTCAAGCTCAGGGGATTCAGAGAAAAGTTAAAGTAATTGTCTAGTATAATGGCAGTTAATAGGCCTAGCGTTCATACAATACTTTGTTCAGAATACATTGCTCCAGTAGGAAAAACTCTTGAATATCTACTGAACTGAATGTTATTAATTTTTTGTTTCTTAGTTGTAATCACAGCAGATTTATATAAAGTCCAATTACTAACAGTCATTCTCTTGTCTTTATTTTTTCAAGCACAAACCAAGTAGCTAAAACTGGACTTTTTGACATGTGGAGATTTATCTGTAGAAGTTGCTCTGTGCAGATTCTGCTTTCCCAAGTAATTCTAACATCCTGCATCAGCTTCAATTTAATTTACATGAAAAGTATGCATGAGGAAAATGTATGTATGTATGTATGTATGTATGTATGTATGTATGTAAATTTATCCAACTAAGAACTGAGGAAAAATTTCCCAACAGTGAGAACAAGTAACCAGCTTGCCTCCAGAAGTTCTAGGTGTTCCATCACTTGAAACTTTTAACAAGAGAGTGGACAGCCATTTGTCTGGAATGCATAAAGTCTCCTGCTTGTGTAGGATTGGACAAGAAGATCCCTCCAACTCTGTTATTATGTATGTAAGTAAGTATGTATGTATGTATATGTCTGTCTGTCTGTCTGTCTGTCTGTCACTGGTGGGATTCAGCCGGTTCTCACTGGTTCAAGTGAATCAGTTGTTATATTACTACCACCACCCTGCTAACAAAGAAGATCCTGGGCACTGTGTTGCTCTGCAATGGAGTAATGGGCAATGAAGCAGTTGGCACAAGGGAAGAAGAAGGCCACTTTTCCCTCTTTCTTCTCCCTGTTTTTCCTCCTTCCCTCCTTCCAGCCACTCCATTTCAATCACCAGCCTTGATGGCACAGTGGTTAGAGTGCTGTACTGCAGGCCATTTCTGCTGACTACTGGCTGCCTGCAATTTGGCAGTTCAAATCCCACCAGGCTCAAGGTTGACTCAGCCTTCCATCCTTCTGAGGTAGGTAAAATGAGGACCCAGATTGTTGGGGGCAATATGCTGACTCTGTAAAACTGCTTAGAGAGGAATGTAAAGCGCTATAAAGTGGTATATAAGTCTAAGTGAAAATTAAAAAAAATATTTTATTGCAGTGCAGCGCCCAGGATCCACTTCAATAGGAAGGGAGTAATTTAACAACCGGTTCACCCAGGGTCAGGTTGGCTGTCACGGGAGGGTTGTCCCACATGTGTGGCAGAGCTGGAGGAAGGGGATGCGCCACTCTCATGACAGCCAATTCAACCCTGAGCGAACCGGTTGTTAAATTATTTGAATCCCACCAGTGATGTATGTATGTATGTATGTATGTATGTATGTATGTATGTATGTATGTACATATGCCAGGGTTCTGATTAGCAAACAACTTGTTATGAATGAAGACAAAGACAGCCTCCCAGGATAATTCTGCAGGATCCAATCTGAATTTTTAATTAGGAGCAGAGGTTTAGGTTTCCCAGTTGTGGACTTGTGCAGGAGTCTTTGCTCAGGGAACTTTCCTCTGTAGCAGAATGTGTCTGCTAGGGACACATTCTGCTACAGAGAAGATGGGATATGGATGGGCTCTAGCATGAATCTGAAAGTTTGAAAGACTAGCTCTCTGGTCTAGGGACTGACCCAGATTGGATCCTGAAACAACTTGTTGCTAGATGAAAAAATGATTAATATTTTAATGTATTTATTTAATTAATTTAAAGACCTGCATTTTAAAGGGAAAAACCAGATTGCCAACAAGCTGATGTCACTAGCTGAAGAAAAGATGTGTGCAGACATTATTCTGATATTCTAAAAAAAATGTTCAGGAGAATAGTAATTCATCCCCTTAGTTGACAAACATGCAATTATACATTCAAATAATCATTCCAACAAAACTCTTATGTTTACAGATAGAAAATAACTTATGGAAAAGGAGAGAGAAGACATAGCAATAGCTCAACCTATTTCATATATTTCATACATTTTCCATATTGCAGGTATATCATCTTTTCACATAAAGATCTGCTAATTTCCAAGTTCTAAAATACAGAGCAAAATTACAGTTAACATAAACTTCATAACAGGATATAATTAACATGGGTTTATCCCTCTACTGCTGTTTTGCTTTCCAAAGTTACTTATATTTAAAACAGAATGGTTTTTAAGAAACAGTGTTGCACATATTTTACTTTAAAGTGTTCAGTAGTTAAATAAAGTCAAATTTGTACAAGCTTATTTTGCTCCTTTTGTGATTGTACAAATACAATGCATAAATAAATCAAGTAACAAGAAAAGTTTCATATCTCTAAACTAAAATTCTAGCAACAATAACTACATGGATTTAAAAATATTATTACTATTGGTTTTTATTACATTTTTGTGGTTTGGAGATAGGTAGAATTTGGCAAAAACTGCCAAATTTTTGCTAAATTTTTTTAAAGAAGGTTAGGGAGGAGGGCGGGTAGCGATTCCGGGGAGGTGGGCTGCAGCCTGGTGCGTGGCAGGGGAGGCGGGGTTGGGGGCCGGTGGGGCCCCGGGGTGTGAGGTGGGGACCACGATTCCCAGGGTGGTTGGGATTGGCAGGAGACGTCAAGGCATAGGGCCATATCATGTACCGGGAGCACGTACCCGCCATCTCTGTGCGGTGGCGCGCTCTGACCCTATGGCCTCCTCCCCAGGGATGTGGGAACCAGAACCCCTGGGCTTAAGCTGGTGTATTTTAATGCCAGGTCCATGGCTAATAAGTCTTCCCTCCTCCGTGAGATTATTGAGGAGGAGGCTGCGGACCTGGCTTGTATCACTGAAACCTGGTTGGGCCCGGAGGGAGGGGTCCCTCTGGTTGATCTATGCCCTCTGGGTTTCCAGGTTCTGCACCAGCCACGGGCCCAGGGAAGGGGTGGTGGGGTGGCTGTGGTTATTCGGGAGACCCTGTTTCCAAGGGAGGTCACAGTTCCAGAGATAGGTGGGAGTGAGGCCCTCCTCCTGAGGTGGGGGCCTAGTGGTTGGGTGGGCTTGCTGCTCACATACCTTTCCCCCAGCTGTGTGGCAGCAGCCCTACCTGGGTTTCTCGATGTCCTCTCGGGGGTGGCGGTGGAGCTCCTGGATCTTATAGTCCTGGGGGACTTTAAACTGCCCTCCCTGGGGGGAGTGTCGGGTTTGGCCCAGGAATTCATGGCTTCTATGGACGCCATGGGCCTGACCCAATTGATTCAAGGCCCGACTCATGAGGGGGGAAACACTTTCGACCTAGTTTTTGTCTCCGAACAGTGGCATAGTGATAGAGGGCAAGCCACTTTTATGGCATTGCCCGTTCCATGGTCTGATCACTATCTCCTATGGCTGGTCTTCCAACAGGCTGCCCCCCACTGCTGGGATGAGGAGCCACTTAGATGGTTCCGCCCCAGACGCCTGATGGACCCTGAGAAGTTCCAGGCGGAACTGGGGTTCTTTCCCTCTTCCCTTGTTCACAGCTCTGCCGAGGATCTGGCATCCGCTTGGCAACAGGCCACATCAGGTGCCCTCGACAGGGTTATCCCCATGTTATCCCTCACATGCCATGGATCCCGGATGGCTCCCTGGTATACCAAGGAGCTCCGGGGGATGAAGCATCATCGGAGGGGTTTAGAGAGCAGGTGGAGGTCCACCCGCTCCCAATCCGACCAAGCCCAGCTAAGAGCCCATATTAGGACTTACTTGGTAGCTATGAGAGCGGCGAGGAGGTCTTATCTCTCCACCCTCATAGCGTCCGGAGATAACCGCCCAGCTGCCCTGTTCTGGGCTACCCGCTCCCTCCTTTGTATGGGGGAGGGAGTGGACCCATTGCGGGGAAGGGCTGAGGAATTTGGTCAATATCTGTCGGATAAGATCGCCCAGATTCGGAGTGGATTGTCCTCCGATTTGCAGTGGTCTGAGGAACAGGGTACAAGTAGTCTGGCTAATGTGACCTGGGATGAGTTCGATCCTGTTTCCGAGGATGAAGTGGACAGGACTATGTGGCGTCTGAGTTCCACCACATGTTTGTTGGACCCGTGTCCTTCCTGGTTGGCTTATGCCTCCAGGGAGGCCACCTGCGGTTGGCTCTGGGCAACCAGAGGGTGAAAGAGGGTGTTTCTCCCTCTGCCTTGAAGGAGGCGGTGGTGAGGCCCCTCTTGAAGAAGCCTGCCCTGGACCCGACCATGTTAGACAACTTTCGTCCAGTCTCCAACCTTCACTTTTTGGCAAAGGTTGTTGAGAGTGTGGTGGCTCGGCAGTTTCCACTCTTCCTGGATGAAGCGGACTACCTGGATCCATACCAATCGGGCTTCCGACCCAGTTTCAGCATGGAGATGGCATTGGTCGCGCTGATGGATGATCTCTGGAGGGCGTGGGACAGGGGTTTTTCCTCTGTCCTGGTCCTATTAGATCTCTCAGCGGCTTTCGATACCATCGACCATGGTATCCTTTTGCAATGCCTCAGGGGGTTGGGAGTGGGGCGCACTGTTCTTCAGTGGTTCACCTCCTACCTCTCAGGGCGATCGCAATTGGGGCTGGTAGGGGGCAGAGGTCGACCCCGAGGGCACTCTCTTGTGGGGTCCTTCAGGGGTCGGTCCTCTCCCCTCTTTTATTTAACATCTACATGAAGCCGCTGGGTGAGATCATCCATGGTTTTGGGGTGAGATACCATCAGTACGCGGATGACACCCAACTGTACATCTCCACCCCAAACCAGATCAGTGATGCCCTCTCCCTGATGACCCGGTGCTTGGATGTGGTACGGATTTGGATGAACGGGAACATGCTGCGACTCAACCCGGCCAAGACTGAGTGGCTGTGCATACCGGCATCTCGGCCCAGTCAGGAGTATCCATCTTTGGCCATAGGGGGAGAGGTGTTGCCCCCTGTGGATTGGACACGGAATCTGGGGGTCCTCCTGGATGTACGGCTCCGGTTGGAGGAGCAGGTGGGGGCCGTCGCCAGGGGGGCCTTTGCCCAGCTCCACCTTGTTTGTCAGCTTCGTCCATTTCTGGACCGAGATGCCCTGCGCACAGTCACTCACACCTTTGTCACCTCTAGACTCGACTACTGCAACACTCTCTATTTAGGACTGCCCTTGCATACCATCCGGAGATTGCAGCTGGTGCAGAATCGCCGCTGGTGGTGATGGAAGTTTCCTGATTCTCCCACGTTACCCCCCTCCTGCATGGTCTGCATTGGTTGCCGGTCGCACTCCGGGTGAGATTCAAGGTTTTGGTTTTAACATACAAAGTCCTACACAACATGGGTCCTCAATATTTAAGGGAGCGACTCCGGCCAATATCGAGTGCCAACCACCCTGTGCGAGCACACAGGCTAGGACTCCTCGGGGTCCTGTCGGCAAGTCAATGCCGGCTGGCGGTCCCCCAGCGACAAGCCTATTCTGTCGTGGCCCCTGACCTCTGGAACCAACTACCCCTGGGGGGCCTGGGGGGCCTGGCCCCTGGGGGGCCTGGCCCCTGACCTCCGCACCTTCCACCATGATTTGAAGACCTGGTTGTTCAACCAATCCGGGCTGTGACCCCTCCCTGGGGGGGGAGATGGGTTTTTTAATTATTTTAAATTTTAGATTTACTATTTTGGGCATGTGATCTGTTTAATTCCTTTTTAATTATTTATTGTGGTTGTTTTAGTTGTGAGAGCCCGAGGGGATGGGGCATACAAGTCCAAATAATAAATAATAAATAAATAATAAATAAAAACAAAACAATTTTGTATTATTTTTCCTAAAATAGTTAAAAAGAAATGAGAATTGCTAATTCATCATTAAAACAAATCCAAGAGATTTGTTAAAAAGCAATATATACTCAAAGTAATACAAAATTCCAAAATCCTAAGTTTTCAAATTTGATAATAATTTTTTTGCTATGAAACATTTAAAGAGTTACTTAAATAGTTTTGATGAGGATGAAACATTGCAAATTGGAACTTCATGTTCACAAGAAAGGGATACTGTGGGTGGGGAAACTAGATAGAGAAATTCAACAGATGCTATTTACTGTCTTTGAAGTACCAAGTTCATTCCCAGGGGATTCTCCTGTATCTGATTGTCAAAGTACAAATAGCATGAAGAGTAGAATTTGTAGATTTTAATCCCACCCAGATCTTCTCTCAAAACTAGAATGTATATATTAGTTGACATGACATTTTCTTTTTGTATCACAAAAAACCTTGAAGAGAAGTTGACTATTTCTCACAAGGTCTGCCAAACTACAGCAGTAAATTATTTTTGAAAGAAACAACAAAATGTGTTTGGTTGAATTCAAACTAAGGATGGAACTTAGAGAGGCATAGATCTTGGCCTTATTCCCAGGAAGAGAGTTTGTTTGAAAAAGCAACACCTGTTTGTTTTCTGAACCTTAGACACTACATGTTTTTCAAAAATCTGTTTGGATTTTAAATGCAATGATGTAACCTTTACACCAGTGGCCAACAATACTTCGATTTAACAAAATTATTAAGTCAAGATGAAAGTACTTGTGTTTATTCAGGTTCATATTTGAAGGTTCATGATGTTGCAGGAGCATCAGCTGGGCTCAGTTGGAGAATATAGAACATCTGTTGTTTCATTCAAAATGCTTTCAGAGTAATGGCATGAGAGTATGTTTCTCTTTTATATATATACAGTTAAATTTATTAAGAATTTTCATTATAACATCAAATTCCAATACAAATTAAACTTAAAGGAAAAAAGGAATAGAGAGGAGTAAGCACAGTAAGAAAAAAGAAGAAAAGAGAAGAATATAATAAAGAAATAGAAAATAAATAATGACGTGACTTCCAATTTTCATCACAAGTTAAACACATTTAGTAACTCTTCAATCCCTCTAAGATTTACCTCTCTAAGGTTTATTTTTTGTCACATATCCCATCTCCTATCTATAAACATATCCATAAAACATCATCTTTTTAGTTTTGGTGTCAGCAGAAAGTTCATAAAGGATAAACACAAAAACATATCTTATTTTAATTTTGAGCAAATAAACCAATTTTATAGCCTTTCTTTTTATTTATAACCATAAGAAATTATGATAAGAAGAACCTCCATAGCTCTCTTATTTTATCTTGCTTTTTCAAGTTGCAGAAAATCTAGAAAGCTTTGCATAACTACATCTGGGAAAGTCACACAAGATTTCACACTGTCCAGGTACAGTCTAGCATTCAAATATAACCTTTCTCTGCTCTCCTACTCCTACTTCTTTCTTTCTTATTGTCTTTTTTCATATTATTATATTGCATTACTAAATGAAAATAATTTAGAATAAAATATTAAAATATAAAATAAAATAAAATATAGATAATAACTGAGTACAAGAATATTTATACAACAACCTAGAAATTGTTAAATGATGATTTAGACAAAGAAACATGATTTTATCAATGTCAAATATGATTTCTAAAAAGTAATTAACCTAAGTTTTTAAAATGTTCAATTAATAATAAATATGACACTGTAAACAGTTGCAAAATGTACAGAATTATTTTATTTATTTATTTATTCAATTCATATAGGTACCTATCTCAAATCAGTGACTTTGAATGCTGAACAACCATAAAATGTTTTGTATAAAAATATGAGAAAAGTTCCAATCTTTAAACCTAAAGCTATATTAAACCTGAAGCTTCCATTCTATTACTATTTATTTATTATTATGTAAAAATGTTAAAAGAGAAAAGAAGGAAGGAAGGAAGAAAGAAAGAAAGAAAGAAAGAAAGAAAGAAAGAGGATAAAAAATATTTAGGATTTTAATTTTTAAGTTCTCCTTTCTTTATACTTTGTGTCAGGTTCCATTGTAAAGTGAGAAAGAAAAATCAAAAATCAAAACACGGTTCTGAAATTTAAATTTCTTTATGTCTCACAAACACTGGCATGAACTGACATACATCAATTGTAAATTCGAAGTCAGGATGTCCAGTTAACATCTCACTGGTTTTTTTGAAATGTTCCCTAGCCCTGCCCAGCCTCTCATGCGCATGCCCCATCCCCATTCTTTCCTAAGCCAATTCAGTTGACATTAAGCAGGGAGGCCATCAGAGTTCCATCACCAGCCACACTCAGTGCTTATTCTCTTAAGTATCTGCCTTTGCTTCAGCCGTGTGGCCGCCCAACAGTTTTTTGGCATTTATCATCGACAGCAGGTCTGGCGTGGGCTTGGTAGTCTGGTGAGTTTAGCGTCATGGTGGCTGTGCCATTCTTGAGTCCCTGAGGAAAAGGTGATCTCTGCTTCTCTGTTTCTGCCAGAATGGCAGCTCTGGGCCACCAGGCACACCAGGGCTGACATTTTGATCAATTTTCTTTTTACTATGACCAGTATTTTACTACTTCTTACAGTGTTTATAAACATTTAGACTCCTAAAAAATCATTTAAATGTGTTCAGCTTGCTGTGTGATTACTGAATATATGGAAACTATTGTTGTTTGAATTTAATTAAACAAATTGTTGAAAATATTTTTAAGTCGATCCTAAGATTGACTAATGTTTAGAGGATCTTGTTAATCTGTCTATATATTTAAATTGTACAAAGATGCTGAGCCCAGTCTGTTTTCCAAACCAAACCTTTTATTGTACAAGCAGCTTAAATCAAATAAATATACAGAAAGACTATTACCAGTTTTCTTTTGCCTTCTTTAAGTTTCTCTTCCTTTCAGGTCTCATTTGGTTTCTGTCACTACCTATGTAGTTAGGTTATCTCAGTCCTTTAGATTGAGAATAACTCCTAAAGAAACTTAGATCACTTTAAGAAAACTTAAAACCCTTTTAAGGCTTTTCCCTCTCTCTCTCTCCTTTCTCTTATGGCAAGAGGTTCCTCCACCTCATGCATCTGAGATACTCAAGCAGAGCAGAAACAAGAGCAGCAAGAGCAGGCAAGGAGAGCAATGGACCCCAGTAGAGAGCTCTGCAAAAGAATTCTCCTCAGAACTTCTCCTCAGAACTTCACCTCAGAGAGAGATGCTGCTGCCCCTTATATACCAAGGGGCGTGGCTTGTTAAGCCATTCCAGGGTATGTGGTGTTACCCTGTCATTGGTGGATTTGGTTTGCCTCCAAATCTCCATAAGTTGTAAACTGCATAGCAACACCAGAAAGTTCCAATTTCTGACACAAATGTTGTGGATAAATGCTGTTAGTTCTTCTTTCCTGTGCACAGTGAATGAAAAAGTTAAAACTGCAAAATAATACCTTTTTAAAATCAAGTAGTGACCTGATCATAAAAATTTGAATGCAGTTATTTAATTGTCTGTCAGTCTGTTTATCCATCCATCCATTTATAACACCTATATTATAACATCCTTCTTTCAGTCAAAATATGTTATTGTTTTCTAATAAAAACAACTTATAAAACCATATTAAAATGCAAAGCTAAGCTGATTAAATTATTAAAAGCAGCAGTGACCTAGTGCCAAGTCATTAGTGGTTATCCAATTTTATCCCATCTTAGGGGGAAAAGCTGTATCTTTAAAGCCTTATGGAAAATTCAGGGTGCAATGTGCTACATAGGGCATGGGCTGCCACATAAAGCTCCCATCAGATGACAATATTCAGGAAATGTGCTAACAGCGTGCCACCCTCTCTGACCTGATAGGGTAGATAGGTGTTCTTAGGGAAAGCTGGTCCTGAAAACAGCTTGGACCTGAACAGCAGCTGGAAAGGACTTGGAATCCAATGCAGCTCATGCAGGAAAAGTGTTACATTGGAAAACCTAGGATCCTTATTACTGTGTGTGCTGCTGCACTCTGGGCTAGTTGAAGTTTTGATCACATGTCAAAAGACAGATTCCATCAGTATGGAGCACAAATTGGTATGTGTCAGGCAAAAATAAATAAAACCTGACCCACTTCACTGTATAGGAAGACATGGATGGTTCCCCCAGAGAATATTCACTCAGGTGGGCCCATGAAAATGCAGAAGAAAACAGAGGCTTATTGACCTTTATTAAAAAGAGTCAGCCCTCCACCCACTCAACAGGACAATTATTTGACCAGTGAGAAAAGTCAAATGCTGGTGAATTGTTATGCTGAAGACATTTATAATATACTACAAAGCAAATACTTTGAGAGGAAGGTTCCGATTGTGTATTCAAGTAATACAGGGAAAAATATAGTGAGTGACATGGCAAGATACTTTAGGGGGGGAAAGTTACTTAATGGAACCAAAATGACAAATGTATTTAAGCAATATGGGCCACAGGAGTCTTAAGGTGTTACTGTCTTCTTTTTGTCTGTACCCAGTGACAGCAGCAACAATAACAAGCTGAAACACAGAATAATTCTTTCATTGCTCCCCAGTGTAAGATAAAAGATTTGCTCCCTATGATGCAAGATCAAAGATTTCTTTATCTGCATTGTTCTATATAAAGAGAAAAGGAGAAATATTTTTTTATCTCCTTTGCCTTGTTGCTTCAACCAATGTTCCTGCTTCAGGAAGAGCAAAAAAGGGAAGTTTAGCTGTGTACTTAAGTATAAGCAACAGATACATCACAGGAAATATGGAGACAGGAAAAGATCATTGAAATTCTGTGGGTTTGAACCAAGTCAAGGTTATTGTACTACCCTTAAATCATCAACAACAATAGCTAATAAAATGAGGTTGGAAGTCTGTAGCTTTCTCCAAAAATATACTAATTAGCTATGCTGATAATTCTTTTTTATGAAAATTGCATAGAATAATTACAAAACTTGCTACTTTTAGATGAAGGGATGTTGTGTAGCAAAGCTATATTATATGTTTCTGATTATTATATAATTCGTTTCATTGTATAATTCATTTCTAAAATTAGTTGGCAAAGTAGTCAAAAGGGGAAAGTGTCTGCTACTTCACATATAAAGTAATCAAGAAAAATGCTGTGAACCTCAAAATTAGTCTCGAAATCAAATGGTCTTGGATCATATATTATACCTTCTGATCTTTTAATTACTAACAAACTCTCTGCAGAAATATTCTGAGCAAGCAAAAATTCCTTGTCTCTATACCATGAAATTCTCACATAAAATTTAACAACATAAACTAAAGTTGATTAGAAAATATATTAATAAGATTTTTTTTTTTCATATTGGAGCACAGTTGGCACATTGAATGGAGACAGTAAATTAATGCTCCAGAACATACAGGTAGTCCTCAACTTACGACCACAATGAAGCCCAAAAATTTTGTTGTTAAGTGAGAACATTTGTTAATTTTGCCCTATTTTATGACCTTTATTACCACAGTTGTTAAATTAATCCCTGCAGTTGATAAATTAGTAAACTGGTTGTTAAATGAATCTGGCTTCCCCATCAGAAGGTGGCAAAAGGTGATCACATGACTTTGGGACACTGCAATCATCATAAATACAAACCAGTTGCCAACCAAATCTGAATTTTGATCTCATGGTTATGGGGATGCTGCAAGGATTATAACTGAAAAGTGGTCATAAGTCATATTTTTCAATGCCATTGTAATTTTGAACAGTCACTAAATGAACTGTTGTAAGTCAAGGACTACCTGTATTCCATCCTCAAATAGGTCAAAACAGTGCAATTTTTAAAGAAACTGTTAGAGGAAGGCCCCAAACACAACAAACTAGGATTTTCCATGTCTGATTAGCCATACAGACACAGAAAACCATGCACATAACCATCTCTCAGTTAAGGTCATGCACTCAAGTGCTAGATGCAGTCAAGATTCCTTGCAGTTAAAATGCAAGAAAAAAAATCCAAATCAAAGGGAGAAAATTAAACCCATTAACATAAAGCTATCTAATCAAGGCTGATGGTAGGAAGTAAGATTCCCCATACCAAAATTTTCCTCCCAGATTTTCCTATTTCATCCATATAATATTGATTTTATTATAATATGTACCCCAGTTGTGTCAGCATAGATTTTGCAGCTTCTCAGAGATGATTCTATGGCAGAATCTGGTACATTAACCTGGCTGAAAATTTTCATGTTACTCAGAAAATATTTATGTTAAGATTAATAAGGCTGGATAACATAATTAACTGGGTAGCTTATAGCTGAATCATGAAAACTGAATTTTGCTGAGTTTCATTCTTACTGGAAATTTTTCTCTACAAAACTGGACTACAGATCTTTGTTATGAGTTAATTTTATTTATTTTCATTTAAAGTGTATTAACGTCATCAATCATTTGTCTGCTCAGATCAGTTAGTCTGTCGTTTCCTGTCTCCTCACTAATCTCTTTTAAAAATCTTTACTTTATGTTCATTTTACTCTTTGCAGATTCTTCCAAATATATGCATATGCAGACGTATGCATATTTACACACATGGCTGAAAGTGCCTTTATTACAGAATCAACAGTTTCTTTTGCCACAGCTTGAAAATGTGTTCCAGCTCAACTAATCATCACTTCGGAGCCTTAGTGGGCTTCCCTTAATCAATAGGAAATAAAACAGCTAAATGCTTTGTACTGTGTTTCCCAGAAAATAAGACCTATCCTGAAAATAAGACCTAGTTAAGACCCTGTCCAGCATCTGGTTATATGAGGTGGGGTGAGACATATGCTTAAAAGGCTAAGGCAGGGTGGGGGGCTGGAACTGCCCCACGTGCTTCACACCTATACCTTAGGACCACTGCAGCCAGGCCTCCCATACTCCAACACTTGTTGCACCACTGCCCAACTTCTGTGGCCACTTGCAGCAGGACACCATGTGGCACACTGTGCCGTGCTGCTGCTCATGGCCAGATGCCATATGGTACTTTGCACTGATACCTCTGCTCACAGCAGGTTGCATGGCATGTCGCACCAGTGATGCTACTCATATTACAACATCACAATGTGCCACATGGCCTCTTACCACGAGTGGTGGCACCAGCACAAGATGCCACCCTGCTGCAAGTGACAGAACCATCATGATGCACCATGTGACGTTTGGCCATGAATGCTTGTAAGCAGCTACACAAGAAGTCAGTAAGTGACACAACAGGTAATGGGTCATGGGAGACCCAGCTGCAGTGGTCCTAAGGTAAGGCATCCCCCGAAAATAAGATCTGGTGCTTATTTTGGAGGATACATGGTATCTTGCACCATCATATTCATTCACTGCATCAGTCTCCCACCTCTATTGCTAAATATCCTGTCTCTATTTCTAACCCTTTATTGCTGAGCAGAAGCAGAAATATTCATCCAAGGTTAGCATATCAGAAAATGCTGAGTGTCTGTAGTTTCTCAATCTTGACTTTAAGAAATATGTACCAACTTTTAAAATATATATTTCAAGTGCTCTTTAGGCTATGAATTACTCTTATTTTCAGCTGGAGTTTGAGTATTTACAATATTTCATCTGAGGAAATGCTCTGAGATTCAAAGACAAACCAATTCAATTTGTATGTTTAAAAATCCAATTTGATGAGGGAAAAAACCTTATTTGGATGTAGGCTTCAAAAACAAATACCAAACACTTGCAGCAATTATTATATTTTTATTTATTTATTTATCAAAATGGAATAAAAATAAAAAGTTTAGAGATCATTTCAACACCATCAAGATTTCCTCCACCATTCATATTTGAAGCATTCCACCAATACTTTGCTTTATATTAGGGTTGCCAGGAGTGAAGAAAATATAGCAGAGAAACTCTGTAGTATCATTTAGCAAGAAGTCTAAGTTCGGTTGCCTACTCCAACTTTCAATAAAGATCTTAGAAAACTAATTACAAAACATAATTTTAGTTTCCTAGTTGCTTTTGTATTGTGTCAGGATTGAAGTGGAGCTTCTTCAAACATTCAGACTTACCTTTGTAGAATGAGATCAATTTGAATCTGAATTGCATGGTTGCACAGGATACTGTTTTCAAATATGTATCATTTTTTATTTTTATTTTTTTTATTTTTAATTAGATTTATATGCCGCCCTTCTCCAAAGACTCAGGGCAGCTTACAATTTTTGAGATACAACCCAATGCACTCAGCAATAGCCTTCATTCCATTCTATATGCCTGCTTATTACTAAGCGGTATTTTTACAAAGTCAGTTTATTGCCCCCTGTTATGTTTGCATGAAGAGACAGACGCGGAGTGCTTCAAGCTCTTTTGTTTATTAGTGACTACAGCTCAGAATGGACCCAGCTGGCTTTGCTGCGGCTGCTACTTATAGCCGGCAGCCGCAGCTGACAGCCAATCAGAGTGCAGGGTTTTCCTGCACTTTCTAAACCAATCATTTCTAACACTTTACAAGAACAATTCAAACTAAACCAATGATTTCAAACCTGCATACATAACACCCCTCCCCACTAGGTTCAGTCCATACTCAAACCCCAATCTATCTAATATATTCTTTTTAAATAGGTGGGGCTCTTTGTCGTTGAGACCTCATGGTTCAGATGTTTTAAGGTTCTCACCTTGTGAAGAGAAATGTGTCTGCTGACATTTCCTTACTTGGACTTCTAGTAAGGGTAGAACCTGTTTGGTTACTACAACCTGGTCTCTTCTCCCAATCCATCTCCAACCCAATGTCAGCACCTAAATCAGGTAGTGGTGTGCAATCTTCCATTTGTAAAAATGGTTGTTGGCACTGTGACAGGTTTTGGAGTGATTCCTGTCGTGTTAGCTCATTACCCATGGGGTTGATTCTTGCTTGCTGATTATCCTCATAATCCTCCCTTCCCCTAGAAGAGGCAGTAGGTATGGGAACCAGGGAGGAGCAATGGCGATGCTCCTGAGGTGGTCTGGATCTTAGCTGATCAATATGCCTGCTCCAGAGGACACCGTCCTCCGTTTGTACCCTTTAAGACCTGGGGCCTGTGATTTGGGTTATCTCAGCAGGAATCCATAATGGTTCACCCATAAGGTTCTTAGCATAAACAGAATCACCCACAGTGAAAGTGCGAATTTTGCTAGTGGAATCTAGTGGTGCGTTGGGTGTGTAAGGGGGATGAAGGCAGTCAAGGGGAGACCTGACTCATCAACAATTCAGCTGGGGTTAAATTAGTTGAAGGGTTGGGAGTGATATGCTGGACACTCAGTAGTTTTTCAACTTTCTCAGTGATGTCCCTGGACCCAATTGCTGAAGTTTTTCCTTGGTAAATCATACCATACGTTCAGCCCAGCCGTTAGCTGAAGGATGCCCAGGGGCTGTCAGGGCATGTCTGATACCCTGCTGTGCTAGATATGATTCAAAAAGGTTGGATGTAAATTGAGGACCATTGTCAGAGACAAGCACATCAGGTAACCCATGAGTTACAAAAAGCTTTTTAAGCTGTTTGGTGACAGCTTCAGTTGTGGTGGATGCCATAGGGATAACCTCTAGCCATTTGGAATATGCATCTACTATAATAAGGAAAGTGTGACCTCTGGTAGGGCCAGCGAAATCAATGTGAATCCTGGACCAAGGGCCCCTAGGACATTCCCATTCCTGTGTGGGGGTGAGAGGTGGGGCAGGCCTGACTACCTGACAGTTGGGACAAGATGCAACCCAGTTTTCAACCATTTTGTCAATACCTGGCCACCATACATAACTCCTGGCCAATCCCTTCATTCTGACAATACCAGGATGACCCTCATGTAACATTTCCAAAACTTCTTTTTGTAGTTTTGCAGGAATAACCACCCTGTTACCCCACAAAATACATCCTCTTAACACAGATAATTCAGTTTGCCTGGATTTAAAAGGTTGGGCGAGTTGAGGTAGATCTTGAAGTGGCCAACCCTTCTTAATCCAGCCTATAACAGGAGCCAATAAAGTGTCTTTGGCAGTCTCTCTGGCAATTTCAGCAGCATGTACTGGAAGCTTGGCAACAGTTTCTAGAAAAAGGTGTGAGTCTCAGGAACAGGGTCCTCAATGTGTGAAGGAAGTGGGCAGCAACTCAAAGCATCTGTGCCCAATGTCTTTACCAGGTCTGTGGATCAGTTTGTATGAATAAGCAGCAAGAAATTCGGTCCATCTCAGCATTCTTGGTGACAGGATCGTGGGCTTGGTTTGTCCCCTGCCACAATGCCTAAAAGAGGTTTGTGATCTGTGACAACAGTAAATGTTCTCCCATATAGATACTCATGGAATTTCTTGACAGCTGCTACAATTGCCAAGGCTTCCTTGTCCAGTTGGCTGTGTTCCTCTCTGCTTTAGTCAAGGTGCGAGAGTAAAATGCAATAGGGGCTTCCCTCCGCTGGGAAGCATGTGGCTCAACACCCCCTACTCCAAAGGGGAGGCATCACAAGTCAGAACAACAGGCAAGTTCTCAGAGAACTGTATCAGTACAGAATCAGACGTGATTTGTCTCTTGATATTGTTAAATGCAGCTTGTTCCTTCCTGCCCCAGACCCATGTAGATTTCTTGTCTAGCAACCTATGTAGGGGTTCTGCAATAGTTGCCTTCTGAGGTAGAAACATATGATAGAAGAATGCTTGTAAATCTGTTTTGCATTTTGGCCTGGGGGCTTCTTTGATTGCCTGAACTTTGGCCTCTGTGGGGTGGGGTTTATCATGTAACCCAAGAATTCCACTTTATCTGTTCTAAGTGTGCATTTTTCTTCTTTGACTTTTAACCCCGCTTTTTTGAATCTGATCAAGACTTCTCTGAGTCTCTCTTGTAACTGAGTCTCATTTTCAGCAGAAATTAAAACATCATCAAAATAAGGAACCACCCCTGGCAACCCTTGTAACATTCTTTCCATAAGGCTTTGGAAGATGCCAGGTGCCACACTTACTCCAAATTGTTTACTCCAATAAATAAATAAATAAATAAATAAATACTCCAAATTGCAACTTTTGCATTTGAAAGCACCTCTATGGATCACAATGGTTTGGGCTCCTGCAGTGGCATCATCAACTGTTAATTGTTGATATGCCTGTGCCAGGTCCAATTTGGCAAAAACTGTGCCCCCTCCAAGAGAATGTAATAAATGATGCACTACTGGAACTGGATATGTGCTCTGTTGTAGCGCATGGTTCAATGTCTCCTTGTAGTCTCCGCAGATTCTTACAGACCCATCAGCCTTGACTGGTGTGGCTATGGGTGTCTCCCACCTGGAGTGGTCAGTGGGCTCTAAAACCCCTTGGGCTATTAGTTTATCTAATTGTGCATCAATTTTTTCCTTTAATGCAAATGGAACCCTTCTGGGTTTTAAATGGATTGGTTGTACCTTGGGATCTATGTTAAAGGATATAGGGGTCCCCAAGTACTTGCCTAATCCATCACTGAAGACCTCTGGAAACTCAGACTTCAAGGCCTCTTCCCATTCAGTGTTGCTTCTTGAAGTAATTCTTTTGGATGTTAGGAAGTAGTCTGTGAATAGTGTCCCATGACACCTGTTATATATGTAGGTTTGAATGTTATTGGTTTAGTTTGAATTGTTCTTGTAAAATGTCAAATATGATTGGTTTGAAAAGTGTGGGAAAACCCTGCACTCTGATTGGCTGGCAACTGCAGGCTGCTGCTGCAGCTAGCCCAGCAAACGGAGTCCATTCAAGCTGTATCATTAATAAACTCTTCACTGAAGCTCTTCGTCTGACTCTTCATGCAAACTTAACACTGGCGGCGAGGATGGGATTCCCCTGAAGAGAAGGCAGCCTGAACAAGCAGAAGAAGCGAGAGATGGCTGTGCTGAACACCCCCAGCCCGTTCGATCCGGCGGCGAAGACTGGGAATGCGATATGCGGATCGCTTCCAAATGTATTTGGAAAAGCGCCCTGCATGACATCTCGAAAGTGGAAGAGGGCGGTCTTTCTAATGCACTGTGGTCTGGCAGTCTTCAAGATGGTGAAGGCATTGGCAGGAGCTGCAGGCGTGGTAATGGAATGGCCTGATTTAGAAAAGCTTTAAGAGCCCATTACCCCAGAGTATCGTGCCTCATTAAGGGGCCTGAATTTTACGTCGGAATCAAGGGGGCGTTCAGAAGCAGAGTTTGAGACATTGGGGGTGCATCTTAGGTTAACAACTTGGAGGAGGCCATGCACGATCGATTTGTTCTGAGCCTCAAGACAAGGTGCTTCAAGAACCAAATTGTTATTAAAACCTAAGATCACGTTGAAGGAAGCCATGAAGAGGCTCCTCCCAGCGAAGCCACTAAGTTCTCAGCGGCAGCCAGAGAAAATTATAACAAGGCCTCGAAGCCTTTCTTGATGTGAAAAGTCCACAACAACTCATTGTAACAAATAGATTCTGAATCAGACTGCAGTGAAGTGGAGGAAGGAATTTATAGACTCAGAATGGAAA
>CM019155.1:84651628-84729069 GCA_009733165.1 Naja naja
AAGCTTGGCAACGTTTCTAGAAAAAGGTGTGAGTCTCAGGAACAGGGTCCTCAATGTGAAGGAAGGGGCAGCAACTCAAAGCATCTGGGTGCCCAATGTCTTTTATAGGTCTGTGGATCAGTTTGTATGAATAAGCGTAGAAATTCGGTCCATCTCAGCATTCTTGGTGACGAGGATCGAAGTAAACGTTAGTTTGTCCCCTGCCAATGCCTAAAGGAGTTTGTGATCTATGACAACAGTAAATTTGTCTCTCCCATAGATACTCATGGATTTCTTGACAGCTACAATTGCCAAGGCTTCCTTGTCCAGTTGGCTGTATGTTTCTCTGCTTTAGTCAAGGTGAGAGAGTAAAATGCAATAGGGGCTTCCCTCCGCTGGGAAGCATGTCTCAACACCCCCCCTACTCCAAAGGGAGGCATCACAAGTCAGAACAACAGGCAAGTTCTCAGAGAACTGTATCAGTACAGAATCAG
Source organism: Naja naja (assembly GCA_009733165.1). Lineage (NCBI taxonomy): Eukaryota > Metazoa > Chordata > Lepidosauria > Squamata > Elapidae > Naja > Naja naja. Next base: position 84,652,102 of record CM019155.1, read on the forward strand.
GCATTGATTTGTCTCTTGATATTGTTAAATGCAGCTTGTTCCTTCCTGCCCAGACCCATGTAGATTTCTTGTCTAGCAACCTATGTAGGGGTTCTGCAATAGTTGCCTTCTGAGGTAGAAACATATGATAGAAGAAGAATGCTTGTAAATCTGTTTTGCATTTTGGCCTGGGGGCTTCTTTGATTGCCTGAACTTTGGCCTCTGTGGGGGGGGTTTATCATGTAACCCAAGAATTCCACTTTATCTGTTCTAAGTGTGCATTTTTCTTCTTTGACTTTTAACCCGCTTTTGAATCTGATCAAGACTTCTCTGAGTCTCTCTTGTAACTGAGTCTCATTTTCAGCAGAAATTAAAACATCATCAAAATAAGGAACCCACCTTGTAACATTCTTTCCATAAGGCTTTGGAAGATGCCAGGTGCCACACTTACTCAAATTGTTTACTCAATAAATAAATAAATAAATAAATAAATACTCCAAATTGCAACTTTTGCATTTGAAAGCACCTCTATGGATCACAATGGTTTGGGCTCCTGCAGTGGCATCATCAACTGTTAATTGTTGATATGCCTGTGCCAGATCAATTGGCTTAAAACTGTGCCCCTCAAGAGAATGTAATAAATGATGCACTACTGGAACTGGATATGTGCTCTGTTGTTAGCGCATGGTTCAATGTCTCCTTGTAGTCTCCGCAGATTCTTACAGACCCATCAGCCTTGACTGGTGTTGGGTGTCTCCCACCTGGAGTGGTCAGTGGGCTCTAAAACCCCTTGAGCTATTAGTTTATCTAATTGTGCATCAATTTTTCCTTTAATGCAAATGGAACCCTTCTGGGTTTTAAATGGATTTTTGTACCTTGGGATCTATGTTAAAAGGATATATAGGGGTCCCCAGTACTTGCCTAATCCATCACTGAAGAACCTCTGAAACTCAGACTTCTAAGGCCTCTTCCCATTCAGTGTTGCTTCTTGAAGTAATTCTTTTTGGATGTTAGAGGAAGTAGTCTGTGAATAGTGTCCCATGACACCTGTGTTATGTATGTAGGTTTGAATGTTATTGGTTTAGTTTGAATTGTTCTTGTAAAATGTCAAATATGATTGGTTTGAAAGTGTGGGAAAACCCTGCACTCTGATTGGCTGGCAACTGCGGCTGCTGGCTATAAGTAGCAGCTGTAGCCCAGCAAGACAAGACGGTCCATTCAAGCTGTAGTCATTAATAAACTCTTCACTGAAGCTCTTCGCGTCTGACTCTTCATGCAAACTTAACACTGGCGAGGATGGGATTCCCCTGAAGAGAGAACGGCCAGCGGAAGACAAGCAGAGCGAGATGGCTGTGCTGAACACCCCCAGCCCGTTCGATCCGGCGAAGACTGGGAATCGTATGGATAAACTTCCAAATGTATTTGGAAGGAAACGCCCTGCCGACATCTCGAGAAGTGGAAGAGGCGGTCTTTCTAATGCACTGTGGTCTGGCAGTCTTCAAGATGGTGAAGGCATTGGCAGGAGCTGCAGGCGTGAAGGTAATGGAATGGCCTGATTTAGAAAAGCTTTTAAGAGCCCATTACAAGTATCGTGCCTCATTAAGAACACGAATTTTACCGTCATCAAGGGGAAGCGAAAGCGTTAACGACGTGGCAAGTTTAAGAGACATTGGGGGTGCATCGAGTTTAACAACTTGGAGGAGGCCATGCGATCGATTTGTTCTGGCCTCAAAGACAAGGTGCTTCAGAGCAAATTGTTATTAAAACCTAAGATCACGTTGAAGGAAGCCATAGAAGAGGCCTCCTCAGCAGAAGCCACTAAGTTCTCAGCGGCAGCCGCAGAGAAAAATTAACAAGGCCTCAAGCCATTCTGATGTGGAAAAGTCCACAACAACTCATTGTGAGCAAATAGATTCTGAATCAGACTGCAGTGAAGTGGAGGAAGGAATTTATAGACTCAGAATGGAAAAGAAAAAGAAAGACCTGGGAAGAAAAAGGCCAAGACTTTTATTGCAGAGTTTGTGGGGGCACCCCGCACTGAATCTAGTTTCTTGATACCATCTGCCTTCGTTGTGAAAAAGAGGTCACTTAGCAAGAGTCTGCAAATCATCCAGAACCCACCACAGAAGAAAGTTTCCTGACAAAGATTTCAAGCCCAACAACTTCAGTGAGAAAATGGGGCGCAACTCAGAAGCAAATGGGAAGAATGAAACTCATCAAACAGTCACCATTGGTCATTCTTCAACCTTAAACAGAAAAGTACATGTGAAGGTACTCATTGAAGGAAGGCCTTGCCAAATGGAAGTGGACTCAGGCTCCTATTTATCTATGGTGTCATGGGACACTATTCACAGGCTACTTCCCAACATTCAGAAGAAACATTTCCAGAAGCAAGCACTGACTCTTAAAGACTACCAGGAACAAGATTCCAGTAGTTGGAACAAGAGAATTCAATGTGAAGTTCAAAGGCCACACCAAGCGTTTGCCCCTGACCATCATGGACAAGGATCGCCCAAGCTTGCTGGGACTTGAGTGGTTCAATCCACTAGGCATCGAGGTGACTGGCATCAATCCGTGAGCAACTCTGAATGGGAGGAGGCCTTGAAGTCTGAGTTTCCAGAGGTCTTCAGCAGGATTGGGAGATTATGGGGACCCTATCACTTTCAACCTAGATCCCAAGGTGCCCCAATTTGTTTAAAGCCCAGAAGGGTCCCATTTGCCTTAAAGGAAAAAATAGATGCACAATTAGATAAACTAATAGCTCAAGGAGTTTTAGAGCCCACTGACCACTCCAGATGGGAGACACCCATAGTCACACCAGTCAAGGCTGATGGGTCAGTAAGAACCTGAAAGCTACCAGTTCCAGTGGTGCATCATCATTCACTTGGCAGGGTACAGTCTTTGCCAAATTGGATCTGGCCCAGGCATATCAACAACTAACAGTTGATGATGCCACTGCAGAGGCCCAAACCATTGTGACTCATAGAGGTGCCTTCAAATGTAAAAGGTTACAATTTGGAGTAAGCGTGGCACCAGGCATCTTGTAAAGCCTTATGGAAAGGATGCTCCAAGGACTGCCAGGGGTAGTGCCTTACTTTGATGATGTGTTAATCTCTGCTGAAAATGACACTCAGTTACAAGAAAGACTCAGAGAAGTCCTTACCAGATTCAGGAAAGCGGGGTTAAAAGTCAAGGAAGAAAAACTCTTAAAACTGACAAGGTTGAGTTCCTGGGCTATATGATTGACAAGCATGGCATCCACCCTACCGATGCCAAGGTTAAAGCAATCAAAGAAGCCCCTAGACCTAAATGCAAAACAGATTTGCAAGCCTTCCTTGGACTCATTAACTTTTATCACATGTTCCTACCTCAGAAGGCAACCATTGCAGAACCATTGCACAGATTACTTGACAAAAGTCTGTTTGGGTCTGGGGAGGAAGGAACAATCAGCATTTAACAGTATTAAAGACTAATCACGTCTGATGCTGTACTGATACAGTTCTCTGAGAATTTGCCTGTTGTACTGACTTGTGATGCATCCCCTTTGGAGTGTGTGTGTGGGGGTTGAGCCACAGGCTTCCCAGCGGGAGAAGCCCTATTGCATTTTACTCTCACACTTTGACCAAAGCAGAGAGGAATTACAGCCAATTGGACAAGGAAGCATTGGCAATTGTTGCAGCTGTCAAGAAATTTCATGAATATTTGTATGGGAGAACATTTACCATTGTTACAGATCACAAACCTTTGTTAGGCATTGTGGCAGGAGACAAACCTACACCTACTATCCTGTCACCAAGAATGCTGAGGTGGACTGAATTTCTTGCTGCTTATTCTTACAAACTTATCCACAAGCCTGGCAAGGACATTGGACATGCTGATGCACTGAGTCTTTGCCCACTTCCTTGCCACAAGGAGGACTTTGAACCTGAAACACACACCTTTTCCTAGAAACTGTTGCCAAGCTTCCAGTGCATGCTGCTGAAATTGCCAGAGACTGCCAAAGACACTTTATTGGCTCCTGTTATAGGCTGGATTAAGAAAGGTTGGCCTCTTCAAGATCTACCTCACCTGGCCCAACCTTTTAAGTCCAGGCAAACTGAATTATCTGTATTAAGAGGATGTATTTTGTGGGGTAACAGGGTGGTTATTCCTGCAAAACTACAAAAAGAGGTTTGGAAATGTTACATGAGGTCATCCTGGTATTGTAAGGATGAAGGGATTGGCCAGGAGTTATGTATGGTGGCCAGGTATTGACAAAATGGTTGAAAACTGGGTTGCATCTTGTCCCAACTGTCAGGTAATCAGGCCTGCCCCACCTCTTGCCCCCAAACAGGAATGGGAATGTCCTAGGGGCCCATGGTCTAGGATTCACATTGATTGTACAGGCCCTACCAGAGGGCACACCTTTCTTATTATAGTAGATGCATATTCCAAATGGCTAGAGGTAATCCCTATGGCATCCACCACAACTGATGCTGTCATCAAGCAGCTCAAAAAATTTTTTGTAACTCACGGGTTGTGATGTGCTTGTCTCTGACAATGGTCCTCAATTTACATCCAACCTTTTTTTTTTTTAAATTTCATTTATATGACGCCCTTCTCCGAAGACTCAGGCACAGTCCCACAGAGCACAACCCAATGTGCTCAGCAATAGCCTTCATTCCACTGTATATGCCTGCTTATTACTAAGTGGCATTTTTACAAAGTCAGCTTATTGCCCCCAACAATCTTGGGTCCTCAATTTACCTACCCGAGGATGGAAGGCTGAATCAGCCTTGAGCCTGGTGGGATTCAAGCCTACAGTAATTGTAGACAGCTGGATCTTAAGAGTAGGCATTTAACAGCCTGAGCCACCTATTTAGCACAACAGGGTATCAGACATGCCCTCACTGCCCCTGGGCACCCTTCGCTACGGGAGCTGAACACATGGTACGTTTTACCAAGGAGAAGCTTCAGCAACTGGGTCCTGGGGACATCACTGAGAAAGTTGAAAAACTTCTTAGTGTTCAGCACATCACTTCTAACCCATCTAATAACTTATCCCCAGCAGAGTTGTTGATGGGTAGGACAAGTCTTCCCTTGACTGCCTTCATCCCACTTACACCCACGCACCACTAGATTCCACTTCCAAAGTTCGCACATTCAGTGTGGGTGATTCTGTTTATGCTAAGAACCTTTGTGGATTCCTGCTGAGATAACTCAAATCACAGGCCCTCGTTCTTACAGGGTACAAACAGAGGATGGAGTCCTCTGGAGCAGGCACATTGATCAACTTAGATCCAGGTTTTCTCAGGAACATCACACTTGTTCCTCTCTAGTTCCCTCACCTGATGTCAATTCTAGGGGGGAAGGGGAGAAACAGGAGGAAAATCAGCAAGCAAGAATCCATCCCATGTGTAATGAGCCATTACGTCAGGAACCATTCCAAAACCTGTCACAATGCCAAAATCCATCCTTAGAAGTGGAAGATTGTACGTCACTACCTGACTTGGGTGCTGACATTGGGCTGGAGATGGGTTGGGAAGAGACACCAGATTCTAACAATCAAACAGGGTCTTCTTTCACAGGAAGTCCCAGTAGGGAAATGTCAGCAGACACATTTCCTCTCTCACTGGGTAAGAATGTTAAAACTTCTGAACCACGAAGGTCTCAGCATGTAAGAGCCCCACCTATTTAAAAGAATACATTAGATAGGTTGGGGTTTGGTATGGACTGAACCTAGTGGGAGGGTGTGTTATGTATGTAGGTTTGAATGTTATTGGTTTAGTTTGAATTGTTCTTGTAAAATGTCAAATATGATTGGTTTGAAAAGTGCGGGAAAACCCTGCACTCTGATTGGCTGGCAACTGTGGCTGCTGGCTATAAGTAGCAGCCGTAGCCCAGCCAAGATGGGTCCATTCGAGCTGTAGTCACTAATAAACTATTCATGAAGCTCTTCATGTCTGACTCTTCATGCAAACTTAACAACACCATAGAAAGGTATGAGCCTGAGTCCACTTCCATTTGGCAAGGCCTTCCTTCAATAAGTACCTTGACATGCACTGTTCTGCTTTTTAAGGGGGAAGAATGACCAATAGTTACTGTTTGATGAGTTTCATTCTTCCCATTTGCTTCTGTACTGCGCCCCATTTTCTCACTGAGGTTGTTAGGCTTGAATTCTTTGTCTTTGCTTGCAGCAAACTTCCTTCTGTTGGGTGGAGTTCTGGATGATTTGCAGACTCTTGCTAGGTGTCCTCTTTTATCACAACAGAGGCAAATGGTGTCTAAAAACTTGCATTCAGTGTGGGATGGCTTCCCCACAACCTCTGCAGTAGAAATCTTGCCTCTTTCTTCTCAGGTCTTTCTTTTTCCGCTCCATTCTGAGTCTGTAAATTCCTTCCTCCACCTCACTACAGTCTGACTCAGAATCTATTTGCTCACAATGAGTTATGTGTGGACTTTTCCACATCAGGATGGCTTGTGGCCTTGTTAATCTTTTCATGGCTGCTGCTGAGGACTTGGTAGCTTCTGCTGAAGAGGCTTCTTCTATTGCTTCTTTCAAGCGTGATCTTAGGTTTCATTAATAATTTGCTCTGCAGCACCTTGTCTTTAAGGCCTAAAATGAAACAATCGTGCATGGCCTCCTCTAAACTGTTGAATTCGCATGCACCCCCAACATCTCTTAAACTTGCCACGAAGTCGTTTATGCTTTCGTTTTCCCCCTGATCGCGACGGTAAAACTCGTGTCTCTTAATGAGGCACAATAATTGTGGCGCGTAATGGGCTCTTAACAGCCTTTCCAGATCAGGCCAAGCCATTACCTTCATGTCTGCTGCTCCTGCGAGTGCCTTAGCCATCTTGAAAACTGCTGGACTGCAGTACGTAAGAAAGACCGCCCTCTTCCGCTGCTTGGAAATGGTGGCAAGATCGTTTCCCTCCAAATACATTTGGAAACGATCTGCATACGACTCCCAGTCTTCTGCCGTCGGATCGATGGGCTGGGGGGTGTTCAGCACAGCCATCTTGCTCTTCTTCTGTTCCGCGTTGCCTTCTCTTCAGGGGAATCCCACCTTTGTCACCAGTGTTATGTTTGCATGAAGAGACAGACGCGGAGTGCTTCAAGCTCTTTGGTTTATTAGTGACTACAGCTCAGAATGGACCCAACTGGCTTTGCTGCGGCTGCTACTTATAGCAGCTGTCAGCCAATCAGAGTGCAGGGTTTTCCCGCACTTTCTAAACTAATCATTTTTAACACTTTACAAGAACAATTCAAACTAAACCAATGATTTCAAACCTGCATACATAACACCCCCAACAATCTTGGGTCCTCAATTTACCTACCCCGAGAGGATGGAAGGCTGAGTCAACCTTGGGCCTGGTGGGATTCGAGCCTACAATAATTGCAGGCAGCTGGAACTTAAGTGCTAGGCATTTAGCAGCCTGCACCACCAAGGCCCTTATATCCCTTATATCATAGGGATTCCATTTTTATTGTTACTGTTGGATATTTTGAAGCAGAAATTACTCCACACTGTTGATATAAAATGAACAGAAGTATGACAATGTTTGATTCTTATTTCAGATTCTAGATGAATTAAAGACTAGCACTTTCATTCTTTTTTTAAAATTAAAGCCTATGAGTTATCACTTACGTAAACTCCATTAGCAATTTCAGAAGAAGAGATCTGTACCTGTTCATGGCTTAGTTTCTGAGCAATTCAAATAGTTCATTTGGGCCTGCAGAAAATTAAATCTTATACATAAAGATAAAATGAACTGATGATAATAGTAATTATATTTTTTATATGCTAAATTTAGATTACACCAAATAATTGGATCTGATCATTATAAGCCTAGGTTTCTGGCAGATGACAGCACCATATGGGCTTTATCAGTTGTGTCTGCTTGGAGGAGAAGTCAAAGTCATAGACTTTAATTTTATTTAAGGTAGGAACTAGCAGCTCCTTACTTCTTCAGAGTTAAGACTAATTTTTAGCATATTAGATCAGGTGGAAACAGAATGTGCATCAAAGTACCTTGACATCACATATATGTTGGACTTGACAATTCTGTATGTGAATATTCAGCTGTAAAGATAATGTGCAAATTGGCATGTATATATGTACACATGTATATAGAAGAGATTGGGAGAAATGATACGTAGGTGGTCTGGGAGTAGGCTCCTAAATATAGTTTGGCATAAGGCCCATGCAGCTTTTGATTAAATCTTTGGGCATCATTATGTTTAATACTAAACCACACATAAGATCTGTGATTAAAGCATGGCGTTTAACCACTCAGCTGCCCCAAGCAGATTCTAAGAGGCATTAATCCTCAACAGACATCTTTTAATAGCCTGATACTTGTCTCCAATTCTGCTGTTTAAACAGCTTCATCAGTCTTAAACTGTCCATAGGAGATAAGAAAGCTATATTAATTTGCAGATGTAGAATTTGGACTTGTCTTTCTGGAGGATCAAATACAGCACTGATGATATTATCATTTTTCTCATTCTATTTATCTTCAAAAACTGATGTTGTCAACAATTTATGCTACTACTGTTAGAAGGGAGCTTTTTACTTTCTATGGAAGATGACGTATGTGTGTCTATGAAAGACACTAAGAGAGAAAGAGTAAATAGAATACCCAAAGTACACTGATTTTAAAAAAATAATCAGAGACTAAGAATATCAGAAGTATGGATATAAAAAAGGACACTTTTGATTTATAAAAAGTAAGTTAATTCCTGGAAATTTCTATCTCTTTAGGTAAGAATGGATAAAGAGAGGGTGCAATGCTTTAATAAAATGAATCATTTAAGAATGTTTTAATGTTATGACTTCAAGTCACAACTATGATTTACTTTAATAAATTCAAAAAGATGCATCTGATGTACTATAGAAATTGAGCAAACAAATTATTTTGAACAAAACAACTTTAATAAACTTGTTTGCTGAAATTTTAGGAATGAGTTTGTGCAGAAGAAAAAAGGGAGGTATTATTTCTTTTCAAAAGTTTACAATAGTTGAACTACTGTTATTATTGTATCCTTGGCTAGAATTCTATGAACCACTGTGAAAAAAATAATCTAACAAGGTAGCTTAATCAGTATGGAGTCAGGATAACCAAAAATTTTCATTCAAGTCAAGTTCAACTCCTATTTTATGGAAACGTCCTTACAACATTCTTACCAATAATATGGAATTAACTTGCTATTCTCTTCTTCTGGGATAAAGGTTCAGTTTTACAGTCAAAACTACTGCCCTGATATTTCCCTCCAAGTACCAACCAATACCAATCGTCATTAGTTTCTCAAGTTCATTAACTAGTGCCAATTGCTGAGTAGTTAATTCTTATTATTGTAGAAGATTGCTTATCTTTCAGAATAATCTGTCTGATATTTGCTGTTCTTTATATTGTATTTCAATACAATGCAGCTATGGAAATATGTTACCCCACATAGCCTTCCCAACCTGTATCATCCAGATGTCCTAGATTATAACATTCATTAAGAAAACTGTATTTAAATATATCTTGACAAAAGCATGACTTTTGACAGTAAACCAATCAAAGCAAAGAACTACAAACCATACTAGATATGATCTCATCCCTTAAAATATACAGTTGTATTCCTTTAACATTTTTATACAGAGTTGCTATTACACAGGACCACTGTAGGATAATGCATTATAACTTTAATTATTTTTTCTCTTTCTTTCACACATACATATAATTATGCAAAAAATTTTGTATTTCTTGTGATTTTTTTTGTATGAAAAGTAAGACTTGAGGGAAAATAATTCTTCTGTATGGTCCACCATCATCGGCTTGGAGCCTCGCTGGCATCAAAGGACCAAGTGAGGGAAACAAATGGGCAATAAACTTGTATGAATCTAGTGTAGGAATTAGGGATGGGGTAATGACAGCTGAGGAAGAGCAGATCAACATGGAACCAGTTTGTGCCAAGCATCTTCAAGGCCATTTACCCTGAGTGTGGAAATTCACTAGCCCAAACACCTTAGTGTTCCCAAAACATCTCAGCAGCATCACATTTGTTGGATTCGGTCTGGTCATGGCAGGAGTGATGGGGAATGAAGGAAATAGTTTTGTATTGAAACATGGGAAACTCAGATTCTACCTGACTTTACTGCAGCCATCATTTTTTAGTAAAAGCACCTTTCACTTCAATCAAATGAAGTCAAGAGTTTTTCTCTCCTAAGGGATCAGACCGGGGTCTGACATCTCCTCTGTTACAAATAAGCTATACTGATTTAATTAGACAAGTAAAGCTAAGAAAACAAATGATAGTGACTCATATAATATGTTTTATGAACCAACAAAAAGCTTATATTTGATAAAAAATATTGCTTTATGTAAAAATGTCTCTATGGTACAGTAGTCCTCGCTACTGTCTGGTAGTAAATTCCATAAGCCAACCAACTAATCTACAAAATAACTTTAAATTCAAGACTCAGTACTATCCTTATTATTCACATTTTCAGTACATATAATGTATATTTCTTTGGTCTGAAAAAAAAAGTTACAAGGAGATACTAGTAAACAACACAGCAAAATAAATTCTGATATTATTCAGTGGATATAAAGTAGATTAATAATAGCCAGTTACTGTGCTTTATTGGCTCTAAGTCTGGAAGAATTTCTGGAAGGATTTATTAAGTGTTGTTCTATAGGGTCTCTTCTGTTCAACATATTTATAAAGATTTGACTAAGCAATTAGAAAGTATAATTACCAGATTTGTGCATGACATAAAGAATAGGAGATGACAAAGAAATATGTTCAGATGGAACCAGATTGTGACAAGCTAGAACAATCAATAGAAACCAACAAGACGAATTTTATCATGGACAAGTGCAAAATCCTTCATTCTGCATTGGAAGGGAATTTGAAGGTCTTCTGGCCAAACCTTTTCCTCAAGCAGGACATCCTATAGCATTCTGGCTGTCCAAATTTCAAATGGCTGTCCTATTTCTTCTTGAAAACCCTCAATGATAGAATATCCACAGCTTCTGGAGGGAAACTCTTCCACTGATTTATGGTTTTCACTTTTATTTGAAAGCTCTTCAGATGATCTAGCTATGGATTCCAAGTACTTTATCCACAAAGCAACTCTCCTTCATTAAACCTCACCTTGCTTAGCACAGAAGAATAATGGAATATAAGATGACAATTGTCCCACTCAATGCATAACAGCAAAAAAAAAAAAATTCCTGGGCCATTTTCTGTTGCCAAGAGTATACTTAGCTGTCATGGACATAGACGTAGTGAAGCCAATTCTAATGTTTTTATGTGTGAATAATATAGTTAAAGGTTCCTCTTTTTTCTGGTTCTCCCACAGTCACTTTATTCCACCCAATTAATTATGTTCAGTTTCTTTCAGGAACAGACTCTGGTGAATTTTCCCAGCAGATGATTTTGAAGTGCTAATATGTCTTGCCCAGGGTGGGATTCAGCCAGTTTGGGCCGGTTCAGGTGAACCAGATGTTAAATTTACATCTGGTTTGCCAAATCGGTAGTTGAACTGACTGGCTAGCCCCTCTCGCCCTGCCTTGCTACTCCCAGGAGTCTCCATGCGGCCTTTTTTGGATGCAGGTAAATGCAAGGTATGCATGGAGGCTCTGGGTGGGTGAAAAATGACCCTCCTGGAAGTTCTGGCAGTCCAGAAATGGGCCTGTTTTCAGCTTTCAGAGGGCTTCTGGAGCATGGGGAGGCTGTTTATGCCCTCCCAGAAGCCTGAGGGAAGCCTCCGGACTCTGGGGAAGGGCAGAAAACTGGTTGTTGGGATTTTTGAATTCCACCCCTGGTCTTGCTTCTGAGTTGGTGCCCTTGTATTCCATTATCCCCTCCCTTGTATTCCAAACCAGTCCCTCCCCCAGTGCTTCTTATCTAGCTGTGAGCATGGTTTGTGAATTAAGCCACAACATGCCACCCTTGGTAGAGTTGGACTCTGAGGGAGAGGAGGAACAGCCAACAGGAAGTGGAGGTGTGGCTCTGGAGGTTATGGAGGAAGCTGGGGAAGGGGAGAGGCTGGCTGGGCAGTCAGAGGAAGAACCAGGCCTATCTCCTCTGCATCCTAGGACACACAGGGAGGAACGGAAAAGGAAACAACTTGGCTTACGAGAGAGGAAGTGGCCATGATCCTCCTCATTGGTTGCAGCTGGGGAGACTAGTATATAAGAGAGATGATTACAACACAATGTTGCCAGAAGCAAAGCATGTTTTATTTTAAGCTGAAGTTATCTTGGTTGGCATCCTTCCAACAACTGTGCCTTGTTATCTTCTTGAATTTGGTAATTAGTTATTCTGGTCCATTGTGGAAATTTCATCATTGTAATTTGTTTGGTTTTTTATTTCACCTCTATCTGCTCATTAAGTCCAGACTATATTGCTTTCTTTTGAAGACTATTTTTGAGTATGTTTTATCTCCAACTGAGAATTATTGAACAGTGGGGCCAAGTTAGAGGCATTAAAGGACATTTATTTATGTTTTGGATTTTGTTACATTTGTGTTACACTCCGGGTCATCACACCACCTCTCCAAAAGGAAGACCATCCCTGAAATAGAACAAACACAAATACATACAGTACTTTTTTCCTCAGCGTACCTACAATCACCCAGGCTTAGTTGGGTACTTGGGGTGAAATTTTCATACCATCAAGGACATGTGTTGCTACCATTCTGCCCCTGCTAGAGGGAACCCCTCCACAGGACTAAATATTGCAACTTCCCTTTGTGGATTTGGGAATCCAGAATCTCCTTAACTTCAAATTGCTTTTCACCTTCTACTCATATGGGAGAAGGGGGAGGTTCAGCATCTAGTGGCAGAGGTGAACTACAGAAGGGTTTCAATAGAGACTGGTGGACATATCTGTTCTTTGGCTCAATTCTATATTTATGATCCTGGTGATGGGGAAGGATATATTTGAAACCTAGTTTGCAGGGTTTCCCTAGCTGTAGGAACTTGGTAGATAGATACACTTTATCTCCTATCTTAAACTCCTTTTGGGTCACCCCTTCTTATCAGCTTGTCTCTTCTATGTTTCTTTTGCAGCTTCTAGCACCTTACAAACCACAGGTCAGGTATCTTGTAGAGTGTTAATCCACTCAGCCAGCAATGCTTTTGAAGGGGTCTGCTGGGGGAGGTCTGGAATGGCCATGAAATCTGCAGTGGCAGCTACATGGAAAGGGGTAAACCCAGTTCTACCCAAATCTAGAGTTATTATATGCTACTTCAGTGAAAGGCAGAATTTCATCCCAATTATTTTGCTGGTAGTTCACATAGCATTGGAGGTACAGTGCTAAGATTCTGGGAGGAGCCTAACAGATTCAGGAATTCATGCCAAAATTTTGAAGTGAATTGTACTGCCCCATCTGTTATTATAAGCTTAGGAGTGCTGTTCAGCCAGTGCACATGTTGCACGAACAACTTAGCCAATGACCAGGCAGAGGGGATGTTGGGGCAAACCACAAAGTTGGCTTATTTAGAGAAAAGGTCCATAACAACCTAGATCACAATTCAGATCACTGGATTACAAATGCTCTCTGGCAATTCCACAATAAAGTCCATTGATATTTCCTTCTAGGAGACTGAGGCACTGGACACTATGCAGCAGCCCTGATGGACTTCTGGGTAATCTTTTCACCAAGACACAAACTGGACAACTGGCTACATAGGCCTCTATGTTCTTCTTCATTCGCAACCACCAAAACTGTCATTTTACTAGGTGGAGAGTTTTCACAAATCCAAAATGACCTGTACTTTTGTATCATGGCTGCATTATAGCACCAATCCACTGGCTCACCAGAATATACAACTTGGCCCTCGTCCATCCTAACCCATCTCTCATCAAGAGCTCATCCCTATGTTGCTAGAACTATTCATCTTCTGCTAAAGCCCATCTTAGAATTTGTGCTACATCTTCACAGCTACTGGGGTTGGTGAGGCTCAGTGCTGCCTTTGGGGGTTGGCGTGGCTATTTGCTTAGAGGGGATGATGAAGTTGACAACTTCTCTGGCACTGTTGTACTTGGTTTCCTGGAAAGGGCATCTGTTCTTCCCCCCAGGTAAATAGTGAAGCATGAAGTCAAACCAACTGAAGTACAGAACACATTGAAATAGCTTGGGAGATAACTTTGGGGGAGGGGGGGTTAGCACTTCCAAATTCTTATGTCAGTGCACACCCAAAAGGAATTCTGCTGCCTTCCAGGAACTGCTTCCACATCAGGAGGGCCAGTGGACCATGTAGGCTTCTTTTTCCCAGACAGCCCATCACCTCTCCATCTCAGAGAATTTGTGAGAAGTGTAGGCACAAGGCTGCATTTTCCCCTTCACATTCTTCTGGAGAAGCATCACTCCCACAGCCACATTGTTGGCATCTGCTTGAATTATGAATGGCTTGCCTAGGTCAGGCTGCTTTGAAACTGGCTCAGTGGCAAAGAGGCATTTTAACTTCTTGAACACCAGTCAGGAGTGGGTTTCTACCAGTTCTGTCCAGCTCTGTAGAACTGGTAGCTCTGAAGATCAGCAGACATAGAACCGGTTCTATGTCTGCTGTTGTTTTGGCCCACCCGCCTACCCGGGCTCTTACCTGATCTTTATTTCCTGCTTTTTCAACTTCAGCTGCCGTGCAAGACACAGCTGTGGTGGAAAAGCAGAAAAAAAGTGTTGTTTCAAACGCTGCTGATGAAGATTTACAGGTGCGCGCGCAACTGCGCGCAACGTGCAAAGCAGCACATCATAAATCACCGAACATCATAAATCACCACAAACCGGTAGTTAACCCTATCGGATCCCACCCCTGACACTAGTTGACATTCCAGTGACCACTTTAAGGGTTGACTGGACTTGGTTAGCCCTTTTGTCTTTAGCAAGTTTGTGATGGGCAAGGCAATCTGGGCAAATGTAGGGATGAACTGCAGATAAAAGTTAGCAAAGCCAAGGAAACTACTATTATTTCCTCATCCAAAGGACCTTCCACTCTAAGATTACCCACACTTTTTTGGGGTCCATTTTCACACCATCTGTGAAACCCAGTACCCCAGTTAATCCAGTCTGGTTTTATGGAAGTCTCACTTGGACAGTTTTGCATAAAGATGCACCTCTTTGAGCTTCTTGAGCACCACCCTGACCAAATTTACATGCTTCTGTATCATTTTGGTATAGATAAAAATGCCATCTAAGTATACTAGGCAGGACTCCTTTGTACAGATGTTCATACAGTCCCTCATTTATAGTTGCAAAAAGATGGCTGGGCCCCATGTAGTTCAAATGGCATCACTCAGATCTGATAACAGTTGAATGGGTAGTTGAATGCCATCTTCCATTCACTACCCTTCCTGATCCTCTCCCAGTAATTTGTGTCTCTCAAGCCCAATTTTGTAAATATTCTCTCCTTCACAAGGTGTCCCAAAATGTCTTTAATGGAGGAGAGGTGACATTCTCTATGCAAATACCACTTAGCCCATGATAGTCTATGCACAACCTAAGGGACCCATCTTTCTTTTCCACAAACCCTCAGAGCTCATCCATTTATCTGGGCATCATTAAATACAATTTGACCTAGGCACAATTACAATTTACAATTACAGGTCACATTATTTTTTGGGAATCAGTAGATCCCAAAGAATTCTTCCCTAAGTTTATTCCTGGTATTTGCTTTTGATTTCTCAACCGCAGATTCATGGTGGCTTTTTAACAGTTTCATGGTTGCCTCTCAGCCAGATATTTTTCAACTTCCTCAGTCTCATTCCTAGCTTCTTCTGACTAGGCACCTGGTACACCCTGAGCCCAATAGGACCATTAAGATCCCTTTACTCTATAGACCACTTACCATCAGGTTGTCTTCTTCCTCACTGTCACTCATGTACATTACAGGGCCTGTCTTGGTAGGGGTCAGAGTTCCTTCTCTCTGGATGGAGGGGTGGACTTGTTGTCACTTGTTGTCCCATGTGGATCCCCTCTTTTGGCTTTGGCAGGTTCTTACCCCTCTTCAAGGCTAGGAGGACAGGGCAAGACACTAGATAGAGGCCACACCCCCTCTTCCACCTCTTTGAGCTGCTTGCTTCTCAGTTGGGTAGCACTCTCCTGTCCTGTGTGTTCATTAGGTTGATCTCCACTTCACTGGCCATGCAATACCATGCCTGCAGGGCTTCTAGCATTCCTCAAGACAGACAGTTGTGGTTATGTAACTCTTTATTCAGTCCCTCTCCAAAGTGTGTGACCAGTAGGCACTCAGGCCAGTCCCATAAGTAACTGGAAAGTCAACAGAAGTCTTGAGTGTACTCTGTTACTGGTCGTTTCCCCTGCTTCAAATCCCAGATGTGGGTTTTAACACAATTGGCTACCAGATGGTCCTTGAAGCACTTTTGTAAGGGTCTCATAAAGGCATCAAGGTCGATCAACTCTGGAGCATCCTCATCATGCAGTGACATCAGCCATTCTGAGGCAACTTCTTCCAGGTTGGCGGTGATTGCATGGACTCACGTCACATCATTTGAATACATGATTCCATAGCACTCGATTTGGTGTCCAGCCTGAGCCAAGAAATGGGCTAGGCAGTTCAGGCACCCATTAAAGCAAGACAGGAAGTGGGGTTGCTGGTGCTCCTCATAGACTATTATTATTATTATTATTATTATTATTATTATTATTATTATTTTATTTATTTAGATTTGTATGCCACCCTTCTCCCTAAGAACTCAGGGCAGCGAACATTTAAAAACCATACAAATTACTATAAAAGTGAATTAAACAACTACAAGTCTAAAGCCAATTAAAATTAGAATTAAATTAAAACAACTAAAATAACCCACCCCCGGGTCAATCCAGACCGGCCTGCTGAAACAGCCAGGACTTCAGGTCTCAGCGAAAGGAGCGGAGATCAGGTGCCAAACGGAGATCCACAGGGAGCTGATTCCATAGGGCGGGCACTCCCACAGAAAAGGCCCTAGCCCTGGGAACCACCAGCCGACAATGTCTAACTGGCCGGAATCCCAAGGAGGCCCCTCCTGTGGGAGCACACAGGGCGATCGGAGTGTGATGCTGGCAGGAGGTGTTCCTGCAAGTACCCTGGACCCAAGCCATTTACGGCTTTATAAGTTATTACTAGCACCTTGAAGGCAACCCGGGAGGCAACCAGCAATCAGTGCAAGTTGCGCAGGAGGGGTGTAACATGGGAGTATCAGAACACCCCCATCACAGCCTGCTTGGCGGCCGCCACACTGCAACCTCAGGGTGGTCCGCAAGGGCAGCCCCAAGTAGAGAGCGTTGCTGTAGTCGATTCTGGAAGTGACAAGCGCATGAGTGATCGTTCAAAGGGCATCTCGGCTCAGATAAGGGTGGAGCTGGTGAACCAGCCGAACCTGGGCAAAAGCCCCCCTGGCCACAGCTCCCACTTGCTCCTCTAAACTGAGCTGTGAATCCAGGAGGACGCCCAGATTCCTCGCCCTATCCACGGGGGGCAACACCTCTCCCCCCATGACCAAAGATGGCACATCCACTGAGAACCAAGATGCCGGTAAGAACAGCCACTCAGTCTTGGCCGGGTTGCGCTGGAGCCTGTTATTCCCCATCCAGACCTGCACCATCTCCAGGCACTGGGACATCATGGAGAGAGCATCACTGATTTGGTTTGGTGTGGAGATGTAAAGCTGGGTATTGTCCGCATATTGGTGATACTTCACCCCAAAGCCACGGATGATCTCACCCAGCGGCTTCATGTAGATATTAAACAAGAGAGGTGAGAGAATCGACCCCTGCGGCACCCCACAAGTGAGGGGCCTCGGGGCTGATCTCTGCTCTCCTGCCAACACCGGCTGCGAGTGGCCCGAAAGGTAGGAGAAATGGTGCCCCCCCACTCCCAACCCCCGAAGCCCCCTCAGAAGGATACCATGGTCGATGGTATCGAAAGCCGCTGAGAGATCTAAAAGGACCAGGACAGAGGAAAAACCCCTGTCCCGAGCCCGCCAGAGATCATCCATCAGTGCGACCAATGCTGTCTCTGTGCTGTGTCCAGGCCTGACACCCGATTGATACAGGTCTAGATAATCAGCTTCCTCCAGGAACACCGGAAGTTGCTGAACCACCATGCTCTCAACAACCTTCACTAAAAAGTGAAGGTTGGAGATTGGACGATAGTTGTTTAAAACAGTTGGATCCAGAGCTGGCTTCTTGAGGAAAGGTCTGACCACCGCCTCTTTCAAGGCGGCGGGAAAAAACCCCTCACTCAAAGAAGCGTTGACAACTGCCTGGAGCCGACTAGTGCTGGTGGTGCTGGGATCATTGGCTGGAGATGACAAATAGGAGAAAAAGTAGCAAGAGGGTACACAGGGATGGTAGTCCTTACTCCTGGGTAACCTTCCCTGGCTTTGCTACTGCATGAACCTCCATCCCTCTTAGCTCATAATCAGCTTGGGGTGGTGACTGGAAATTTCCACTTGGTGGAAATTTGACCACTCACCAAGTCTTCCACTGGCTCCCTCATACTACATTTACACTTGGAGAGTGAAGGAACTCCTTGGCTTCTGTCAACTTCCTCATCCCTGCTTATCACTGGATCTTTAGTCCCTGGGATGGGCCATCTCCTCACTGTTCTGTAACCACCATGGGTTCTTGCTCTGGCTTTTCAGTCTTCATTTTAGTCATGCCCAAATAGTCTGAGCAAGGGCAAAACCCTGGGATGGTGCTGGTGCTACTCTAGCCAGACTTTCTCCTGGTCTCTTTTTCTCCTCTCTATGGTCAATATCATTGCTCAAACCCCCAGGTGGGGTCCAGGCAGATTATTGCTGTGTGAATTGGCTTATTGTCAACCATCCCACTCAGTGTATACAGCAAATAAAACTCTTGGGCCATTTTTTGATGCCAAGAGTATAATTTACTGAACTGTCATAGATACAGAAGTAGTGAAGCCAATTCTAATGATTTTGTGTGATGTATGATGTTCCTGCTGTGTTGATTTACCTGATGATACTCATGTTTGTAAATCTTATTTACTGTCAATATATTTATTTATATAAATGGTTCATATCAGTCTTTCTCTTTATTTGGACACCGGCTGCACAATTACTTAACAGGTTATGGGCTCAGAACTGCCCTGAAGCACCAGTAGTATTTCTCTGAAATAAAAGTTTCTTCATTAATCTGGGGGAGGTTGAAGATTATTAGCCTGAAAAGACAGCATGATGCTATCTATTACAGGAATGGAGGAGTATTTCCTGTGTGTCTTAATGGGATGAATTATCCCTCATGGAGTCTAAACAGGGAGATGTTTCTGCAAAGGGAGGATTTTTTTTAACAAATTTTATTCAGTTTTTAACAATTTTTTAAAACAGCTCTTTTCAGTAGACAGCATGTTCCCGGGTTGTCACTTTTACATGCAAATATGACACTAGATCTATATTCATTTTAAACATTTAACTTCCTATTTTATCCCATTTTTACTTCTATTCCATTTTAGCAGACAAAGGGTCAGAGAAATTAATCCTAATCTCAAATCTTAATCTCAATCTGTATAACCCCCAGTTCATTTCGAGTTAATTGCAAATATATATATATATTTAAAACATCATTTATAAATCTTACAAATAACAATATATTTGCCCATCATATTAAATAAAGTTCATCCATATCTATCCTTTAATTATCTTCACATTGTTAATACTCTTTTATCATTTACAGAATTCTTTTATCCTGTCAGATTTGCCCTTTCATCACATATTCTCTCCATGATTCTAAATCCGTACAGGTTTTAACACTAAAAGAATGAGAAGAAAAAAAAACCTAGACTTGCCCCTTTTACTACTTTGAAAGTGACACCTCAGTGGTTAATATAGTAGAATAATCATAATCATTCCTTTAAAACGAAAGATAGAAGAAAGAAAAAGAAAGAGGAAAAAAGAAAAGCTACCTTACAATATATCTCTAATCAATCGGGTTCTGCACACATATCCCCCTAAGGTTTATTTATGGTTCCAAAATAATAATAAAAATAACTAATCTTGGTTATTGACAAATCTCATTTTAGACATTTTCTAAAATCATTTCAATTAATTCAATTTATCTAATCAACATGTACCTTTCTTTTGTAAATAGAAATAAAAGTGTGACCTTTTACCAGTAAAATTGTCAGTAACCCCTATTGTTTTACACTTTTATAATTGCAATATATTCTTATTACCACTTCTTCATGCAGAACCCCCCTTCTTAATACATTAGCCATTATCTCTATGCAAACAAGTTTCTTTCTTCATTATGTAATTCCCATGTTTCTCTATCTTCTGTTCTTGTTTCTTGTTCCTTCTCCTCTCTTTTATCCCGCTATCCCCCTTCTCTATCCAGTTTGAATCCCTCTCTCTCTCTTTACCTTTCTGCTCCCTATCCTTCTGGACCTTTCTAACATGCCTAATTTCATGGATGTTCCCCTTTTTAATTGCCTTCTTAAGTTTCGTTTTTTTGACCATCCTCCCTTTCCCTTTTATTTGTATTAATCTTTGTGTTAGTTGTCTTCTTAAAATGGCTTTTGCTTGTGCTGGCTCCCTTCTCCTCCCTTTTATCCTGCTCTCCCCTTTCTCTATCCAGTTTGAATCCCTCTCTCTCTCTTTACCTTTCTGTTCCCTTTCCTTCTGAACCTTTCTAACATGCTTAATTTCATAAATTCCCCTTTTTAGATACTTTCTTAGGTTCCGTTTTTAGCCACCCTTCCTTTCCCTTTTATTTGTATTAATCTTTGTATTAATTGTCTTTTTAAGATGGCTTTCTCTTGTGCTGGCTCCTCCCTTTCCAGGTTCCTTCTTCTTCTTTATTCACCATTTCAATGCCCATGTTTTCTGCAACGAGCCAAGTTAGTTCAGTCACTTCCTGTAGCAGTTCTTTCATACTTTTAAACTCCATTTTAATTCTTTGGATGGCCACCAAATTTTTATTTTCCTTATTTCTTCTTCTTTAAATTTTCTAAGATCCTAACCCAGATCCAGAATCTATATCAATGTCACCAACTAGTCCGGTGAGTCCGTCTTTGTGTATTCAAGCTTTCACTTTCTATGAGTCTTGCTTTTTGTTTCAGCGTCTCTTTAAAATGTAACAACTCAATCCACAAAGGAACAAGATAGTTTCTTTCTTCTTTAGCTTCCAATTTTTCTCCACAAAGTGGCACTTTCTGCACAGAGTCTTAACCCTTTCCTTTTATTTTGATATTCAAAATTTTCCGAGCTAAACTTAAGTTCTTACGCTGGCTTCTTCCTTTCCTGGTTCGAAGCCCCTTATAGCTGTCAAAATATTTTACTTATTTTTTCCTTCACTTGAGACTCGCCGCTTCTGTTTCTTTTTTTAAAAACTCATCTTTATCTTAATCGGGGTGCCTTGATCTTACCATCCGATACTCCCGGTTCCTCTGCTGTCGACTTCTCCTCTTTCCTCCTGCACCAATCTTAATCCTGTTGAGACCTTCTCTTCGAGGTGGCCATTTTTGACCACCACTTCTTGACGTCTTGGAGGAAAAGACCAGACCCAAAAGGAGGAGATGCGGCTCCCCTCACTCTGGCTGGCAGATTTCCCTCTCTCCGCCGCCCCTACGAGGCAGCTTCAGCCCCGAACCTTGCAGGATCGGGCTCTCCACACAAGAGCCAGGCTGCGGTCGCAGACGATCGCAAACCGCCGCCCGTTCTCGAGAAGGCTCAACCCGGTCATCTGCAAAGGGAGGATTTGTGTACTTGTAAGCAATCCTTCATTAGATCTCAATAAGGAGGAGCAAAGACAAAATGAAAAAGCACTAGCAGCATAATTTTGTGCTTGGAAGATAGTTATGTAATGCATGATTAGGTAGGCTTACATCTACTAGAGCAGGGGTGTCAAAATCAAGGCCCATGGGCCAGATCCGGCCTGTGAAAGGCTTAGATCTGGCCCATAGGGCTGCCCTGGAAACAGCAAAGGACTGGCCTGTGATGCCTCTGCCAATGAAAACAGAACTCAGAAGGGCTGCACATGGCCCTCCCAGGCTCCGTTTTCAGCCATGATGGCCTCCTGCACTCAGGCCACCACAAGTGCCCCCGACATGAGTGATGTCAAACTGGCCATGCCTACCTGGCCAAGCCTACTCCAGCTCCCAAGGTCAAAGACAACCCTGATGAAATCAAGTTTGACACCCCGGTGCTAGAGAATGCTGGCTGGCCTTACACAAAATGTATATAAGGGAAACTGCAAGCAGCAAAGTTACTCTTGCCAGAAAACTTAATAGAGCAAGGCTACAGCCTGGAGACATTGTGTCAGATCACTTCCAGTTTATGAGGAAAACCTTTCTTGACTTAGAAAGCGAGGAATGGTGTTTTCAGAAACACACAAAGTATATGTTGTATTGAGCTTCCCTTAACCTTGTTGCTTATATCTCTATGATTTATATTGTTTTATTTGTTTCTTAGTATGATTTGATTGCTTATTTAGTAACCTATGACTATTAGTAACCTATGACTATTTAGTAACCTATGACTATCACTATCTTATGATTCTTGATGAATGTAGTTTTTTTTTCTTTTTATGTACACTGGGAGCATATGCACCAAAGACAAATTCCTTATGTGTCCAATAACACTTGGCCAATAAAGAATTCTATTCTATTCTATTCTATTCTATTCTATTCTATTCTATTCATGATACATGGGACGTACTAGTAAGAAGCCTTGAGTCCATGAATGAGCATGATTTAACTATGAGCTATGTGACTGAGAGACTTTTGGAAGAAGAACAGAAAAGGCTTGAAAGAAACAATAGTAATTTGCCACCCAGTCAGAAAAGAACTGTTTTCCAGTGAGATAACAAGGTTGAAGAGAAAGTTTGTGCAGAGAAATGCTGATTTGCATGTGAATCTACTCAGCATACCCAGAGAAATCGCCTAGTAAAAAGATTAAAAGATTCAAGCAGGAAAGAGAAAACACAGAGACAGAAGAAAGAAGACACACAGATTTCTGTGGTGAAGGCAAACTACAAAAACAACACATATATTTATTTGACAGCGGAGCTAGTGAGCATATTATAAATAATCCAAAACTTTTTTCTAGTCTGGGACCAGCTGCCCAGGAATATGTAAGCCTGGCAAATGGTAATCATTCTTTTGTACAGGGGCAAAGAACAATGTATGTACCATGTGTTGGAAAATAGTTTAATAATGTTTTATATGTAGCAGATTTAAAACACAATTTACTGAGTGTGTCTTGCTTAGACAATGAAGGGTATGAGGTAATTTTTGCAAGAGGTACATGCAACATCATGAAGAATAATAGAATATGTGCACAATGTTTGAAACTGAACAATTTATATACTTTGAACCAAGAAAACTGGTGGCAGTGTGCAGACAATCATTTCTAATGAACCAAAGCATAATGAATATGCAAATTTATTACACAGAAAGCTAGGTCATGCAAGCTTTAAAGTATTTCAGAAAATGCCTGACCTAGCTGTAGGTTTGAATGTTAAGGATTGTGACAATCATTTGGATTATGCTATTTGCAAAGAGGCCAAATCAAAAGGATACCTGTCAGCAAAAGAAGTGAAAGGAAATCTGACAGGATTTTTCCATTAGTATATGCTGATTTAATTGGCTTTCTATCCCTGTCAATGTGAGGGACCAAATTTGCTTTGGTAATTGTTGCTGATTACTCTACATATGGATTTTGCTATTTACTAAAAAGCAAAACTGAAGTGTTTCAACAATTTAAGCAGTATATGATGTTTGTAGAGAAGAGGTATCAACGTATATGTCAACTACAGACAGAGGTACAGAATTCATGTCTAACATGTTCCAGCAGTGGCTGAGAAAGACTGGCACAAGACATAGAAGAACACACCCATACTTTTCAGCAGAGAATGCAGTTGCTGAATGCAGGAATGATATGTAACAAACTATCAAAGATGCATCGCTAGCAAATGCAGGAATGAGTAAACTTTATTGAGATGAAGCAATTTTAACTGCCAATTGCTAGTTAATAGACTATGGAGTCCAGCAATTAATAAAACTACATATTATATGTTATATGGAAGACAACCATGTTTGGCACTGTGATTGGATGGTCCACGGCGGGGGGAAATTCAACGAGCCATCACTAGCCATAGTCGCGAGCAGCCCGACTGTAAAAGGGCTGCTGCGGTTGCTTCCACGTTCAGTTCTATCGAGAAATAAAGAAGACTAGTTCAGTAAGCTGGCTCCTGACTGTTTCATTTCCCACGATTGAACACTGGCGACAAGGGTGGGATCGAGAGACAAGAGGAACCAGTGAGCACATGGTGACCGAGAATGCCAGCGACAAATCGAGATGAGATGGCTGGAACAAACACGCCACCCACACCATTTGACCCATCAACCGAAGATTGGGAATCATACGTCGATTGATTCCTCATGTTCCTCAAAGGAAACAATCTCATGAACATTTTGGAACAGAGGAAGAGAGCAATCTTCCTTACCCATTGTGGGCCCACCGAATTCAAAATGGCCAAAGCACTGTCGGCACCAAACAATGTGAAGACAATGGCCTGGCCTGACCTAGAAAGGATCCTGAGGGTTCACTACACCCCACCAGTATCCTGCCTCATCAAACAACATGAATTCTAACAGCGAGACCAAAGAGAAGGCGAAAGCATCAGTGATTTCGTCACAACCCTGAAGGACATCACCAGAGCATGCAAATTCCTCAACATGGATGAGGCTATGAAAGATCGAGTAGTTTTGGGACTGAGAGACCTAACGTTGGAGAGCAGATTACTGATGAAGCACAAGATAACAGTAAAAGAAGCAATAGAAGAAGCAACCGCAGTAGAAGCAACTCAGAAATTGGTGGCCACCATGCAGAAAATGAATAAAACACCACAGGAACCACCACCACCCACCATGAGGACATCGAGTCTGAATCAGAAGAGGACAATGATGACGAGGGAGTAAATCAACTCTGATCAGAACGAGACATAAGGAACCGCCACGGGAAAAGAAAAGAGTTTCGCTGTGTCGGCTGTGAAGGGAACCATCCATGCTTAGAATGCCATTTTCTTGATGCCATCTACCAACGTTGTGCACGGCAAGCACACATTGCAAGGGCATGCCAAGCATCGAAGAACTATGGCCCAAGACAAAAATGGAACACATCCTCCCAGGACAAAGAGAGGCAAACCAGAAGCCGTTGGAACCAAGCCACCAGAAACAGATGAGGAAAAGAAGCCACCAACGGCAGGGATGAAACGCACCAGACGGTGACCGTAGGACACTCGAACACGACAAACTCCTGAAAGGTACATGTCCAGGTAATCATAGAAGGCCAGACATGCCAGATGGAAGTGGACTCAGGCTCATACTTATCGATGGTATCCTGGGCCACCATATAAAGGCTAGTCCCAGACATAAACCGGAAACAGCTTAAAAGACAACCCTTAACATTGAAAGACTACAAGGGAATCAAAATCCCTTATTAGGCACTGGACAATTCAAAGTGAAATTCAAAGAATACACCAGAGTCCTGCCACTAACCATAGTAGACGAGGGAAGAAACAGCATTCCGAGGAATAAAAAATCTGATCACATCAGACAGCGTACTAATCCAATACAGCGAAACACTTCCAATAATCCTAACCTGCTATGCATCACCTTTCGGCATTGGCACCATCCTCAGCCACATATTACCCAACAGAAAAGAAGCCCCTATCACATTCTACTCAAAAACCCTGTCAAAACCAGAATGGAACTACAGCCAACTGGACAGGGAGGCGTTGGCCGCTGTCACCGAAATCAAGCGATTCCATGAGTACATCTATGGGAGGAATTTCACCCTAGTCATGGATCACAAGCCACTCCTGGGCATCATCGCAGGAAACAAAGCCACACCTAACATACTGTCACCCCAGATGATGAGGTGGTCAGAATTCCTAGCCGTATATAACTATAAACTAATATACCGACTCAGAAATGACATAAATCATGCAGATGCGCTCAGCTGCTGCCCCCTACCAAACATAGACAACAACCCAGCACCAACCACATCTACCCTACTAATAGAGACACTAGAAAACCTACCTGCAACAGCAGCAGACATTGCGAGGGAAACGGCAAGAGACAAAACCCTGGCACAAATATTAAATTGGGTAGGAAAAGGTTGGCCAGAGACTGAGCCCACAGAGAACGTCAAACCATTCCGGAACAGACAAACAGAACTCTCTATCCTTAAGGGGTGCATACTATGGGGGGAACGGGTGATCATACCTGAGGTTTAAGGGAAAGCTTACTGAAAATGCTACATGAGGGTCACCCAGGTATTGTAAAAATGAAATCCCTGGCGAGGAGTTATGTGTGGTGGTGAGGGATGGACAAGGAAATAGGAGAATGGGTGGCAATGTGTAATGCTGCCAAGAAGCTAGGCCAACACCCCCTACAGCATCAAAACATGAATGGGAAACATCAAGGGAGCCATGGTCAAGATTACACATAGATTTTGCAGGCCACACATTTTTAATAATTGTAGATGTTAAGTTTGCATGAAGAGTCAGACGCGAAGAGCTTCAGTGAAGAGTTTATTAGTCACTACAGCTCAAATGGACCCAACTTGGCTGGGCTACAGCTGCTACTTATAGCCAGCAGCCGTAGTTGCCAGCCAATCAGAGTGCAGGGTTTTCCCGCACTTTTTAAACCAATCCTGTTTGACATTTTACAAGAACAATTCAAACTAAACCAATGACATTCAAACCTACATACATAACAGTAGACATTTACTCCAAATGGTTGGAAGTAAGCATAATGCACTCAACCACCACAGAAGCTGTCATTAGACAGCTCAGGAGGCTGTTCGCAACACACAGGTTGCCGGATGTAATTGTATCTGATAACGGGCCCCAATTCATGGCAACACAATTCAAGGGATTTTTAGCACAAAATGGGATAAGACATGCACTAACAGCACCGGGACACCCGTCGACAAATGGACAGGCAGAATACATGGTAAGATATACAAAGGAAACCCTACAAAAGTTAGGGCCCGGGGACACACAAGAAAAAATTGATAAACTACTAAGCATACAGCATATAATACCCAGCACCACAACAAACAAGAGCCCAGATGAATTACTAATGGGGAGGAAACTGAGGACAAACCTAGACAGATTACACCCCACATATAACCCCCAAAAGACCAGTAGACTCCTCCAGTAAATGCCGTACATTCCAAATAGGGGACCTAGTATATGCAAAAAAATCTTACAGGGGAACCCTTATGGATCCCCGTGAAAGTAACCCAAATAACCGGGCCCCGATTTTTTTTAGGGTGGATACGACAGATGGCAGGAGCTGGAAGAGACACATGGACCAGCTCAGAACTAGAGCAATGAGGAGTGACACAGAGACAACCATGGAAGAAGGGGGACACCCTTCACTTAGGCAAAACATAACCAGAGGGGAGGGGGGAGACCCTTCACACAGACACAACACCAGTAGAGAGGGAGGGGGAGACCCTCCACAAACAAGACCATGCATAGAACAAACCCTAACAACTACAGACACACAACCCCAACTAATAAGAGTAGCCAAGGTTGGAGAGTGCAGACACGTACCTGGAACTGCAGAACAGGGCAGCATAGGAAAGCAGGAACAGCCCCAGAAAGACAGTGGGAAAGCGCCCCCTGGCAGGAGCGGCATAACCATCTCAACCTTCCAGGAGGTTCCAAGGAGAAGGACAGGAGGAACAATAAATCCAACTAATCAGTTCAGAGACCAACCCACGACTGAGCTGCGCAGATCCAGTCACACCCATAGAAGCCCCTCCTACTTGCATGATTACGTACAGTAGGCAAAGACAGGATTGGGTGAACCGGACCAGGTGGGGAGGGGTGTTATGTATTAGCATACTTACCGGTGATTGGATGGTTTATGGTGGCAGGAAATTCAACGAGCTGTCACTGGCCACAGCCGCGAGCAGCCCGACTGCTCACGGCTACTGCTCGTGACAGTTGCTTCCACATTCAGTTCTATCGAGAAATAAAGAAGACTAGTTCAGTAAGCTGGCTCCCAACTGTTTCATTTCCCACGATCGAACAGGCACATTTAAGAATCTTTTACAGCAATGCATGGATGTACATTCCTAAAATAATTAGAAGGAAAGAACAGCCAAAGGCAAGGAAATTGATATTTATAGGTTATCTGTCAGGATCAAAGGCATAGAGGTTTACAGTTGAATACAAAACATTATTATTTCACATTAAGCCAGTTTATCAGAACATAAGAATTGGAAAAAAGCATATGTCAATACCAAACTTTTAATGCCTGCTAGACAGAGGTCACCAGTGGATGAGCATTCATGCAGGCATGTTGAATAAAGGTCTGAGAATAGCTCAGGGTCTAAGAATAGCTCAGAGAAATGCTTAGAAAGTAAGATTCCAGTAAAACAGTTTATTCCAAGAAGGTCTGAAAGATCAAACAATGGTATTCCTCCTGAAAGATTCCCAGCAGGTGAGGTAAAGGTGTGTATCATTTATGAGCCACAAGAGTACCTGGAAGTATTAAATTTACTTCTGTAACAACAAAAGAACAATTACAAATTTACTCATTTGCAAAGTAGCTTAAAAAGGAATTTCAACTAAAGTGTCTAGGAGAAATAAAAAATACTATTTAGGAGTACATATAAAGAAACACAAGGATCTTGTGAAACAATTTGATTTAAATGCTGTCCAGTTATAAATTGGTGGGGTGTTAAGATATTTAAAATTTAACAGCTGGAGCAGTGAAGGGTTAGGCAATGATTAAGATCACACCATTTTATCTAATTGGTTAAAGAGAGCTGGTCACTACATGAGGGACTAATTAGTTGCTGTGAAAATAAAGGGGGAGTTTCCTTGTTGCCCACCTTTTTCCTCTGTGTGCTCTGTGTGCTCTTGGTGATTTATCTCATAATGTTCCTACTGTGTTGATTTACCTGATGATGCTCCTGTTAGCCTACCTTATTTACTGTAAAAATATTTATTTATATAAATACCTTGTTTTTTATTCCATTTGGATACTGGCTGCGCAATTCTCTGACACTTTGTCATAATTCAGTTTGAAAAATCAATTCAAAACTACTTAATTTAATCTCAGAATTGTATTAACTTTCCAAAGTTCATTATAAAGTGTTTGGTCCATCTATATGTTTATAGATCACCATGAATCTATTCAACAGTTGAACTATTTTGGTTTCTGGCTTTAACAGAGGGTAAAGCATGATATATATGGTCAAAGATTGCACATGGAATAGTTATCATTAGACAGTTTAATTAGCTAGGAAGTAACTTTTAGCACTTCTACAACCCTGCTCAATAGAGTATTTCTAGGGGCTATATGGGTGGTCTGAGACACTGTTTATTTTATGTATTTATAAACTGAATTATCTAGTTAACATAAGCATATTTACTGTATAACTAGAAGTGGTTTTCAAAGTGGATTTACTAAATGATGAAATGATATAATGTGACATGATGTGACATGACATGACATAACACAACACAACTTAGCACAACATACCATACCATACCATACCATACCATACCATACCATAACATACCATAACATAACATAACATAACATAACATAACATAACATGCTTGGTGAATTTGAACCACTCTCTCTCAGCTCAATCCACTCACAAGGTTACTGTTGTGGGAAAATAGGAGGAAGGGGTATGTGCCATCTTGATTACTTATAAAATAATAAAAGTAGGCTAAAAATCTAAACTAACAAAAACAATAAGAGCTAAAATAATAAATAACAACTCAAGAAATACAAAAGATGTGAAAAACCATAACATACCACCATATTTGTGTTACCAGCATCAAAAAGCACAAATTTGGCAACTAGTAAAACTTTTAATTAAATGAACATGGTGGTAGTTGCAGTATAGATTTAGCTTAGGCATGACATCTATATAAAATCAAAAAAAGGCAATTGTTGGTGTTGCAATCAAAGTCACTCATTTTGTATGTGCATGTGACAACAATACATTTACAAAAAAATCAGGAAGTAGATTGCAAAGCAATATTCGCCATCTTACAGATTTTGATTTTTCTTATTGATGCTGTCATCTTATCCTAATCCATCCATCACTCAATCTTACATGGGACGAGACCCGAATACACCAAGAACTACATACCTTTACCCGTGAAAATCTACATATATATATATATATATATATATATATATGTAGGTCTTGGTGTATTCGGTCTTGTCCTGTAAGGGTTGAGAATACCTTGGTAACGCTGATGAAATCTCATCCGTCATCTTCAGGCTGGTGTCTTCAGCTTCGTTCTCCTGGGAGAAGATGAAGACACCAGCCTGAAGATGACGGATGAGATTCAAACGCTGTTGAGATTTCATCTTACGGACAAGACCGAATAGACACCAGATTATACCGTGAAAATCTACGAAAACATATATATATATATATATATATCCGTAGATTTTCACAGCTAAAGGTATGCAGGTCTTGGTGTATTCGGGTCTTATCCCGTGTAAGATTGACAGTATCTTGCCAACGTTTCAACAAGATCCCACTAGCCATCTTCAGGCTGGTGTTTTCGGCTTTGTGCTTGTGCCAGCAAAGCATGATTGGAGCTGCCTTCTCTCTATAAATACTGGAGGGGAGGTGTGTTGTGCTGGCTCTGTTGTAAGCGGGTTGGTTGGCTGTGTTGTTGGCTGTGTTGTCACTTCTTGATTGGTTGATGGAGTTGATGTTTGCCGACTGGTTGGCTTTTTCATAAGAACCTGTGTGGCTGAGGTAATGGCTGTGTGTTCTTCAGCCTTTTGTGTTGTAACTACCTGGGTAGTAGGCTGTGTGATGACCTTCTGAGTTTTATTGTTGTGACATCCTGGATCTTGTGCTGTAATCTCCTGGATTGTTGGCTGTGTTGCAACCTCCTGAGGTTTTGTATTGTAATCTCCTGAGTTCCATGATGTAATATCCTGAGTGGAAGGCTGTGATGTGACATTCTGGGCCTTGGATTGGCTCCGAGTTTGAGGTCTGGCTATCTGTTCATAGCGTGTGTCAGTTTGCTTAGTTTGGGGGTTCGAGGGGGGGTGTAGCAGCTGGTGATGCAGCCATGGTCTGGTTTCTGGATGGTGGTTGCCTTTCATCTGTGGGATGGGCTTGGATTTGAGTCTGGTGAGGGAGATTGGTGGTGGCATCATGTGTTATTTTGGGTCCAGTGTTGGTTTTCGTGGCTGGGACTCGTTTGTTGATTAGGGCTAGTTTCCAGATGTCTGGTAGGTGGGAGGTATCATCCCATTTATTCATGTTATGGGGTGTTTCTATTTTGATGGCTTCCCTAATTATTCTCTTATTGAAGTGTTCAGTATTGGAGATTAATTTGGATCCCTCAAAATCAATTTCATGTCCTGTGGCTTTAAGGTGCTGGAAAAGGGAAGAAGTTTTTTTCTTTTTGACTGCTTGTGTTCTGCGATGCGTGCATTTATTCTCCTGTTGGTTTGTCCAATGTATGTGGCTGGGCAAATTTTGCATGGTATTTCATAAATTCCTTGGTTTTCTAGCTGGATCTTGTTTTTGGGGTTTCTTAAGATGTTGGCTATTTTTTGGTCAGTGCCGAACGCTGTCCTGATATTGTGTTTGTGGAGAATTTTGCTGATTTTATCTGTGGTGCCTTTGATGTAGGGGAGGAGAGTGGTGCCATTGTCCTGTTCTGTGTCTTGGTTTTTGGGGGGTGTCTCCCTTAGGATTAGGTTTGTGATTGTGTTTCTTTGGAATCTGTTGGAAATTAATATGTTAGTGAGGGTGTGTAATTCTGTTCTCAGGTGGTCTTTTTCAGCTAGGTGTTTGGTTCTGGAGATGAGGGTCTTGGCTACGGAGTTGATCTGTGCAGGGTGGTGATGGGATTGTGTGTAAGTAGCAGATGGTGTTTTCTTCTGGTAGATGGTGTGTCCTAGGGAGCCATTGGGTTTTTTGTAAATTAGGATGTCCAGGAACGGAAGTTGTTTGTTTGTTTCTGTTTCCATGGTAAATTGTATTTTGGGGTGTAGGCTGCTGAGATGTGTGAGGAAGTTGTCCAGTTTTTCTTTCCTGTGTGGCCAAATTACGAAAGTGTCATCTACATATCTAAGCCAGAGTTTGGGTTTGGATTTGGATTTGTCTAGAGCATTGGCTTCAAAGTGTTCCATGTATAGGTTGGCGATGACGGGTGAGAGGGGTCATCCCATAGGTGCTCCTTCTATCTGTTTGTATCTTTGTCCATTGTGGATGAAGTATGTGTTGGATAGGCAATGGTTGGTCAGATCTAGGATGTGCTTAGGGGGGTTGTATTTATTTTGGATAGCTGTCAATGTTTCTTTAATAGGTACTTGGGTGAAGAGGGATATGACATCGAAGCTCACAAGTAGGTCGCTGGGTTGTAGGTTTTGTTTCCTTATTGTTTCTATGAAGTGGAAAGAGTTTTGTATGTGTGAGGTGATGGATTCTATGTAGGGCTGGAGTTGTTTGGCGAGAAATTTGGCAAGATTCTGTAGAGGTGAGCCTAGGGAGCTGACTATGGGTCTGAGTGGTGTTCCTTCTTTGTGTATCTTGGGGAGGTCACAGAACTTAGGGCATCTGGATGATTTTTATCTGGGGATGATTCTTTGCTGGATCTCTTCACTGATGGGTGAGGCTTTTATATCCAGTTTTGCTCACCACATTATAAAAAAGATATTGAGCCTTTGGAAAGAGTGCAGAGAAGAGTAATTAAAACAATTAGGGCCCTGGAGACTAAAACCTATGAAGAGCCATTGAGGGAATTAGGTATGGTTAGCCTAGAGGGGAAAAAAGGACTGGGGTGACGTAATAGCAGTGTTCCAATATCTAAGGCACTCTCAACAATGAATGGACATTAATCAAGGAGGGAAGCAAGCTATAATTAAGAGAAAATTCCTAACAGTAAGAACAATTAACCAGTGGAATGGCTTGCCTTCAGATGTTGTGGCTGCTTTATCAGTGGAGGCTTTTAAGAAAAGACTGAGAAGCCACTTGCCTGAAAGAGTATAGGGTTGTCTTCTTGAGCAGGGATTGAACTAGAAGACCTCCAAGGTCCCTTCCAACTTTATTATGTGTACGTTCTATTCTAAGTTATTATCTCTCCAAAACCTTACTTTCTTTACTCATTTCATCTTACTCTGCCAAAAACCGAAACACAATTGCAGGCCTTTTGATGCTTTCCCGTTATATTCTACAGTGAAAGCTATTTTCAGAACTGATTAGAGTCTCAGAACAGGTTGAATTGAATTAGCTCACCTCCCAGTCATGAAACTGTATCAGGGCTGATGGACATTTCCTTAGTTTCTTCACATTCTATGGCTTGTCACTTTCAGAGATTAAGCTGGAAGTACAAAGAACTGAAATTTTTCTGCTGTATCATAAGAGTTATAGGACTCTCTTCAGGAGGATTATTTAACTGAATCCTTGGTTCATAACAGGGGATATTCCTCTGTCCTAGTCCTATTAGACTTCTCAGCGGCTTTTGATACCATCGACCATGGTATCTTATTGCGGCGTCTTCGGGAGTTGGGAGTGGGAGGCACCATTTTACGGTGGTTCTCCTCCTTCCTCTTGGGACGCATGCAGTCGGTGTTGACAGGAGGGCAGAGATTGACCCCGAGGACCCTCACTTGTGGGGTTCCCCAGGGCTCAGTGCTTTCTCCCCTCCTGTTCAACATCTACATGAAGCCGCTGGGTGAGATCATCCGTGGTTTCAGGGTGAGGTATCATCAATATGCTGATGATACTCAGCTTTACATCTCCAGCCCGGACCACCTCAATGATGCCCTCCCCGTGCTTTCACAATGCCTGGAGGCGGTGCGGATCTGGATGGGGAGGAACAGGCTCCGGCTCAACCCAGACAAGACTGAGTGGCTGTGCATACCGGCATCTTGGGTTCAAGAAATTCATCTCTGACCATAGGGGGAGAGGTGTTGAGCCCTGTGGATAAGGCACACAACTTAGGTGTCCTCCTGGATGGACGGCTCAGTATGGAGGAGCAGGTGGGAGCTGTCGCCAGGGGGGCTTTTGCCCAGGTTCACCTGGTACACCAGTCCTACTTGGACCGAGATTCCCTACACACGGTCACTCATGCGCTTGTTGCCTCCTGTCTTGACTACTGCAATGCTCTCTACCTGGGGCTGCCCTTGAGGACTAAACGGAGGCTTCAACTGGTGCAGAATGCGGCCGTGTAGGCGGTGATGGGAGCGGCCTGTTTCTCCCATGTGACACCCCTCCTGCACAATCTTCATTGGTTACCGGTTGCCCTCCGTATAAGATTCAAGGTGCTGGTATTAACCTATAAAGCCCTGCATGGCTTGGGTCTGGGGTACTTGCAGGAGCGCCTCCTACCAGCATCAAGGTCCGATCACCCGGTACGCTCCCATAGGTGGGCTCTCCTGTGGGTGCCATCAGCCAGACAATGTCGGTTGGCGGTCCCCCAGGGGAGGGCCTTCTCTGTGGGGGCGCCCACCCTTTGGAATCAGCTACCTCTAGAGCTGCGTTTGGCCCCGGACCTGCATTCCTTCCGCCGTGATCTCAAGACTTGGCTGTTTGTACAGACTGGCCTGGACTGAGCAGGGTTGGGAATTTTAATTTAAGGGTATTTTATTGGTTTTATAATTGGATTACAGAATTTGATACAGCTGTATTTATTGTTTATACATTTTGTGTAAGCTGCCCTGAGTCCCCTCAGAGATGGGGCGGCATATAAATCCAATTAAATAAATAAATAATGAATAATGGCACACTTTCTTCTTCTGAAAGGCATTGTAGGAAAAGGAATTTTAAAATTCTGTTTTTAATAATAGCTTTATTGATATAATTTTTGTTTTATGTATTTATAATTGTTGTCTTGGGACTAACTCTTTCTATAGAGGAGATACGATATAGATATAAATGCATATACACAGAAAATGTAAATCACATTTAGAAAATATTCTAGGACAT
Organism: Naja naja; assembly: GCA_009733165.1. NCBI lineage: Eukaryota > Metazoa > Chordata > Lepidosauria > Squamata > Elapidae > Naja > Naja naja. The sequence continues at coordinate 84,687,029 of CM019155.1, forward strand.
AGACAGAAAATAAACCAGAATTATTATGGAGATGCTAGAGCTTCTACATTTTGTGATATGCAGATTTTCATCCCAGAACATTATTTATATCGATCCATTATGGAAAGGTCATGAAAGATTTATTTAAATAATATTAATTTTGTAACATTTTGTGACCTTCTGACGAAGTCAGTGGAAAAGCTTAACAACTGTTACTATCTTAATAACTATACTGAGTCACTTAAAAACTGTGGCAAGAAAGGTCCTAAAATAGGGGGAAAGGCCTCACTTAACTGTTTTGTTTAGCAATAGAAATTTTGGGCTCAATTGTGGTCATAAATTAAGGACTACCTGTAGTATCTAGAATTATAACAATCAGGAAGCTAGAAAACACACAAATTAGTTGTTTGAGCCAATGAGACAGCTGTTATGTTTTCTCTACTGATTATCTTAACAATTTTGTTTTATTATTCAATAGACTCAAGATGTTCTGAATATCAGCTTGGTCTCATCAACATGGTCTTCATTTGAAAAGTTCCTCTCCTTTTTCTTGGGATTTTACAGCCCACCCACTAACTTTCCCACATTTTATACTTCATAAGTGTGGTTTGGGTCAGTCAAGATAATACCAATACTAATTCCAGGAAGAATTCTGTCTTTCTTCTCCCTGGCAAAAAAGGATATGCTTTTTGTTGTTGTTGTTGTGAAAATTAGGCACCATAGAAGTTTCCATTGCCTCATGTTTGTAAACATATTTCATTCATCTGTTGCAATTATCTTGAAAGGAAATCAGATTTTAATACACAAGTTCCTACAGTTAATGATTTTTTTCACTATTTCAGGCTTGCCTATTTTTCCTACAGAACTTGTTTTAAGCATTTTACCGCAATGTTTGCAGAGTACATTGGAAGGTCTTAAAGAAGACTAGGGATAAGTGGGTGGTAAATTTGATCAATTCTATATTGTCATTCTAGCCCAAAAGCCACCCTAAATAGATTCTTGAAGGCTTCTTGTATCATTTTCTTCAGAAATTAGGCATGGGTGAGTAAGAGCATTTGGCTGTACAAATCAGGAATGGAATTCTGATCTTTTCTTCCATGCTACAGTTATGAGACCTGGAAAACCTCTTCCTTTTCTTGGAGCAGCTGTGTATAAATGGTTTAGTGGGGTCAGAGGAAAGGATTTCCACCTCCATGACCATCCATGTTAATATTTGTAAGAAAAAATAATATACCAGATGAGAGATTTCTAAGTTCTAACTGCTATTGATGAATGAGCCCCCTGGAAACTAGCCTGGGAAAGAGTGGGACCAAAAAAGAGGAGGTGGACTTGTTCTTCTTCCACCTCTCAAGAAAAATGGTGAGCAAGCAAGAGAGCCAGAAGAAGAAGAAAAGATATTTTTTTAAAAAATTGTTAAGAAAGAACCCTAAAATTAGGAAGCTGGGCTGGGGACCTCAAATATAATATTGGCTAATTTGGAAAGCTTTGGGGAATTATAAAATTTGGATTTAAAGAATTTTCCCTTTTGTTGGAAAACCTGGACTGGATAACGCAATACAAAACAAAGGAGAGAGAAGCAGAGCAAAAGTGATACCAGCTGGCAGAAGTTGAAGGGTGCAAGGAAGAAAATAAAATCATATATATACCAGCAAGCTGTTTATGCCAAATTGCTGAGACAGAGAGTGAAACACTGAAACTTTTTAAAATAGTGTAGTTCTCAGAATTTAAGCAAAAGCTAAATAGACAAAGTGAACAGTAAGTACTTGGCTTCCTTTTTGTTTGTTGCTCTGTGAACTGTCCCTTTGAAAATACAAGACAGCTGACTGGTTGCACTCTGGGACTTGGTGGGCCTATGTGGATTACAAATTTAACAAAAGAATGGACATTTTTTGAAGAATGAAAGGCTAGCAACTTAATAACTCTTGGATTATAATTTTTACTTTCACTTTCCACTTCCACTTCCACTGCATTATAAATAATAGTTTCATTGCCTTGTCTTTGAGGATTATAATCACATGTCTCTGGGATTACAAGTAAACCACAATTACAATTAAAGCACACGAAATGAAGAAAACTACATCTGCACCATCCTGAGCAGCAGCAGCAGAATCATATAACTCAGTAGGTCAAAGGTCATTGGATGTGATGTTGCAGCAAGAAAAGATGAACACGATACAGACAGAGATGAAAGCTCTCCTTCATGTTATGCATGAAGACCTCAAGGAAAGGATAGGGAAAGTAGAGGACAAAATAAAAAAAATTCAACAAACAATGGCTAAAAATGAACAATGCATCCAGAAAGTGGAAGAGAAAGCTGAACAAACACAGAAAAGAATGGAAAAGGTCGATCACAGGCTTACATTGGCAGATAAAAATAGAGAACAATAATATTATTAGAGAGGGACAGGGCTGTTTATTGCTTATATTTTCAGAGCATTGAAGAAGGGAGAAAATTTGGCGGAGATAATGGCAGAGCTTCTGGCAAATGCCTTAGAGCAGCCGTGGGCAAACTACGGCCCAGGGGCCGGATCCGGCCCGTTCAGCTGTTCTATCCGGCCTGCAGAGCCAAAAGAGTGGAGGGTTCCCTTGCTCTCCCAGAAGGCTATGTGAAGTAATCTAACTTTGAATTTATATTACTTCACACAAACACTCCATCCATGCTTTTGTTTCGGCCCTCCGGTCCAGTTTAAGAACCCATTGTGGCCCTCGAGTCAAAAAGTTTGCCCACCCCTGCCTTAGAGATATCGAAAGAAAAGGTGTTTGCTGAAATGGATGAAATATTTAGAGTTCATACTAGATATGCGACAAGAAATAGACTGCCCAGAGAGGTACATGTGAGATTCATCGAAAAAGCAATAAAAACAGAGATATTACAAAGAGTAAGGGATGAACCTATAAAATATAGTATAAAGAGAAAGAAATAGTAGTTCTAAAACAGATTCCTAGAAGAATAAGAGAGATAAGTTGGGAATATCAATTTTTGACTAAACAACTTATTAAGAATGGAGTAAACTTCAGATGGCTAATACCAGAGGGAATATTGGTGACTTGGATGGAGCAAAGACATAGATTAGACTCCATAGAAAAAGCAGAACAATTTTACGATCACTATTTTGGACCACAAGAGAGAATTGGGAAAAGAGGGGAAAAAGAGGACAGACAACAAGATACACACACACACACACACACACACGGAAAAAAAATGAAAGAGAATCAGAGGAAATAGCAAAGAGAGAAGGAGCAAGGGCAAAACAACAGAGAGAGATAAGAGTGACCAGAACAACAAAAACTATTTATAAGTAACATTATGGAAGAAGAAATAGAATTGTCAGTTAATATAAATGGACTGAATTCGGCTATAAAAAGGAAAAGGATTTATAGTAAATTAGAAAAATTAAAGTTGGACATAATTTGTTTACAAGAAGTTCATATTAAAAAGCAATGCAATAAATTATTGGAATACTCCAAAATTAGGAAACTATACACTTTTTTATCACAACATAAGAAGAGAGGAGTAGCTCTTTAAATAAAAGAAACAATAAATGGCAGGGGAAGGATGCTGTAAAATCTCCAGTCAGAGGTGGTATCTGCCAGTTCTCCGAACTACTCAAAATTTCTGCTATGAGTTCTCCAGAACTGGTCAGAACCTGCTGAATACCACCTCTGAGGAAATCTTTATCATCAAAATGTGAACAAAAGATAGTGATTCAAAATTATTATGGAACACTATATGACCAAGAGACACCTCAGAAGACAAAATAAAACACTATTTTTAAAAAATAGAATTACCTAATTACCTGAAACAGTAAATGCCATATTAGATGAACATATAGCAGTGATGGAACTAACTTGTGTTTTATTAATTCCATTTGGTTTTTTAAGGGGGGGGGGTTGGTTCTTTTTGTAGTTCTTATTTTGTTTATATTTTTTGTATTTTGTATTTTTGGTTTTTTTTAATTCTATTTCTTTTTTTCTTCTTTTTGCACTATTTTTTCCTTTCTATTCTTTTTAAGTTTGTATTACTTATCTTTTTAATTGTAATGTTTAATAACATTATTTTTAAAAAATGACTTATTTATCCCAGTTTTCAGACATGCTGTATATCTGTCAAATATTGTTACAATTATTGTCTTTATCAGACTCAAGAAGAAAGGCAATATTTTGGTGAAATGCTGTCCATTGTTCAAAGCTATTCATGTTTGCTTGCTCTATTAAAACTACTGATAATAACAATTAGGCTGTTCATGCTAAGATTCATTTTGAAGCTGGAAGTCTGCCAATACTCAGAAATTTACAAGGGGCATAGAGAGATTGGGTGGAGATAACCTATAGCCACCTTATAGGATGTTTCAGAGAGAATCCTTTTCTCCAAGTGAGTGCTTGAAACAGATGTTTCAATGGATGAATTGATTGCTACAAGAAAAAAATCAAAGGAAAAGTTTGTGGGCTGTCTTTTTATGGAATATTTGAAAAGAAGGGGGAATTTCCTAAGCAGCAACTTCTGATTTCTTTTTTCATTATCAAACAATGTTTTATATGACACTAATAAGAACAAGTTTTGTATTGCTTTAGTAATAACTAGGTGATGCTAGGAGGCATTGGAAGTCTCTAGGTCTCTTTGAATATCCCAAAAGCTCTTTAAATGGTAACTTTAGACCAGTCTGTGCCTAATAGTAATACACTATATATATCTATATCTATATCTATATCTATATCTATATCTATATCTATATCTATATTCATTTATTCACCCTGAGTTGTTACTTCACTGTGGATGTCTTTGCCATGGCTAATTATGCAACACTATTTACCAGAAGATAAAATGGTGTATGCAGTAACCTTTGTTCCATCTCTCACATCTCACATTCCAAGATATTCTCTGCCCTCTCAAATTACCTTTGGAAAATATTGTTTTTGTGGTAATTGTTTTCTAAACAATATGCAAGGGTGTAACAATTTTTATTTAGCAGTAATCCCATAAAGCAGACTACAGGCTTTTTTGAGAACCTGGAATTTAATTCTTGTTTTTATCTTTAAATGAATTTAACATAAAGAGAATTTAACATAAGAGAAGTACAATACCCACAATTATAATCATGATGTATCTACCATGTTCTGTCTTACATAGAAGGGTGATGGGAGAGGGAGGGAGGGAGAGAGAGAGAGAGAGTGAGAATGCATCTTTTCAATTATCCTATTGTATTTGCTATATTGCCATTGCAGTATTATTATCAGGCTGCAGTACTCACTTGAATGAAAGAATGGATTGGATTGAGGAACAAAAGTTTATTCACTTTGGAGGGACATGATTTGCAATTAGGTTGGCATGCCTTTTTGTGGTATGGGAAAAATAAAATACATGGTTAGTTTCAAGGCTGTTATATTAGGAATGCACTATTGCTAGTATGGGAGAAAGTCAGAGAACAACACTACTTGAGGATACCAGTTTGACTTTCAACAAGGGAAGCACTGGTTCACCCAAATGTTGTTAACATGGAAAATATTGTTAGATATAAAGATATTTTGAATAGGAAGAGGGAACTCAAAAATAAACAAGAATTGAGTGATCAAGGGATTGATATGACATGGTATTCACAAGTGCAGATACATTCTGAATACAAGAAAGATGCTATATGGTTTTTATAAAGAATTAACAGAATTAGACAAGATACTAACAGGGGCAGAAGAAAAATTGATTATAAAAAGGTATAGCTACCTATTATACATTAAATTGAAAGATGAACAAGTAAAGGAAATAATGATAGTATGGGCAAAAAACTTTGGTTATACAATTAAATTAGATAAATGACAAAAATTGTGGGACAGGAATTATAAATTAACAATGTCAACTGCATACAAATTTTTTTTTGTATAAGATGTTTTATAGATGGCATTTTACGCCAGTAAAATGCTTGTGCAGTTTGGCAAAGATGTTTAAAGATAAATCAGCTAAATGCTGGAAGTGCCACCAGATACTTGGGTCATATTATCATATGGGGTGGACTTGCCCAAAAGCAAAAAATACTGAACAAAAATACATACGTGGTTGGAAAAAATGATAAAACAGCATATTGATTTAAAACCAGAAATATTTCTATTGGAGATTCTACCTGAAAAATATAGTAAGGAAAATACAAATTTAGTTTATTTATTTAATTTATTTATTTATTCGACTTGTATGCCACCCTATTCCCTAAGGACTCAGGGCGGCGAACATTAAAACAGAGAAAAATTTACAATAAAACAGAATTAAACAAGTAAACAAGCCAAATAAAGTTAAAATAAAACCCAACCCCCGGTCATTCGAGGCCGGCCCGTTGGAACAACCAAGTCTTCAGGTCCCGGCGGAAGGAGCAGAGGTCAGGGGCCAAACGGAGATCCACGGGGAGCTGATTCCAAAGGGCAGGTGCTCCCACAGAGAAGGCCCTAGCCCTGGGGACCGCCAGCCTACAATGTCTGACTGATGGCACCCCAAGGAGGCCCCTCCTATGAGAGCGAACAGGGCGATCGGAGAGTGATGCTGGCAGGAGGCGTTCCCGCAAGTACCCTGGACCCAAGCCATTAAGGGCTTTATAAGTTGTAACTAATATAGTTACATTAATATAACTAATAGTTATTCATATTTTAATTGCTGCTAGAATTGCATTTGCACAAAGCTGGAAGAGTGAAGAGATACCTACAGATGAGAATGTGATTAGGAACATATTAAAATGTGCAGAAATGAACACTTGCAATTAAGGAGAAAGAGCAACTTGACATGGGATTTATTTTATCAATGGTTAAACAACAAAAATGGAAGTTAGAAAAAGGGAAACAGGCAAACAAAATAAAGAAGATACGTTAAATGAGATAAGTAAATATTATGATTAGTATGTTGAATATTACTATTTTAATATTGTAGAATCAATATCAATGTAATGAATGATGTTGCAAATTTTGATTAATGTTTAACAAAGATACTAGTACCCAGACAATACAGTGTTCAACTGAAGATGGATTATTATATTAAAAATAAAAAATTAATAAAAATAAAGATAAAGTAAGGAAAAAAACCCAGATATATAAAGAAATGGCTTCCCCCTTCATAACATGTATAAACAATTTTAGAAGCTTATCACCTTCTGTTAAAATGTATCAAATAATTGATACCTTATCTCTTATTTCTAAACAAATCTTTAGCAATTTATCATTTAGTTCTAGTAATGAAAAGTTCATTAAGGTTACCAGATATAATAACACAACTATTTTAATCTTCATCAAATAACCAATTTTATATTCCATCCTTGTACTTTTTAACAATTTTGATTTTTAATCCCTTCAAATAATGTTCTAGAACTTGATTTTGCTTTGTCTTTTTCCCTTCTCACAATTTATAATAGTGATATGTCATTGTACCAACCAATAACTCAGGTAAGTCAGGATTCTGAGACTTGGCAAACCTTTTTGTCCACTGAGAGCTTTAGCTGAAATATTTTAATTCCATTCTTTTCATAGGTTATCTGTTTTTGAATATTAGAATTAAATTACATAATATAATTAAATAGATGGAAATAGATGTCTTTTTTCCTTAACATAGTAGTAACTTTTTCCTTAGAAATTTAGGTTTTCAGTAGAAATGTATGCAATGATATGATGTAATACATAGCCATGGCACACTGAGTACTCTTAGTGTATTTTTCATTGTCTGGAAGTTTAATCCCATCATGAAGATAGAACATAGAATAACAGAGGTGGAAGGGATTTTGGAGGTCTTCTAGTCCAGGGGTCACCAATCTTTTGAACCTCAGGGACCACCAATCTCATAATTTTAAATCCTGCGGACCACTAATATGAATTTTGACTGACGGTTGCTTGTTGACATTGGTGGGAAAGTTGGTCCCATATTCCAGAGCTGCAGTAGTCACAAGACTGGCCCTTTGGTCATCCTGGAGCAGCTCCCCCAGTTCATGGCAGGCTGGTGCACCTGGGTGGAGGAGCAGTTGCTCCGGCATGACCAAAGGGCCAGTCCTGTGACTATTGCAGCTCTGGAATATGGAATTGACTTTCCCACCAACATCAGCAAGCCACCCTGGGGCAGATTTCCCTCCCCCGCCATTGGTCTTACCTTCCAGTTCCAGCTTGTATGGCTCTACTCAAGGAAAGGTTTGCGCTCGGCTGAAGGGTGGGGGCCAGCAGGTGGGTGGGCCATGTGGGTGGCGCAGCCTTGTGTTCCCATGCAACCTGGATTAATTGCTTTGGAGGGGGGTGCTTTGGGGGGACATTTCTCTGCGGATCACCAAAATTTTCTCATGGACCACCAGTGCTCTCCGGCCCGCCAATTGGTGACCACTGTTCTAGTCCAATTCCCTGCTCAAGCAGAAGACCTTATACAGTAGCAGATAAATGAATGTCCAGTCTCTTTTTGAAAATCTCCAATGATGGAGGACCCACAACTTCTGAAAGCAAGCTGTTCCATTGGTTGATTGCTCTCCTTAGAAAATTTCTCCTTAGTTCTAGATTCTTTCTCTCCTTGATCGGTTTACATCCACTGTTTCCTGCCTTGCCTTTTGGTGCTTTGGAAAATATTTTGACCACCTTGTTTGTAGGAGCCTCGCAAATATTGGAACACTACTATCGTGTCTCCCCGGTCTTTCTTTTCACTAGACTAAACATACGCAATTGTTTTTCATATGTTTTAGCCTCCACCACCCTCTAAACATTCTTGTTGCTCTTCTCTACCCTCTTTCCAGAGTCTCAGCATCTTTTTTATATTGTGGTGACTAGAACTGGATGCAGTACTCCAGGTATGTGGTCTTACTAAAGCTTTGTAAAATTGAACTCAAAGTTTACATGATCTTGATTCTATCCCTCTAATAATGTAGATTAGAATTGCATTGGCTTTTTTGGCTACTGTTGCACACTGTTGGCTCATATTTTAACAGATTAATGGAGTTGGAAGGGACCTTTTAGGTAATCTAGTCCAACCCCCCACCTTGTCAAAGCAGGAGACCCTATAGCATTTCTGACAAATGGCAGTCTTCTTAAAAGCTTCCACTGATGAAGCTCCCAGAACTTCTGAAGGAAAGCTGTTCCATTGGTTGATTTTTCTCACTGTCAGAAAATTTCTCCTTATTTCTAGGTTGAATCTCCATATATTTCTTGTCTAGCCTTTGGGAGCTTTAAGTGATTGTTCACTAGGACTTCAAGATCCTGCTCACAGTTACTGACATTAAGCCAAGTTTAACCTAATCTGTACTTGTATAGTTGTTTTTTCTTGACCAAGTGTAAAACCATACTTTTCTCTATGTTGAATTTAAATTTGTTAGATAGGGCCCAGTGTTCAAATCTGTTGAGGTCCTTCTGGAGTGTTGACTATTCTTGCCAGTTTAGGGTCATCTGCATATTTGATGAGTTGCCCTTCTATTCCCTCATCTAGATCATTTATGAAAATATTGAATTACTGTAGGCTCGAATCCCACCAGGCTCAAGGTTGACTCAGCCTTCCATCCTCTCGGGGTAGGTAGATTGAGGACCCAGGATTGTTGGGGGCAATTAGCTGACCTTGTAAAAATGCCGCTTAGTAATAAGCAGGCATATACAATGGAATGAAGGCTATTGCTGAGCATGTTGGGTTGTATCCCAAAAATTGTAAGCCGCCCTGAGTCTTCGGAGAAGGGCGGCATATAAATGTAATTATAAAAAAAAATGTATGTTTATATAATAAATATTGAAAATTCCTATGTGGAAAATGATTTGCAAATTATTTTTCTCTTTCTGCTTTTTTAAATAATTGCTCTCTCCTTGATGCAGAGTTTCAGAGAGATGATGTTTAAAAGATTTTGTTATATTAAAACCAAAGTTAAGGGAGGGTCAACTAAAATTTTAGTCCAAAAAGAATATTAATGAATTTCTCACTTGAAACATTTCAACAGATTTGTATTTTACATTTCTTTTGGAAAGCAATTTCCAAATTATCCCACCAAGGAATTAATCCATAATTACAAAGGAAATTACTGTAACAGTGGCTTCATGTTTACTTAATTCTGTTATATATTCATGACATGCCATATTACTAAATTATGATTACTCATTTTTGTATAAGCACTTCGAAGATGATATAGTTTTATTTAAGTTTTCTGTGGAATCTAACAAAGACAGGCACAAGTTCTGCTTCTAGATAACTTAACCTTATTTTTTCATGTCAATTACTATTATTCACTTATTCCAAAAACTTTGATAGTTGGTCGGTTGTCACAGTTCTTGAGATACACATTTCTTTGGAATGCAGTCCTCCTTCATGAGAAAGAAAATATCTTTTCCTATTGATTTAAGATTTTAAATATATAGCAAACAAATAAAATGCTATTCTTTATTTATATTTGACATATATGTAATTATGTAATTATGCAGATTGACTTTTGTAATTTTACTCTCAGGGCCTACACCTCTTCTCTTGCTTTTGTGGGTAGTAAGAAGTTGCACCTCTATAGGATCAGCAAAGGAGGCCAACCAACTCAGTACAAGGAGAATTGATAAATGGGAAGGTTCATGATTCATAGATCCAGTGCTGTCCAAAGACATGTGGCTTTGGTTCATATAGTCATGTGGCTAGCATGACATGATGGAGTGCTATTACCTTCTCACCATAGTGGTGCCTATTTATCTATCTGCATTTGCATACTTTTGAACTGCTAGGTGGGCAGGAGCTGGGGTGAGGACGTGAATTCACCCTGTCCTATGGAGCTCTGGTCTTGAACCTAGGTTGATGACTTTGCAACCAACAAGCCTAGCATCTTAACTGCTGAGCTACAGTAATCTTAATAGATTATTTTTAAAATAATCTTTGACTTACAGTCATTTGTTTGGTGACTGTTCAAAATTAGAATAGTGCTGAACAAAGAGCCTTATAACCTGTGTCTGAAGTTACCCCCAGTAGTCACATGATCAAAGTAAAGTGCTTGGCCACTTAACATACATGGTTCCTTTCACTGAAGCTAAACTTTAGGAATGTGTGCCTGATAATTTTAACCCATGAAAGTCAAGCCAAAACTTCATAAAACTTTTAGGCTTAGCTGACACACTGCACCCACAGAATTTAAAATGCTAATATTTTGCTTTTGAATTGGGACTGCTCTGCGTATCCCTGGGAAGCTGTACTTCTTTGCAGAGTGTTGAGAAAGTGAGGACAGGTCATGTAGTGTCCTGTTTAATAACCTCAATGACCTATGATCAAATTCCAGGCTCTATTTTGGTCACAATTTGTAATCATTATATCCATACATGATAGTTTTTTTCCCATTTTGTGCAAAAAGTCCACAAGTTCCATCAAGCATTTAAGTTAATTGACACCTTTTCTCCAAGTAAGATTATCAGTTTTGTCCTCTCTGTCAATTCAACTATTCTTCCATTGTAGGAATTATTGAGCCTTTCTACAACTGGACATATTTTTCCAATAGTTTGTGAGTCCCAGTAATGGGCTACTGGGTGGTCGGTGGGGCTCAGGCAAGCCCCTAGCTGTGATCTCTGGTTGGGCCCTCCCAACCGCACTTGTTCTATGCTTTCCCTAAATACCTAACCTTTCCCCCAGCCATGCTGCCCAGCTGAGTTCCACTCAGCCCTGCTATACTCATCGGAGCTGCCTGAGTCGATTAGCTGCCTGTTTGAAGCTGCTTTTCAGTCCCAAAGCGGCATGCGTGAACAAAGCGAGCATGCGTGTGCGACCAGTGAGCCCCTGGTCAACAAAAGTGCAGTCCACATAACCTCCAACAGAAATGTTCTTGGTCTAAGTTGTTTTTTTTCCCATCAGTCTCCTTTCCATTTTCATCCTTCTGCAGATATGAAAAATGTGATAGAGTTCAAACAATGTTTCTTCTAATACCCTCATCTGGAACTTCTGAGTTGTACATGTAGTCAATTTAGAAAAAGCAAAAGAGTAAAAATGCAACCCCTCCCCAAAAGGGGGGGAAAGCAGACAAAATGGCCACTTTTAAAGTTGCAATTACAGGCAATTGCCATTAGGTGTCAGCAAGTATCTCCACAAAAAATACAGTCAATTCCCAGCCCTTAAAATGGAACAAAAAAGCATTATGGGAAAATGAAATGCTAATTATAATTCCAAATAAAGGAACTTGATGTTAGCAATACAGATTCACAAAAGATAAAACTTTGCTTTTAGATTTAAAAAGTCTTCCCCTTTCTACTTTTTTTCCCCCTTTTTTTTAAGCTTCTAATATAATTTTAATTATCCCGCTTTTTGTGAAATTTTCCAAATAACTTAATCTCTATAGTCTACAAATCTATAAATTGCTCCACTCACAAGCTGCCCACAAAAGTCTCAGTTTTATGTCTTACTCATTAGGAGCAGCCATCTGGAAATGAAATGGGTTAATTTCTATTTCCTCCTTAATACAGAGAAAACAATGAGTTTTCATGCTCATACGTATACTTGATAAAGAAATAAACATAAATATAATGCAAGATTGGTCTGGTTGATTATGATGAAACGTTCAGATAATTAGTGAAAGATGACAAGAGGTCCTGAATATGGGACTAATATGGATCTGGGGGGAAGTAAAAATGAAAAAAAAAAAAAGGATAGTGGGAGGAATGAAAATGAAAGTAGAACATCTGCAGGAAGAGGAAAGCACAACCTGAGTGTAAAAAGTATTAGAAGATTATTCATCTTCCAACAAATATGAGTGGAACGTGTACATAAGAAATATATGGTTGGAGCTAAAGTGAAAACAATTACTGTAGAGTATAGAGTTAATGTAGAGCTATGGTAATGTGAACGTTTGAAAAAGGATATTTGGTGGAATGATCAAATGAGAGAGGCCATGGAAAATAATTGTAGAAAAATGAAAATATGTTAAACATATTATAGAAAAGAAAGATATTTTAAAGATAGAAAGATTTACAAAAAAATACAGTTAAAGAAAGCAAGAAATAGAATTAAAAGAGGCAGAGAAAATTGTTGACAGAAGTAAAACATTGTTTTTGGAAACAGTTAAAAGTTGAATAAGAAGCCTCCAGCAGAATGAACGCATTAAAAATGGATGAAATGACTTTCAGTTGAAGTAAACTGAGGGAATACTGAAGGAACATTTTAGAGATTTAAATGGGAATAATAGTGGTGTAATGAAAAATTAAGTTAAAACAAATGTTATAAATATTAGTGTCCAAGGAGAAAAAAAAACTACTGAAAAGGAAAGCGTAGATGCTATGGGAAGGTTGAAAATATGATTAAGATAATATAAGTAGAAATGAATCTGATTTGTGTATGTGTTTCTGTGTGTAATTTTTTAATGTGGGTATGTGATAAGATTGATAATTGGGAAATGCTATTATTGATTCCTGATAAAAGGGAAAGGTAACAAGAGGAAATATACTTTAAAAGTAAAGATGAATTATTTTGTTAAACATGACTGGGAATAGACTTCTGTTAAAAATTAAGATTGACAATGAGAAAAACAGGAGGACTATTTCATAGTTCAGCCTTTCATAATTTTAATACCAGAATTGGGTTATTTATTTATTCATTTACTGATATATGTTGATGATGAATTGCAAAAAGTTGGGAAATTAAATTCTTGATTTTTGTTAATTTTATTTTCATTTTTCCTGCAAGGCTATGATTTCAAACTACAAATTCTCACAAAAAGTGACATTGCCATAGGGGTATATTACAGGCCACCCAACCAATCATAAAAAATAGATGAACTCTTTGCCAGTTAACAAATGTATGTAGGAAGCATACCACAGTAGTAATGGGAAACTTTAACTATCAACTGGGAGACAAACTGTGCAGCAAGTGGGAGATTGAATAAATTCTTAACCAAAGCTGACAACTTGTCATCCAAAAGGTAGAAGAGGGAATAGAAGTAAAGCTATACTGGACCTAATTCTTACTAATAGAAAAGAAGTGATAGAGGTTAGTTGTAGTTGCCGGAACCTTGGGTGAAAGTGACCACGTCATAGTGGAATTCAATATAATGCCCCCACAAGCAATATAAAACAATCCAACCAGTGTTTTAAACTTCAAAAGAGTTGATTTTAACAAATTCAGAGAAAGTCTAGGAAAAGTTCCATGGAAGAAAATCCTAAAGAGGAAAACAACTCAAGAAGTGTGGGAAATTCTGAAAAATGCGATCATAAAAGCACAGTCCAGCACAAAACCACTGAAAAAGAAAAACAAGAAATTCAAGAAGAAACCAGCATGGCTGCACAAAAATCTCTCTGACAGAATGAAACATAAAAAGGACAAGTACAAAAAATGGAAAGAGGTACACCTAATTAAGGCTGATTACACTGGTCTACAAGGAAAAATCTTCGGAAATGAAAGTAGCTTAATTTTACCAGAATTGGGTCACTAATAAAGGAAAATTAAGTCTTGAGTATTAATTGGCTCTAGTTTCCAAGATACAGTTTCAAGTCAAAATTGCATCAAAATAATTCAAAATTATGAGGGGGATACGCAATTATGCTCCATAACTTTGATGAAAAATGTGATGTAGCAATGAGAATGGTGCAACACTAATCATTATAAATTTATCTTTTTATTGATACCAATAACATAACCTTCCATTCCATTCATATAACGTTTTCATGCTTTTTGCATGAAAAACTGACAAGTTCTAACATTAGATTAAACAACAGGGTTCCATTTTTATTCGATATCTAAATGGTGCTTTTTGGCTTTTCTCTTGTGAACTGCAGCAAGATCATCCCTGTGGAGATTCCAGCAGTAATCGGCAAGCATGGACAGACTTCATTTCCCCTGATATCTTTTCTCTATGTCTGCAATGTCCTGGTAGAATCTCTCCCATGCTCATTACGCGCTGCCCCACAGTTCAAAGGAAAATAGTCTAAATGTCTAAAATCAAAGGTATAAATACAGATTAGGTGAGACCTGTCTCAAAAACAGTAACTGTGAGTGGGACCTTGGAGTCTTAGTGAAGATCACTTGAACATAAGCCAGCAGTGTGTAGCAGCAGCCAAAAAAAGCTAATACAGTCCTGGGTTGTATAAACAGAAGCATAGAATCAAGATTATGTGAAGCATTAGTACAGCTTTATAAAACCCTAATAAGATCACATCTGGAATTCTGCAACCAATTTTGGTCACTGTACTACAAAAAAGATGTTGAGACTTTGGAAAAAGTTTAGAGAAGAGCAACTAAGTTGATCAAAGGCCTGGAGACTAAAACATATGAAGAACAGCTGCAGGATTTGGGTTTGGCTAGTCTAAAGAAAAGAAGAATCAGGGGTGACATGACAGCAGTATTCCAGTATTTGAGGGGCTGCCACAAAGATGGGGTTAAATTTTTCTCCAAAGCACCAGAAGGCAAGACAAGAAACAATGGTGGGAAACTAATCAAAGAGAGAAGCAACCTGGAATTAAAGAGAAACTTCCTAAAAGTGAGGACAATTAACCAGTGGAACAGCTTGCCTTCAGAAATTGTGGGTGCTCCATCACTGGAGGTTTTTAAGAAGAGACTAGACAGTCAGTTATCTGAAATGGTATAGGTCAGTGATGGCTAAGCTTTTTGCTGTCGGGTGCCAAAAGTGCAGGTGCACGTGTGTGTGTGCACACACATGTGCCTGCACCCATAATGCAATGCATGTGTGACCCCCACACCCCTGTGCATGTGTGCATGACCCCCCATGCTCCCCATGCCCCCTGCGCATGCAACCCCCTGTACTCCCCTGCTCATGTGTGTGTGCATCTCCCACATGTGCCCCTCCCCCCAAGCATGCATGGCAGATACCTGACAATCAGCTGGCTGGCGGGAGGTGCGTGTGCATGCACAGTGGAACTGAGCTGGGGTGATGGCCTGCGTGCCAGCAGAGATGGCTCTGCATGCCACTTCCAGCATGCATGCCATAGGTTCACCATCATGGGTATAGGTTCTTCTGCGTGAGCAGGGGGCTGGACTAGAAGACCTCCAGGTTCCCTTTCAGCTCTATTCTACAGTATTGTTTTTCTTAATTTGCCTGCAAGGAAAAAGTAGCATACTCAGGGGTGGGATGCTGCCGATATAACAACCAGTTCAGTGATCATGCACTTCGTGTGTGCACGCACATGAAGAGCAATGCAAAAATCCTTACCTGCTATGTTACTTCAGGGGAGTTACACAGATGAGGAGCAGCATCCGCTCTTCTGTGCTGATCAGCTGGGACGATAAAGGTTAGTACAGCACAGGGACGTGCAGGCGGACCCACATGATCATCAGGAGAGAACCAGTTCTCTCCCAGCTGATCTTTGGAGCTAGGGGTTCACCCTAACCAGTCCGAACCCTGAGCATATTGCATATTGAAGAAGTAGATTATTCTGTCAATCTGAACAGAAAATTGCAAGCAGATTTTTTTTCTTTTGGGTGAAGGAGGACTATTCAGTTGCATTGTTAGGATTAATTTATCCTATATAGATATGCAACCTAGATTTGTTGATGTACAGTTTTGCATATCATAGTCTTAACACACTTTTTTTCACTCTTAAGTGTTTACAACTTTTATTCCATTTTAATCTCACAGGACTTCGATAAGAAACAAAATTGCTTTTCCAGTGGAGACCAGTAGGAAGAATGTATGAATATAGTAGTCATTTAACTCTTTCAATGAAATACAGCATTTCAGATCTGATTTTCAAAAATTAGGTAGAATAACTAGGTTACAACAAAAAAATCCTACTCCTTCTTTTCTTTATTTCCATGTAGTAGTTGTCTAGATTTTTATAGAAATAATGAAATGGGGAGAAACAAGCTAATCATGAATAACTTATAATAAGCTTTTCAGAGGACTGTAATAGAATAGCCTATTCAGATTTTTCTGTTATTCTGTGGATTGAGCTAAATTTGTGTATGTATTGAATTTCATCATAAAGGATTATTATATGTATAGAGTTAGACTTCTATCAATGCACTTTTAAATAATGAGGGTTATTATCAGACGTTGTGTGCAACCATTGTGTGCAACCACCACTTATGACCTGATAGAACATAAAAAATGTCACAGAAAGATCTGTGCTTTGAAGAATAGTTGTAATTCTATTTTGCAGTTAATCTCTAGGTATTAAATAATCTGGAAAAATTAGCTTAGTATGACAGTTTATTAAATACATGTTAAACAAGGTGATTTATGAACAAAGAGATAATAGATTTCCTAGAGTGTGAACTTGATTGAAATGTTACTCTTTATTTTTCAATTCTGATTTAGATGCTGAGAAATTGAACTGTAAATAAATGTGATCTGGATTGTAACAGATGATAAGCAATTTGTGAATTGTTGTATTGTGTGTTAGAATTTTTTTATTTTCTATGTTTTGTAAAAGTGTTTTCTTTTAAATAGGTGTTTTATTCACTACTTTACTTTCAGATATATGGTAAGAATGCCCTAAGTTCCTTATGTAATTGCAATTAAATAGCAAACAAATTTCTGGGTTTTAAATCAACACATAATATTTTTTGGGTTTTCTACACAGGAAAGACCTTTAAAGCTCTCCAAAACTTCAGGTGAAATACAGAATCAATGTTAGCCTAGATCTAATTGGCTTTGCTTAATGTCAAGAGTTTATGGGCAGTATTCAGAGGTACTTAATATCTGTTTCCATAACAGACAAGCTGTCAGGTGTGAGTGCATAGCTTAACTTCTATATAACATTATTTCTAACATGGCCATTTCAAAGAGAACAAGCTAAAAATGTTAGATAATGTTTTGTCTATTTTAATCCAATCCATGCTGAACATATTAAAATTATATATTTGATAAAAAAAGGACAGGTCCCAATCAATATTCTAGGTACAATTTCCTGGTAGATATTTGGCTTGTAATATAGTATTGCAATTGTAATAAGAAAATGTAATGATGAGGAGATATGAGAAAAGATAAGGATAATTGTTTTTTAATGAAACACCACCAATGATTTCCTAATGGAATAACTCTAAAAATATAGTAAGAGGAGGAGAAAAATAGGATGGCAAAGGTTGTCTACTCTTATCTGACACATTAAAGACTGTATTCAGAATGGTCTGGAAAACATAATGTGTGTTGGGCTATAATCAAAAACTGGGCTTTGGGAGAAACCCCCCCCCTCAAATTATTGAAAATCTACCAATACATTAAAAACCTAAATATATATTTAAATAATCAGCTTTCAATAGTGGCTAACTGGAGGTTTGCAAGGTAACAAGAAACAAAAAACAAACCAAGAGTCAGAGTTAAGGCACCAGGCTAGAAACTGGAAGACCATAAGTTTTATTCCCGCCTTACTCATAAAATGTTGTTGTAATCTGCAACTCCTACACTGTAGAAACATTTGGACTACACATCTTGGCCAGGGTAAAGCAATAGACACAATTTACATAGACTTCTGTAAAGCCTTTGATTCAGTGGTGCACAACAATCTAATGTTGAAACTAAGTTCTTATGGCATCTCTGGATCCCTACAAAAGTGGATAGCAACGTTCCTGTCAAACAGGCAACAAATGATCAAAACAGGGAGGGCCCTATCAAATCCAGCACCAGGTAGCAGCAATGTCCCCCAAGGCAGCATTTTAGGACCCACACTCTTTCTGCTTTACATCAGCAACCTATGCAATCGTATTAAAAGCAGCTGCATCATCTTTGCTGATGATGTAAAATTATTTAACACCGTTGACAATGCTGCTGCCCTACAAAGTGACTTTGACTATGTGTCAGAATGGTCACGTAATTGGCAACTCCAAATCTCAACTAATAAATGCTCTGTCCTACACATTGGCAATAAAAATCAGAACAGCAAATACAAGTTGGGCAGAAACAATCTTTTAGACGACTCTCACTCTGTCAAGGACTTAGGAGTACTCATTTTAAATTATCTAAGTCCCAGAGCTCACTGTAACAGCTTTGCCAAAAAGGCATTAAGAGTTGTTAATATAATTTTGTGAAGCTTCTTCTCCAGTAACATTGTATTGCTAACTAGGGCACACAAAACCTTTGCCAGACCAATTCTTGAAAGCAGCTCATCCCCCTGGAATCCATACTGTATATCGGACATTAACACGATTGAGTAGATTCAGAGGCATTTCACAAGAAGAGGACTCCACTCCTCTTCTCACAATGCTACCAGCCTTAAAATTTTGGGCTTGGACAATCTGGAACTGCACCGCCTATGATCCGAACTAAGCATAGTGCATAAAATTGTCTGCTACAACATCTTACCTATCAATGACTTCTTCAGCTTCAACCATAATAATACACAGGCAAACAATCGATACAAACTCAAGGTAAATGCTTCAAACTTGACTGCAGAAAATATGACTTCAGCAACACAGTGGTCAATGCCTGGAATGCTCTATCCGACTCAGTTATTCCAGCCTAAAATCCTCACAGCTTCAACCTCAAACTGTCTACCATAGACTTCACCTGATTCCTAAGAGGTCCATAAAGGGGGCATGCATAAATGCACCAGCGTGCCTACCATCCCTGTCTTACTGTCTCCATTTATCTGTATTTACTTCCTTATTCATATTTATGTTCATACTTATACCTGCTATCTTGTACATGTTTGACAAATATAAATAAATAGATAGATAGATAGATAGATAGATAGATAGATAGATAGATAGATAGATAGATAGATAAATATCCAGCTGGATGATCTTGAGCCAGTCACTCTCATCCTAACCTACTTCATCGGGTTGTTGTTGCAGGGAAAATAGGGAAAGAAAAGTGTGTTCAATATGTTCTTCTAGAGTTATTTATAAAAATAATAAAGGTGGAATATAAATAAATAAAATATAATGAATACAAATATTCATCTTATTCTAAAAAGAAAAATGATGCAAATCAGAGCTTTTCAAAATATTTGAAACTTAATGTATCTTTTCTCCATTGTGGTGGAGATAGCATTCAGGATTGGGTTATCAGTTGCTGCTAGCTGATTGGACTGAGTCTGTCAGATCTGTGAGGACACTCCTCTGTTGCTAAGGGTGCCCCAGAAATTGACTCAGTCAAGCAGCCAGGACATATTTTTAGTGCTCTATAAATTTGAGATTAATAAGGTAAAATTACAAAATCCAATTCTGAATGCTACCATAGCAACATCCAGCTCCCAATCTATCAACTGAGCTGTTGTCAAAAGATCTATCTTTTGGGGCTTTGGCCTGGAGCAACGTGGACAGATCGGCTGAGGGCCGATTCTCTTCAAGTAAGAGTGGCTGACAGGGTGGTTTGTCAGAGGAAACCTCCTCTCCCTAACTGTCTTGGTTGGGAGGGCTATTGTGCGGCTTTAAACAGCCATCTTAAGCCTGTTTGTTCCACAAAAAAGCAATTTTTTAAAAGGGTGCAAAAACAGCTGTCATTGGAGTCTGGCATTGACAGCTTTAATACTTTGCCAAATTTTGGTTTAGGTTCTTGTTTAATTCCTTGAGCTGTCGAATCCACAGGTCAGCAGACTCCCAGGGGAGTTAGGCTGCCTGTCAGTTATTTAAAATGGCAGATTCAACAGTAAACGCTGGCCGCGCAAATATGAGAGTGGAGGAAAAATCTCGCTGGCTGTTTAGCTCTCTCAGCTGTACAACCAAATGTTTTAAGGTCATTAGAAACCCCAAGTCAAGAGCCAAGGCTGCAGGGCTCGAAAGGGCTCCAAGGCAGCAGAGCAGGATAAGCATCATAGGGACAGGGCACTGAACAGGCTGTGGGCTAAGGGAGAGCAAGAAGCAGCCCAAGATAGCCTTGAAGCTGTTTCAAACAGCACCAGCATTGATTCCCGCCAAAATGAGGACCGATCATTGGAGAGAAGAGCCAGGTCTCTTCAAAATGACAGGAGGCATTGCAGGTGCTGGCCAGAGGGGGAGCTGGAGAGCAGTTTGGATTGCAAGAGCCTGAAGTCTCTTTTTATTATTATTATTTATTTGACTTGTATGCCGCCCCTCTCCGAAAGGACTCGGGGTGGCTCACAACTAAAAACAGACAATAAATTAATTATCTAAAACACTATTAAATAATACAAGCCAAATTAATCTAAAACCGTTATAATTTCTAAAATTTAACCCCCCCCCCGCAAGAGGTCAGCACAGCCCGATCTGTTCAAATTACCAGGTTTTCAAGTCATGGCGGAAGGTGTGAAGGTCCTTCCTTGACACTTCTGAGGAAAGAGAATTTTTCTCTGTCTGTCCAGCAACAGAACATCTAGCAACAACTGTATAAAGAACCAGAGTGCTCCACCCAGCAGTGAGACAAGATCC
This sequence comes from Naja naja, assembly GCA_009733165.1. Classification (NCBI taxonomy): domain Eukaryota; kingdom Metazoa; phylum Chordata; class Lepidosauria; order Squamata; family Elapidae; genus Naja; species Naja naja. The sequence continues at coordinate 84,708,210 of CM019155.1, forward strand.
AGATGTTCAGTTCAACATGCAGGTTTTGCTAGTGGAGGGAGTAAAGCAAGGGGTATCTGCAGCCCTAAATCAGTCTAGGCGATCTCCCTCAGTGGCTTCCTGCTCTTCCTCCAGACAGGGCTTGAGATAAGTATTTCAATTTCTTAATGATCTTTTCATGTATTCTGAGGCTGATTCTTATGCTCCCTCTCTACGTGATCACTCTACCATTCTGACATGGAAAATCAGATAGAGAGAGACCTCTCTGGTATTGAAGGCCTGGATTCTGAGAATCCTGTAATTTCAAGGTTTTTTTAACTGGCCCTATTTAAATCACACCTCTTCAAGGCAAAGAATGCCACAGGGCAAGGCAGGGCTCCTGCACCACCTGAGCCAGCAGATGCATCTGAGGACCCCAATGATCCATTCTTCTCCGAGAAGAGCATCACTGCAGAGGTCATCCCTTCACCAAAGATGTTTACAATGGTCATCCAGAGTCAGTGGTCTTCTCCTTCTTTCTTTGATAGGAATTTGTTTAATGTGGGAGCTGATCTTTCCAGAACTCTGGAAGTACCCATAGTAGATACCCCAGTAGCTGTCCTGCAGTCCAATTCTGAAGTTCCTGCTGAGCCCGATGACTCACTGAGAACAGAAGACAAGAGGGTGGAACAGATACTTCAGAGGACTCATCAGTCAGCAGCCTGGGCGGTGAAGGCCTCCACTGCAGCATCCTTTTTCAATAGAGCATCACTCATCTGGCTACGTGAACTGCAGGAGAGAATTCCAACTAATGATGTCAGATCTCATCAGCACATTAATAAGCTTCTAGAAGCTGTTGAGTTCTTGGATGATGCCACCCCCAGTGCGGCCAGGTTTGCTTCAAAGGTGATAGGATCATCTGCAACCTCTCGAAGTCTGCACTGGTTCAGGCAATGGTGGGCAGACATGAGGTATAAGTGGAGGTTGACCACTTCCACCTTCAAGGGGGAGAAAATATTTGGAGAAGCATTGGCAAGGTCTGGTGGACTCCAAAGACAAGGGGAAGATTTTGCCTCCCAGGTCAAGAAAGGGCAACTTCCTCTCAATGCCTTATTTTTGCTGTCCCTCCCTTAGGGTGACTGAAGTTGGAGAGGGGTTTTCTAGTCCCCAGAGGCTTTCATCCTCAGGCAGGAACAACAGCAGGACAGGATAGATAGAAACTGCCAGTTCCAGAACAAGCGGCCCTTTCGAGGGGGAGGGGGTCATCCCTTCCGACGCCCTAGAAAAATCTGCTATCAACCCTCCCATTGGGGGATGTCTGGCCTTATTTGCCAGGCATTGGGAGGAAGTAACCACAGACACTTGGTTCCTAGAGATGGTCTGATTGGGCCTTTCTCTAGAGTTCCTCTCCTTACCCCCAAGGTTTTTCTTTTGTTGCCCTGTTTTTAAGAACAGAGAGAGGAAGGTCCTCATGGAAACAGCTATTCAGCCAATTCCTGAGGACCAACAAAGGATGGAATTTTATTCAATCCTGTTTGTCATACCTAAGGCCTTGAAGGGTTGGAGGGCAATTCTGGATTTAAAGTATCTAAACTGCCGACCAAGATACAGGCAGTTTAAGATGCATTCTCTCCAGTCTATTCTGGACGGAATTAGGGAAGGGAACTTCCTCACTTCCATAGATATAACTGAAGCCTATCTTCATGTCCCCATTATACCTGTCCATAGACAATTCCTCAGGATCTGCTATAATGGCAGACCTTTTCAGTACAGGGCCTTGCCCTTTGGTCTTTCATCTGCTCCTTCACAAAGCTGTTAGCAGCCTTGGCAACTCACCTTAGGGCTATTCCAGTCAGAGTCCAGTGTTATTTGTATGACATCCTGGTCCAGTCCTCTGCACCATCTCAAGCAGCAGAGGACTTGGAACTCACCATCCAGGTGCTACAGGAGCATGGTTTTTCTGTCCACAAGGCCAAGAGCCATTTCACTCCCACCAATATCTTGCTCCACCTGGGAGCTGTAATAGATACCATATCATGCAGTGTGTTCTTGTTCCAGGAGCATCAGGAGAGTATCAGGGAATTGATGGGCAAGTGAAATCTAGGAACAGGGTACCCCTGGCTACACTTTCTAGATTCCTAGGCAAGTTGATATCATGCATTAATATAGTGCCCTGGGCTAGGTTACATGCCAGGGCGCTCCAATAGTTTTTTTCTTCCTTAAGGACAGGCAGGAGTTGTTCCCGTTCCCAAGTCAGATTAAACCCAGAAGTCATCAAGTCCCTTCGGTGGTAGTTATCTGGGCTCGTTCCTTAGGAAACCTATTCAAGGACCCTAACCTGCTGGTGCTGACCTTTATGGCAGGGGGGCTCATCTCCAATCCAGGATGGTCCAGGGATAGTGGTCCCAGGCAGATTTGGACCACAACATTAATTGGTTAGAACTCAGGGCAGTCCACCTGGCCCTGAGGCAATTCCAGGAAGTAGTAGCAGACAGGGACATCCTGGTCTTAACTGACAATGTGACCACTAAGGCACATGTAAATTGCCAAAGGGAAACATGTTCAAGGATGCTAGAGGCAGAGCAGCTTTGCCTCTGGGCAGAAAGGCATCATGTATTGCTCAGAGCTGAGCATGTTGCAGGTGTATCCAATGTTGAAGCAGACTGGCTTAGCAGAGCCATTATAGACCACACAGAGTGGCATATGCACCCCGCTTTGTTTCAGGAGCAGTCGGAGTGCTTCAGATGACCAGTAGATCACTTCGCTCCTCAGGACAACACACAACTCCTGAGATTCTTCTCCAGGTTCGCAGTTCTGGGGGTGGAGGGGATGGAGTCCTTGGCCACAGGAGCTCCTCTATGCCTTTCCTCTACTGTCCCTGATCCTGAGGGTATACAAAAACTATTGAGGGAAAGAGCAGAGCTCATACTTGCAGCTCCTCATTGGCCCAGATGGCCATGGTTTGCAGACTTAGTAAACTTATCTGTGATGAAACCTTGGAGGATATTGGTGGACAGAGTATCTCTCAGCCAGGGACACTTGTTACATCTGGAACCCCAGTGGCTTCAATTGACTGCTTGGAGATTGAGCGGGGATCTCTGACCCAGGACTATTATTCCTCCAAGATGATACAAACCATTCAGGCCTCCAGGAGGCCCTCTACCAATCATATTTATGATGCGACCTGGAGGGCTTTCTGCAAATGGTGCTCTCAATCTGGAATGGACCCTACCGAGGCCTCAGTCACCCAGGTGCTGGACTTTCTTCAAGAAGGATTTGACAAGGGCCTGTCACCCAACATGTTGCAGTGGCAGAGACGGCCTTCTCTTCTGTACCTTCTTTGGGGGGCTCAGAATCCCTATCTAGGCATCCTACAGTCCACGGATTTCTGAATTGGGATACAAATCTGAGGCCTTCATGGTTCATCGATACCCCATATGGAACCTCTTTAAAGTACTGCATCTGCTGACCGAGGCCCCATTTGAACCACTGAGATCTACTTCTCTGCAATTTTTGTCTTGTGAGGTGGCCTTCCTGGTAGCCATCACCTCAGCCAGAAGGATTTCGGTCTTGGTTGCCTTATCTGTCAGGAAGGACCTTTGCATTTTTCACGCCAACTGAGTTGTTTTGAGATTGGACCCTTCGTTTGTGCCAAAGGTGAACTCTTGGTTCCACAGGGCCCAGGAACTGATATTACCTTATTTATGTCCAAAATCTGTCCATATTTTAGAAAAAAAGTGGCACACTCTGGGCATTCGAAAGGCCCTTCATATATACACTAAACAAACTTCTCCCTTCAGAAAGTCTAAATTCCTTTTGCATCATTTCAACCCTCTACCATGGGTTGTAAGGTCACTCCAATGACTGTGGGAAAGTGGATCAGACTGTGCATCTCCAAAGCCTATCAATCCCAAGGACTTGCAGTTCCTCCATACCATAACAGCCCATTCGAATAACAACCCATTCGACAAAAGTGAGGCCACGTCGGTGGCATGGGCCACTCAGGTCTCTGGAGGAGGTTTGCAGGCTGGCAACTTGGGCTTTGCCTTCTCTGTTCATCAAACATTATAAACTGGACCTTTGTATCTTCGGAGGCAGCCTTTGGATGGAAAGTTCTTCAAAGGGTCCACCCTGCCTAAGGGATTCGGACCGAACTAGGCCCGCCCATAGGACAGCCAGCTTTGGTATGTCCCAATCCTGGATGCTATCTCCACCATAATGGAGAAGTGTCATTGGTTCTTACCAGATACAAACTATCTCGTTTGGTAGAGATAGCATCCAGCCCCACCCTGATGGAGATCCGTTCCAAATCCAGTAGAGCACAACAACAACAAGAAAACACATCAGTCTGTCACTATTCCTTCGCCAGTTTCTGGAGCACCCTTAGCAACAGGGGAGTGTCCTCACAGATCTGACAGACTCAGTCCAATCAGCTAGCAGCAACTGACAACCCAATCCTGGATGCTATCTCCACCAAACGAGAAAGGTTGTATCAGGTAAGAACCAACTACCCTTTTCCTAGCTCTTTCTCATAACTACTACTACTACTACTACTACTACTACTACTACTACTAATTGTTAAGTTTGCATGAAGAGTCAGACGCGAGGAGTTCCAGCAAAGACTTTATTAGTGACTACAGCTCGAATGGACCCGTCCTGGCTTGGCTACGGCTGCTTCTTATAGCCTGCAGCCGTAGCTGCCAGCCAATGGGAGTGCAGGGATTCTTCCCGCACTATTTAAACCAATACCATTTGACATTTTACAAGAACAGTTCAAATAACCAATAACATTCAAACCTACATACATAACACCCCTCCCCACTAGGTTCAGTCCATACCAAACCCCAACCTATCTAATGTATTCCTTTAAATAGGTGGGGCTCTTACGTGTACGTTGAGACCTTCGTGGTTCAGAAGCTTTAACGCTCTCACCCAGTGAGAGAGGAAATGTGTCTGCTGACATTTCCCTGTTGGGACTTCCTGTGAAAGGAGACCCTGTTAGATTGTTAGAATCTGGTCTCTCCTCCCAACCCATCTCCATTCCAATGTCAGCACCCAAGTCAGGTAGTGATGTGCAATCTTCCACTTCTAAGGATGGATCTTGGCTTTGTGACAGGGTTCGTGATGGTTCCTGTCGCAATGGCTCGTTACACATGGGGTTGATTCCTGTTTGCTGATTTTCCTCCTGTTCCCCACCTTCCCCCCTAGAAGAAACATCAGGTGAGGGACCTAGAGGGAGACAGGGGCGATGTTCTTGAGGGACCCTGGATCTAAGTTGGTCAATGTGCCTGCTCCAGAGGAGGCCATCCTCTGTTTGTACCCTGTAAGAACGAGGGCCTGTGATGTGAGTTATTTCAGCAGGAATCCACAAAGGGTCACCTAGAAGGTTCCTAGCATAGACAGAATCTCCCACACTAAAAGAACGAACTTTGGAAGTGGAATCCAGTGTGCGTTGGGTGGTAAGTGGGATGAAGGCGGTCAAGGGAAGACCTAAGTTTCCTGCCCATCAACAACTCTGCTGGGGACAAGTTAGTTGATGGGCTAGGAGTGATGTGTTGAACACTAAGAAGCTTTTCAAGCTTCTCAGTGATGTCCCAGGACCCAGCTGCTGAAGCTTCTCTTTGGTAAAGCGTACCATGCGTTCAGCCGGCCGTTGGCCGAAGGGTGCCAGGGGCAGTGAGGGCATGTCTGATGCCCTGTTGAGCTAGAAAGGATTCAAAAATGTTAGATGTGAATTGAGGGCCATTGTCAGAGACAAGGACATCTGGTAACCCATGGGTTACAAACAATTTTCTGAGCTGCTTGATAACAGCCTCAGTAGTAGTGGATGTCATGGAATTACCTCTAGCCATTTGGAGTATGCATCTACTATCACTAGAAAAGTGTGCCCTCTTGTAGGGCCTGCAAAATCAATGTGGATTCTAGACCATGGGCCCCTAGGACATTCCCATTCCTGTGTGGGGGCGTGAGGTGGGGCAGGTCTGACTACCTGGCAATTGGGACAAGAGGCTACCAGTTTTCAACCATTTTGTCAATACCTGGCCACCATACATAACTCCTGGCCAAACCTTTCATTCTTACAATCCCAGGATGACCTCATGTAACATTTCCAAAACCTCCCTTTGCAGTTTTGCAGGAATAACCACTGTTGTTACCCCACAAAATACATCCTCTTAATACAGATAATTCAGTTTGCCTGGACTTAAAAGGTTGGGCAAGGTGAGGTAGATCTTGAAGAGGCCAACCTTCTTAATCCAGCCCATAACAGGTGCCAACACAGCATCTTTGGCAGTTTCTTTGGCAATCTCAGCAGCATGGACTGGAAGCTTAGCAACGGTCTCCAGGAAAAAGGTGTGAGTTTCAAGTTCAAAGTCCTCCTTGTGGCAAGGTAGTGGGCAACGACTCAGTGCATCAGCATGTCCAATGTCCTTGCCAGGCCTGTGAATCAGTTTGTAGGAATAGGCTGCAAGAAATTCAGTCCACCTCAGCATTCTTGGTGACAGGATATTAGGTGTAGGTTTGTCTCCTGCCACAATGCCTAGTAAAGGTTTGTGATCTGTAACAATGGTGAATGACCTGCCATACAGATATTCATGAAATTTCTTAACAGCTGCAACAACTGCTAAAGCCTCCTTGTCCAATTGGCTATAATTCCTCTCTGCTTTGGACAGCGTGCGAGAGTAAAATGCAATTGGGGCTTCCCGTCCATTGGGAAGCCTGTGACTCAAAAACCCCCCCCCACTCCAAAAGGGGATGCATCACAAGTCAGAACAGGTAAATTCTCAGAGAATTGTATCAACACAGCATCAGACGTGATTAGTCTCTTAATACTGTTAAATGCTGACTGTTCCTTCCGCCCCCAGATCCAAACAGCATTCTTATCAAGTAGGCGATGTAAGGGCTCAGCAATAGATGCTTTGTGAGGTAGAAACATGTGGTAAAAGTTAATAAGGCCAAGGAAGGCCTGCAAATCTGCCTTGCATCGAGGTTTAGGGGCTTCATTGATTGCTTTAACCTTGGCATCAGTAGGATGGATGCCATGCTTGTCAATCATATACCCCAGGAACTCAACTCTGTCTGTTTTGAGTGTACATTTGTCTTCCTTGACTTTTAAACCGCTTTTCTGAATCTGGTAAGGACTTCTCTGAGTCTTTCTTGAAGCTGAGTGTCATTTTCAGCAGAGATTAATACATCATCAAAATAAGGTACTACCCCTGGCAGTCCTTGCAACATTCTTTCCATAAGGCTCTGAAAAATGCCAGGTGCCACGCTTACTCCAAATTGTAGTCTTTTACATTTGAAGGCACCTCTATGGGTCACAATTGTTTGTGCCTCTGCAGTGGCATCATCAACTGTTAATTGTTGATATGCCTGAGCCAAATCCAGTTTAGCAAATACTGTACCCCTGCCAAGGGAATGGAGCAGATGATGCACAACTGGTACAGGATATGCGCTCTGTTGCAGCGCATGGTTAAGTGTCCCCTTGTAGTCACCACAGATTCTCACTGACCCATCAGCTTGACTGGTGTGACTATGGGTGTTTCCCATCTGGAGTGGTCAGTAGGCTCTAAAACCCCTTGAGCAATGAGTTTATCTAATTGTGCATCATTTTTTCCTTTAAAGCAAATGGGACCCTCCTGGGCTTTAAAACGAATTGGGGGCACCTTGGGGTCTAGGCTGAAAGCAATAGGGGTCCCCATATACTTGCCCAGTCCTTCGCTGAAGACCTCTGGAAACTCAGACTTCAAGGACTCTTCCCAGTCAGAACTGCTCACGTGATGGATGCCAGTCACCTCGATGCCAAGTGGCTTGAACCACTCAAGTCCCAGCAAACTTGGGCGATCCTTGTCCACGATGGTCAGGGGCAAACGTTTGGTGTGGCCTTTAAACTGCACGTTGAAATCTCTCGCTCCAACTACTGGAATCTTGTTCCCTTGGTAGTCTTGAGAGTCAGTGCTTGCTTCTGGAAATGCTTTTTCTGAATTTGGGAAAAAGTCTGTGGATAGTGTCCCATGACACCATAGATAAATAAGAGCCTGAGTCCACTTCCATTTGGCAAGGTCTTCCTTCAATAAACACCTTCACATGTACTTTTCTGCTTTTAGGGTGAAGAATGACCAATAGTGATTGTTTGGTGCGTTTCATTCTTGCCATTTGCTTCTAAATTTCGCCCCATTTTTTCAAGGAAATTGTTGGGCTTAAAGTCTCTATCAGGGATTTCTTCCTAGCTGGTGGAGTTCTGGATGATTTGCAGACTCTGGCTATGTGACCCCGTTTCTCACAACGTAGGCAAATGGAGTCAAAGAACTTGCAATCAGGCGGGTGGCCCCCCACCGCCTCTGCAATAGAAACCTTGCCTGTTCTTCCCAGAGTCTTTTCTTTTCTTCTCCATTCTGAGTTTAAAAATCCCCTCCTCTGCCTCACTGCCATCAGAATCAGAGTCTATTTGTTCGCAATGAGTAGATGTGGATTTTCCCCATCAGAATGGCTTGAGGCCTGGCTTGAGGCCTTGTTAATCTTTTTCATGGCCGCTGCTGAGGACTTGGTGGCTTCCGCTGAAACAGCTTCTTCAATGGCCTCTTTAAACGTGATCTTAGGTTTCATTAATAGTTTGCTTTGTAAAACCTTATCTTTAAGGCCTAAAACAAACCGATCACGCATGGCTCTTCTAAGTTGGTAAAGTCACAAGCACCCCAATGTCCCTTAAACTTGCCACGAAGTCATTAACATTCTCGCTATCCCCTTGATCCCGACGGTAAAATTCGTGTCTCTTAATGAGGCACGATACTTGTGGGGCGTAATGGGCTCTCAAAAGTTTTTCTAAATCGGGCCATTCCATTACCTTCAGCTCTGCTGCTCCCGCCAACGCCTTCGCCATTTTGAAGACTGCCGGACCGCAGTGCGTGAGAAAGACCGCCCTCTTCCGTCTCTCGGGGATGCCGGCGAGATCGTTCCCTTCGGAACATGTGTGGAAACGATCCGCATACGATTCCCAGTCTTCCGTCGCCGGATCGAACGGTGCTGGGGGGGTGTCAGCGCAGCCATCTCGCTCAGTTGCTTGTTCGTCGCGTCGTCTTCTCTTCAGGGAAATCCCACCTTCGTCGCCAGTGTTAAGTTTGCATGAAGAGTCAGACGCGAGGAGTTCCAGCAAAGACTTTATTAGTGACTACAGCTCGAATGGACCCGTCCTGGCTTGGCTACGGCTGCTTCTTATAGCCTGCAGCCGTAGCTGCCAGCCAATGGGAGTGCAGGGATTCTTCCCGCACTATTTAAACCAATACCATTTGACATTTTACAAGAACAGTTCAAATAAACCAATAACATTCAAACCTACATACATAACACTAATAATAATAATAATAGAAATAAATTATTTTCAAAATTTGGAAAAGTCTCTTTTATAATCTTAGATATTCAGGGAACAAAAATTTTCATCTATTAAAAATTGTACAATGCATGACTTATCAAGGTATGCATAGGACACGATGCTTATATTTTAATCCTGGGTGAAATGAGTGATGTTGTGGATATTCTTTTGCAGTGCCTAAAGATTGTGGGGTCTAGATGGGGAACAAGAAGGGGGTTTGTCATTTTGGTTTTGGATGGGTTGCACTACCAGACCCATTGCATAATCTTTTCCTAGTCTCACAGCTCCTGCTCAAGGAGCAAGTGGCAGTCAAGGCTAGGAGGGCCTTTGTTCAACTTTGTGTTTTTCACCAGTTATGCCCCTTCCTGAATTGGAGCATTTTGCTTGGTCATCTCCCATCTAGACCATTGCAATATGCTTTACATAGGGATACCCTTGAAATGTAGCCAGAAGCTTCCGTTGGTTCAGAATGTGACCACATGAACAATCTTAGGCACCCAAAGAATAGTGCATATAATACATCTTCCATGCAGTCTGCCATGGGTTCTAGTTTGCTTCCAGGTCCAATTCAAGGTGTAAAGCAAACCTTTAAAGCCCTATCATGGCATGAGGCCACATTACATGCAGAGCTATTGCACCAAATTTCCCATCAGTGAAAAAGGGAAAGTATGCTGTGGATGCTTTCACTTAAAGAATTCTGACTGGTAGGGTGCAGGAAGAGAACCTCTGACATTGCACCCACCATGAGGAATATTCCCCATCCCCACCCCCAGCAATGAGGTGGGTCTCCATTCTCTTGAACTTTCATAAATGCTGGAGGATTGGCTCTGTTGTTTCACTTGGGGACCACAAAGGAACAGGGAGCCATGGGGCTTGCTAGTGCCCCAAAACCATTCCTCTGCTTTTTTTAATTTTTAACTATTTTATCCTTGTTTTTAAATGTTTTTATTGTAGCATTCACAGTTTTTAATATTAATACTTTTTTATGGTTTTATATCTCTTTGTACACTGTCCAGAATCCCTCTATGAGGAAGATGGGCAGTTTCTAAATACAATCAATCAATTAATCAATCAATCACAAAAATTATAATAATAAAAATAAATAAAATAAAAACAATTAATTCCAACAACTATCTTAAGATTTCTTATTGCATTCTATTATTTCTTCAATTAGCTTTCTAAGCATTCTAAATGTTTCCTAAGTATTCAGTTCACTTTTGTTAATTTTGTTTTGTTTCCCTTAAAAACATTTTTGGAAAATATTTATGACATAATGGAACCATGTTCTTCTTTTATAATGTGCTAGAGTTGGAAAAATAAATAAATAACCAAAATGTAAGAATTTTAAACTGAGTACCATCATTACTTTTTTGAATACACGAAGTGTTGTTTTCACATCTTTAGATATAATTGCATCAAACATGATAAGAAAAGAAAAGAAAACCTCTGTCAAAGGTTTGGCACCATGCAAATGAAATGCTGGTGTGTGTGTCTGTGTGTGTCTGTGTGTGTGTTTTTGTACATGAGACAAACCACTCAAGTTTTTCAATGTTGTAAGATTCAAATAAATGCCTAGCATACTGTTTGTCTTATTTAGTAGACAACATAAACTACATCATATCAAATTTGTCTATTCAGGGACAGAAGGGCTGAGTCAACTCTGCTGGGATTAGAATTTGTGGTTCCAGGGAGTCTACTTATCCATAACTCGGGGGCTTAAATGATTTAGATAAAAAAGGACCACCAAGTAGAAGGGTGGAAGGGAGTGTATAAACTATTATGTATTTTCCACAATATTTAAATTACTACAAATATGCACTCTTCGTTAATGAAAACACAGTTATCATTCAGTTATATTTAGAACCATACATTTTGTGGGTGGAAAAGAGCAGTCTATAAACAGACCAATATTATGGTTAATAAAAAGGAGCTCCTACTGGACTCCATGTTCAAGAAGAAATGCATGGAAGGCTTTAGCTGAATTTCAGGCATGTTGTGAAAGGGAGACTGCTCTTCATTTAAAATTAAATGTTTGAAAATACATTGTTTAATGGAAAGGTACGGTAAATATATTTTTAAAGAATTGTTGGATTTCTGGTAGGATGGTACTACAGAGGAGGTAAAACTGATCTGACCTTTTTTTTTAACCTTTAGAATATGGTTAAATATGTATATAGCAGGATCTATCCAAACAAATCCCCTTGATATTGTGATGGCTAAATTCCCAGGATGAAAGGACAAACACCATGTCATTAGAGTGGAAAGAAAATAACTACAGATAATTGTTGACTTATAACCATTTGTTTAATAATTATTCAAAATTGCAATGGTGCTGAGAAAAATGGCTTATGATTGGTCCTCACACTTACAACTATCTCAATGTTCCCATAAGTCACCCGATCAAAATTCATGTGGTAGCTGGGCAATTCTGGGAATTGAAGTCCATACATCTAAAATTGTGAAGGTTGAGAATCACTGATCTAAAGTATTTAATTTAACAGAGGGTTAAATCAAGATCACATGAAGTATTAGTACTGCTTTATAATGCCTTGGTAAGATCACTTGGAATACAGTTTGGGTTGGTACAATATAAAAAAGATCTTGAGACTCTAAAAGAGGTGGAGAGAAGAACAACTAAGATAATTAGGAGGTTGAAGGCTAAAACATTTGAAGAATGGTTGCAGGAATTGTGTATGTCTAGTCTAGTGAAAAGAAGAACTAGGAATGACATGATAGCAGTGTTCCAATATTTGAGTTGCTGCCGCAAAGAAAAGGGGTCAACCTATTTTCCAAAGCAACAGAAGGCAAGACAAGAAACTATGGATGCGAACTAATCAAGGAGAGAAACAACCTAGAACTAAAGAGAAATTTCCTGAGAGTGAGAATAATGGAGGGTTTTAAAAAAGAGATTGGATCATCATTTGTCTCAAATGGTATAGGGTCTCCTGCTTGAGCAATTGATTGGACTAGAAGACTTCCAAGTCCTTTCAAACTCTGTAAAATCTATCCTTGGTGGTATTTGAATCCAAAATGCTTCACTTAAATATCTATCTTAATTTGTTTGCTGCTCTTTTGCATATTTATATTTTGTTTATAATTGAATTTATAGATGACCCCTCCTCCAGGAATCCTAGATGATATTGTTTAACTTCACAATGAAAACACTAATGTAAATTGGACAGAAAGAGAGACGATTATCTTAAAATTGCAAAGTGATTTTCATGACTTAATATGGAAATGTCTAACACATTAATTATATTTCTTATAATACTACAATTATACACTTTTAAAATTTAACTATGGAGGTAACTCAATGATGTCTAATGAAATGAGAAGTTTACAAGAATACATAACTTAGTTAACAATTTTAAGTTTGTCTCTTGTCTTAACCCTAAACTATTTAACATCCATTTTTTCCATGGGACTTTAGTTATATTACAATTGATTTTTTCCTAGTCTTTCTGTTCACAGGCACTTATGGTGATCAAACAAATGAGGGCAAATGACCACTAACAAATAACATTGTTAATACAATTAACAATGCATTAGATGGCACAGTGGAATTAAATATTGCACAATAACAAGTTGCATGTGTTATTAATTTGAGTAATTGTGGCTTCTTAAAGATTCTGTTGTTTCTACTTTTGTAAGGATGTCAGATTATTGTAATAATCTGTGAGAGTAACCTTGGGAAATATGAGGAAGAGCTGCAGCCTAGAAACCAGTCTAACCAGATAAATCCAAATCCAAAGGGAAAATAGAGGTGAAGTAAGTGTCTCAGAAGTCATTCTCCCTAGAAAGTAAAGGCTGGTTAGGAGGGAAATGCTTTCAGATTTGTAAGATTTTATGGCATGCTGCCCAGATTCACCTTTATCAGATGGGCAATCATATTTACTTGATAAATAAATGCAAAATGTATCCTTACAATAAACATACTATTAACTCATAGTTTTGGTTTCTTCTCTGGGCTACCTTGTAGTTATTCGGTTTTTTGGAGCCCACATTACAGAGGCTAATTGTGCAGTAATGGGTTTTTTCTAACAATAATAATTTATGAAGCTTGCATGCTGACTCTAAATCACTTTGGGCAAAGAACTCTGAATCTTGTTCTATTTTTTCCCAAATTTGTACTAATTATATCTCTCATTCTTCTTAAAATTCCACCACTAATAGCTATTATTACATCGTTCCAAAGAGGAAGCATACAGAAAAGGTGACAGAAACATATTAACAAGAGCAGCAAAAAGAAGCTACTCTGAAACGTTAAGGAATCAGTTCTCAACAAATGAACCAGCAAACATGTGGAAAACTCTTTAAAACATCACTGGCTACAGCAAACCTCCTTCCCAGGCAGAAGGAAATCAACAACTAGCAGATGACCTGAATGTGTTTTACTGCAGATTGAAAGGAAACTACAGAACCTATTCCATAACCCACACTCAAACCACCAAACAACAACCAAGCCTCTACAACTGACCCAAACCCAAGTGGCTCCCAACTTCTGGTGATACAGAATAAGAAATGCAAGATCTATTTCAAGACAAAACAGAGGAAAAAAGCACCAGGGCCAGACAAGATTAAATTCCTTCTGCTTAAAAGTCTGTGATAACATTGCCCCCCATCTTCAAACAAATCTTCAATAAATAACTAGAGATGTGCTATGGCCTTATGCTTCAAATGCTTGTCAGAAAGTAGAACTTTCTGGAGTTACTATGCAGTTTACAAATTAGTAGAGTTTGATGGGGTGATCAAACCTACCAATGACAGGGTGGCATTGAGCACCTCACTGTGATACTGTAGGACACGCCCTAAGTATAAAAGGGCTGTCAACTGTCATTTTCAAGAGAAAGAAAATGAGGAGATTCTGAGGAGATTCTGAGGAGATTGGAGATACTGAGAAGATCCAAGACTCTGAGGAGATATTAGGATCTGACAGACTGAGGTCTGTGTATGAGAAGATATAGCAAAGAGATCTGAGAGAAGATCTATAACCTAAAGAGAAAGGGACTTTCTAAAGAGGTTAGCTATATCTAAGAAGAGGTTATGAGAGGAAGAACTGTGAATCTCTCATAGTAACTTCTAGTTCCTTGAAGGACTGTTTAAGAGGAACGAAAGAAGAAAAGACTCTGTATATATTTAAGAATAATATATTTATTGATTATTCTGTTATAAATAAATCTATTTTGATCTGACACAACTTGGCATTGCAATTTATTGAATGACTCTGTGAAATAGATATAGGTTTAAAGATCCAGGCCAAATTAATATTATTCAACAATTTGGTAGCAGTGGGGAGTTAGTTAAATCTATCTATCTTCAAGTCATTCAAAAATGCCAACTCTAAAACTACCAGAAAAGTGCCAGGGTGATGGCCAGAGCCAAAGCAAGGCTCCTGGCATCACAAAACAGAACAGAAACAGAGTCTGAGACAGCAAGCAACGTGGAAAGGAACCTGAAAGCTGTCAAAACCTCTCACTCACTCATGGCTCCAGATCTCTGCAATCCAGCCCACCAGATTGCACCGGAGGAAGCAGTCAGGGCCAGGACTGAGGCCCATGAAGACAGCAGACTGGTAAGGGTCACCCAGTCCTGCCCTGAAACCCCATTAGCTGCTGGCATGACAAGTGCAGAAAGCCAAAAGCACTCTCTTTCGGCTTTCCCACCCAACAAAATGGCGCCCAAAGGCAGGAGATTCAAAAATCTCACTTTAAAATGGGCCTGCCACCTTCCTAGCTGAGGAACAGACCCTGCCTAGCCAGCATGGCTACAGCTTAAGAGCTACTCTCCTGGCAGCCTACCACTGCAGCAGCCCACAATAGCCAGCCAGCCCAAAGGCTGACCCCACCAGCAATGACAGCCCAGCAACAAGCAGAAAACAGCTCACCTACTGAGGAAGAAATCCAAAAGGCCTTAAAAACTCTAAACACGGCCTTTGGAACAAATTTCTTACACCCAGAGAGGCCCTGGTCTACTTGCAGCCGAGATGGGACCCGTTCTACCTGCGGTCATCTAGACGAGCCCCAGGCTACCACGACCTGCAAGGAAGGCTCCCAGCACACCGCTCCCTATGCTGCCAACCCCCTGGCCTACCCAGGCACCACCCCTGGCTTGCTTACCTGGCCCGAGGTTTTCTGGAGAAGCCCCAGCGAAGAGCCCCTTCTCCAGCATCGTTCCTCTTCAAATGGCATCTGCACATGCCCAGTTGGAACCTCCCAAGGCAGGCCAGAGGCCTACCTCAGAAGCTCAACCGACGAGCTCCTTCTTCTGCAAGGCCAAGCCAGAATGAGCTCTGCACATGTGCAAAGGTTTTGCTCCCCTCCCATCTGGGAGGAGCAATTGCTCACGTCTAGGCCAATGGGGAACAGGCCTGCTGTTACCATACCCTCCCTTATTGTGCTGACAGGGATACCAGCACAATGGATACAAAAGTAACTCTTTACAGAGGGAAATGCTAACTTGTTGCCTTTAAGTTTTAATAAGCTGTCTGTTTCTGGGAGAAACTTGCATGAATGGGCCAGGGAGATCCAGGTGATACTAATGAGGGAAAATGGGCTTGATTTACTAATAAATCCTCCTCACAAGCCCTGGTCTATGGAAGTAGACATGCTTCACCATAAGATTTTTGTCTGATTCTCCTTTCAATTGATCCAGCACTTTACACTAGCATCCCCATGGACTCACTGTATGTGAGCTTTGGGAAATTTTATTTAACATGTTTAATTCTAAGAATTGTAATGCCACAGCCAGAATTTCCGAGAATTCCATTCGTCCAAATTAAGGGCTGGAATGGATATCAATGAGCACCTCTGTAATTTAAAGAGGATGAGGGAGGAATTAAATTCAAGGGGGAACCCGTCTCTGAACGGAGTTTGATAAGTATCATTATTAATTCCTTGGATGCCAGTTGGGACAATTTTATTTCCCAATTGGATAACTCCAACTATAATGGTATATCCCTGGAAGTTCTGACTGGCAAGCTCATTGCAGAATTTAATTTCAGGAAGGATAGGGCAGCCTTCCATAAAGAAAAGGGGATGACTAGAGGGACTGGAAGTCCCAGTAGAGTAAACACAATTGGTGAGTGCTATGGATGTGGATCAATGGGACATTTTAGGAGGGATTGTCCTAAAGTTGTGGGCCCAAGGACAAATCAAAGGGGACGCTCAAACAGTAGAAACAGAAAGAGGTCACCCACTCCTAAAAGGAACCCCAAACAAAACCTGTCAACCAGAGAAGGGGTAAAGGGGCTATGTAAGCAACAAAAGAACCAGTACAAGCAAAATGACTTCACAAGTATATCTGAGACGAGTTACCCCAGGCTCACCAAGCAGAAACGTGAGCAATTATGGTTGCTGGACAGTGGTGCTAGCAAGCACATGGTTTGTAACAAGCTGTTGTTGAATGACCTGGTTGACCATGATAGCACTGTAACCGTGGCTAATGGCCTAAGAACAAAGGCCACAGGTATAGGGAATGTAAGTATACATGGGCTTGGTAACATTGACAATGTGTTATATGTTCCAAAGCTGGAACATAACCTTCTCAGTATTTTAAAACTTACTGAAAAATGTAATGTAAAAGTGATCTTCTCAGAAGGAGAAGCCATGGTAACCAAGGATGGCAATATGGTGGGAAAGGTTATTAGAATCAATAACCTACCATATTACTCCCCATTACAAAGCTTGAGGAGTCTGGTACCAGCAACCAGGTCAATGCTGGTGATCCAGATGGTGACTCCCAAGCAGAGCCTGAGGTTGACCATGAGGGATATACACAAGAGAAGGGAAAACTAATTGTAATGTAAATAAAACCAAACATGTAAGGTTTGTCACAGAGCACAGTGATGAACAGTCTAAGGGTGCCAAGACCTTGTCCATTGGCAAACCCCTGCACGATGAGTGTGCCCATCTCCTACACAGGAGGATAGGTCACCTCAGTTTCCCGATTGTGCAGAGGCTACCTGAGTGCTCTAGGGGTTGAATGTAAAAAGTTGTAATGTATTCATGGATTGCTCTGTTTGCAGGGGAGCCAAGTCCAGGGTGAAGCCAGCCCAGAAAATCCCAGAGGCAATCCAAACACATTTTTGAGCTGGTGCATATGGACCTGGTGGGTCCATTGAAACCCTCCCTCGGTAAGAACATCTACTTTCTCACCATAGTGGACGACCATAGTAGATATGGGTTTGTGTACCCCTCAAATCCAAGGATCAGACCTTTTCAAAATTCAGGGAATTTTATAATTTGATCCTAAACCAGCACAAAATCAAGATTCAGAGAATCTTGACAGACAGAGGTACCGAGTTCAATTCTAACAACTTCTCTGTCTGGTTGAAGGAGCGGGGATAGTCCACCTTAGGACAGCTCCTTATTCGCCTTCCAGAACGGGGTTTCAGAGAGGAGAAATGGGGTTCTCCAATCAATGATGAGATGCCCTTGAGGATGCTGGCCTAAATTTTGCATATTGGGCGGAGGCCATATTGTATGCCAACTACACTCTCAACAGAGTATGGTCGAGTGTTGTAGAGAAACCCCTATGAGATGGTCTATGGGTGCAAACCTAGTTTAAGACATCTGCATGTATTTGGGGTGATGGCCGATGTGCATGTCCCCAAGGAGTTAAGGAAGAAAGGGGACAGGAGGTCGATCAAATTAAGATTCATAGGGTATGAGCCTGGGTCCAAGGCTTACAAATTTTGTGGAAATGACAAAAGGATTGTCATCTCAAGATCGGCCACCTTCTATGAGAGCACAAACTGGAGCAGAATCCACGCCAATGAGATTCTGGCTCCCAAACAAGCCCATGATTCGGCCAGCAAAGATAAAAATGTGTTGCAAACCCCATCTAATGATGGTAACACATCTGGCTCAGGAGGTAGTGGAGAGAGGGCGATCTCCAGCCCCTTAAGGGAATCCTCAAGAAGCAAGTGGGGAAGCCCGAAGAAGGGGCATCCCAAAATTAAAACTGGTAAAATTAATAGTGATGAAGCTGGTGACAATTTGGACAATTTGGATGATTCAAATTGTGAACAGGAGCCAGTTAGTAGACCAATCCGGACTACTAGAAATAAGAAACCTGAAAGGTTTAGTGACTTCATCACTAATGTAAATTTGGCATCGACCACTCCTCAAAGATATGAGGACGTTTTAAAGCTATCTCCAAAAGAGCAGGGAAATTGGCATGCTGCTATGGATTTGGAGATGAACAGCCTCAGGAAGCTGGAGGTGTTCACACCTGCTAAATTGCCAAAAGATAAGAAAGCAATTGGCACAAGGTGGGTTTATAAGAAGAAGCCACTGGATGATGGGAACTTCTTATACAAGGCGAGATTGGTGGCACAGGGATTCTCGCAGAGATACCCTGAGGATTTTGATGACACCTTCTCACCCACAGTACGCCCTGAGAGCGTAAAGACAGCTCTCACCATAGCGGCCATACATGGGGAGAGTGTTCTGCAGTTTGACGTACAAACGGCCTATTTGCACGCCAAATTGGACAAGGAAATCTATGTAAGGGCACCTCCGGGCGTAGATCATAGAGAAGATGAAATCTGGCTTCTTAACAAAAGTCTCTATGGTCTGAAGCAGTCTGGGAGAAGGTGGTATGAATGCCTTACCGAGTGTCTAAGGCAAATAGGTTTCACCGCCTCACCAGCTGATGAATGTGTTTTCATCAGGCAACAAGATGGTATCAAGGAAACTGTCCTTGTATACGTTGATGACATTTTGTACATCAGCAAATCAGAGGAGAGGAGTAAATCCTTCTCTGATCAGGTAAGTAGAAAGTTTGCACTGAAGCCTCTAGGCCAGATTGACAAATTTCTGGGGTTCAGTTCACAAAAACTGAGAAAGGATTTGAGCTTTCTCAGTGGGATAAAATCTTAGATTTGATTGACAGGTGCAACATGGCAGAGGCCAAGCCCTGTGACACTCCAATGCAAACAGATTTCCCAAGAAACATGTATAGTGATAGTGAGGATTTTGTACACAAAACTATGTACAAATCCGTATTGGGCTCACTCTTGTATATAGCAGGTTGGACTAGGCCTGACATCAGCCTATCTATAAATATCCTAGCTAGGCATTCTGAAAATCCCAAACAAATACATTGGACTGGTATCAAGAGGGTTCTTAGATACCTTAAGGGCACAGCGAATCTCTCACTCTTACTTGAGCCTTACGTTTCAGAAATTCCTCAACTCTACACCTACTCTGATGCTGATTGGGCAGGTGATACCAAATCGAGGAAGAGTACTTCAGGTTATATTGTATATCTTAATAACTGTCCAGTACATTGGTACTCAGGTAAGCAAAAGTTAATTGCCACCTCAACAGCTGAGGCTGAGTACGCATGCTTGTCTAAAGTCTCCAACAACCTAGTATGGTTCGATGAACTCTTGAAGAGTTTATGGGAGAACCAGAATACCCTATAATTATCCACGAGGATAATCTTGCAGCAATTGAAATTTCAAAAGCTGAAGCCGTAGGCCACAGATCACGGCACATAGACATAAAATATAAGCATGTTAGACAGTTGTCTAAAACAGGTTTCATAAAGACAATATATACTGAAACGAAGGAACAGATCGCTGACATTTTCACCAAGCCCTTGCCTAGAGAACAACACATGTACCTGCTAGAAAAATTACCTTTAACTATGTAAGTATAATTGTTTCAATGATTGTAAATAGAGTGTGTATATATATAGCCCAATATATATGTGTGTAAAAATTCTGTAAATGTATAGAGAAGGGGATTGTCAGAAAGTAGAACTTTCTGGAGTTGCTATGCAGTTTACAAATTAGTAGAGTTTGATGGGGTGATCAAAGCTACCAATGACAGGGTGGCATTGAGCACCTCACTGTGATACTGTAGGACACGCCCCTAAGTATAAAAGGGCTGTCAACTGTCATTTTCAATATATGTGAGAGAAAATGAGGAGATTCTGAGGAGATTCTAAGGAGATTGGAGATACTGAGAAGATCCAAGACTCTGAGGAGATATTAGGATCTGACAGACTGAGGTCTGTGTATGAGAAGATATAGCAAAGAGATCTGAGAGAAGATCTATAACCTAAAGAGAAAGGGACTTTCTAAAGAGGTTAGCTATATCTAAGAAGAGGTTATGAGAGGAAGAACTGTGAATCTTCAGAGAGTAATTAGGCTGAAGAGAACAAAACAATTACTACCAACTTGTAATAATTTAGCTTCAATGAGGATCTGTATACTGACGGTCAAAAGAGGGCTGTGAAAATATTTACAGACCCTTCAAATCCCAGAATAAACTGTTTCAAACTCCTACCCTCAAAACGATGCTATAGAGCACTGTACACCAGAACAAGTGGGGACAAAAGTACAGTTTTTTCCCCAAATGCCATCACTCTGCTAAACAAAATAATTCCCTCAACAATGTCAACTATTTACAAAATCTGCAATACTACTACTTAATCTTCTCATCATTCCTTATCATCCATCCCCTCCTACTTGTGACTGTATTACTGTAACTTTGTCACTTGTATCCTTACAATTTATATTGACTG
>CM019155.1:84730069-84745322 GCA_009733165.1 Naja naja
TCCAGATTGTTGGGGGCAATGTGCTGACTCTGTAAACCACTTAGAGAGGTCTGTAAAGCACTATGAAGAGGTATATAGTGCTATTGCTATTGATGACTTAGCTATAGTTCCACAGATTTATTTCCCAGTGATGGGAAATCAAACCTTCTCTGAAACTATTCTAGTCCTTTGGAAATAAACTCTGCACTGTTATTGCTGGTGGAAATACAAATATACTTGCCAATTGTTGCTTTTGTTTTCATAAAATTCAGGAGATTGTGATTACTGGCTAAATAGCATGGAAATAAATAATTCTAATAATGAAGATGGTGATGATAATAATAATAATTGAAAAAAGCCGCTTTACTTGGAACAGCTTACATCCTGTGACGATATCTGTAATACCATCAAACACCCACATCTGTCTATCTCAGGTCCTTGGGAAGGACTCGTTCAGCCGACAAAAATACCAAAACCAGTCTGAACATTTGGCTGACTGTGCAATGAACCATAATAAGCTATAGAAATGTGTATTATGCTCCACTCATTACACACTGTATCTTTAGTATATTTACTGAGGCAGAGTTCAGCTGCACAAACTGAAGAGGAAAGAAGGAGGACAGTGCTGACTCTGTGCTCTAATCAGACATGCATTTTTTGGAGTGCCTCCTAAACCAAGATATTATATTGCAAGTTGGCTACAGTCCCTTGGTACAGGCTTTTAGGCTGTGTGGTGAGCTTGAGACATTTTAAAAGCGGTATATATGGGAGCTTATAAAACCTCCTTCAGAAAATACCATTGTAAAGAGCTGGAACAAAATACTAAATTCTTTGATTATTAATAGTTTTCTAGAACTAAAAGCTCTCATAATTTCCCCCCCTTTTGTAGCATTTGCTTTATGAAGGGGACAGACTTGGTCACTCATTAATTTTCAGAAATGACTGGTTCTAATTTTTTTGTATGCGATTTTATTTGAGCCCCATTTTTTCTCCATAATTTATAACAAGAACTAAAAAAAAGCCCTGCTTGTTAAAAGCAAGCAAGCAAACACCAATTGCCCTTCTCCCAGTAGACAAATCCTTTACTTTGAATAGAGAAGGTGTGCTAAAGCGATTCAATTTTACACTCTTGGTTGACACATTGCTGATGAAGAAGACAAGGTAGAAAGATATGGAGGACTTGGATCAAGAAAATTTGAGAAACAAATTTAAGGATCGGCTAGTCAAAACTTTTATTCTATTTATCAAGCCCATTTTTAAATTCTTGCATCCTTTCTTTTGATTAATATAAAAGAGTAATTTATTAATTTCCAATAAAAATATTAGTCTTTTAATATTATATTAGTCTTTTAATATTAATATGTGACAGCTTCCTGACTTTGTGGCAACCCTAAATTTTTTACTTCTCTGAAGATTTCTGAAAATAGAATATTAATACTGCTTTGTTTTAATATAATGTAATTCTGTCAACTTACCTTATCTAACGTATTTATTTTTCAATAGAAAAGGGAAATGAGGACATTTTATTTATTTATTTATTTATTTTAATTACATTTATATGCAGCCCTTCTCCGAAGACTCAGGGCGGCTTACAATTTTTGGGATACAACCCAGTGTGTTCAGCAATAGCCTTCATTCCATTGTATATGCCTGCTTATTACTAAGCGGCATTTTTAAGTCAGCTGATTGCCCCCAACAATCTTGGGTCCTCAATTTACCTACCCCGAGAGGATGGAAGGCTGAGTCAACCTTGAGCCTGGTGGGATTCGAGCCTACAGTAATTGTAGACAGCTGGATCTTAAGAGCAGGCATTTAACAGCCTGAGCCACCACATGGATGAAAACAAACATTACTAGAAATTATTTCAGGAATTTTTTATGGAATGACTCCATTCCCCAAACTTTCCATTAGCAAAATCTTGATGGGAATTATTACTCGTATCATACAGCATTCCCATAGTAAATGCATTCCCATATATAGGCTAGTTATGGTTTAATTCAACACATTTTTATGTCTCTTTCCTGCCACCAGATTTTCAGATTCAGATTTATGCAGCCCATGTCTGATAAGTCAAATATGCTGAAGAGGAAAGTAAAGGTGAAAAATCCAATTTCAGCTTAGAGGGATCTTTATGATTAAATCATTATTGACCAATCAGCCTTTGGTATTGCTGGCAAGAATACTGAGACAAAGCCTTTAATTGAGGCAATGCAAGGATCAGCCTTTAAAAAGAAATATCTCTTATTTTTCCTTATAAAAATACACATTGCTCCAGAGACTTGGTGGAGGTCATAGTCATGCATGATCATGTCATGAAATGGATTCTACTACAGAAGCACTAAATATTTAATTGCCCA
This sequence comes from Naja naja, assembly GCA_009733165.1. Classification (NCBI taxonomy): domain Eukaryota; kingdom Metazoa; phylum Chordata; class Lepidosauria; order Squamata; family Elapidae; genus Naja; species Naja naja. The sequence goes on from CM019155.1 coordinate 84,732,406, forward strand.
GAAGGAAATGATGAAAAGAAACATTGCTCATTACACTGAGCACTTTCTTAATTAAAGAATAAAAACATGCATGAAAACATACAAAAAGAATCGTCTCAGCAAGAAAGAAGAAAAAAGAAAGAAATTTTTTGAGCTCCAGAAATGAAGGTACATTGAAATAGAATACCCTGATACCAATTTCTAGAATATCAGATGCAGCTCTTCAGGCAACTGCTCCTTTTTTATTTTCAGCAATTCTGATACATTAAGCTGATTTACTTTGATCCCACACATGGTATTTTTTTCTCCCCTGAGCAAATGTTCAGACACTTTTAAACAATGAATTTCAATATTGAATGTGTTTCAATATTTGAAGATATCATCATGGAACATGAGAAAATAATACAATAAAAGGTCATATTATGGAAGAGAGTATTGCACTTGGAATGGGAAATGCTGGGTTTGAATGAAAGTTCAGGTTTTTTACTTTTACTGTGAAACAATAAACTCTTTCAATCCTCATTGAAGTATAGTCCTATTTGCCCAAATGACAGAAATTACAGACTAAACGTTTGCATTTGGCATTATGAATGAGGTAGTTGAATATAAAAGCTTTAAGCAAACAGTATCCTCTTCCTCCACCTTCACACTAATTCAGAGTTCAAGGTCATGTATGCCAAATGGGATGAGATAGTAGCAACAGCCAGTAGGCAAATGGCTAACTCTTCAAATATTATTAAGAATGTCCAGAGATATTTGAATTATTGATACTGTTTTGTTCTATATTTTTGTTTTATAAAGCTCTCCTTTAAAAAAATGCAACTACTTTAGTAGTTTATTCTCTTCAAATGACTCTGGTGGATCCAGAAGATCTATCAAATTCCATTACCAAGGAATTCTGCATTGTTCTCTGCAAGAATACAGTAAGCAATGTACAGATTTGATGCTTTAACATGAATATATCAGAGCCATCAAAAAAAGTCCATTATTTACTTGTGTTTGCAAAATGTGATTTGTTGCATTTAACAGTTGATATATCATTTAATCCAGGGCTGATTACTGGCAATTTGTTAATTTTCAGCTTTATACATGTATGTGGTCCTTGGCTGACTGCTGATATGATATATGATAATTAAATAATTACACCTGATATATTTAAAAACACATAAAGGAAACTCTACATGATTAAGATTGATTATAGCACCTTTTGATATGCAGTTTCTAGGATGTTCTAATATATATCTGCTATGCAGCCCCATTCTACTCCTATATATATTTGTATACACTACTTTGAATTGCTAGAAGAGAGGGGGAAAGAATGCTCTTAAAGTTACTTGAAGGAAAGGAACAAGCAAACATTTAGTCTCTGCAACTTGCTTGAAAATTGTTGCTTTTCTTCATAGAAAGAAAACTAACCAAACTCCCCTCCTCCCTGTTCTGCTTAAAGTTTCTTGGAGGAAGGAGAAAGCAGCTATTATTATATTATATTATCTTTGCTTTAGTAATTCTGTGCAGATAGTAGGGCAAAATCAGTGATTGGCTACCTGCCAGCCACTTTATTGAATTGATATCTGGTTAGTGGGAAAATAATAAAATGCCAAAGACCAGCTGACAGGTGAGAAATCTGGAGGAGTCTACAAAAGCTGCATGTTTCCCCAGTCAAGGCTGTTTTATGTTCCAAGGACATATGAACACCATAGAGATTAATGTCCAAGAGCAAGACAGCTGTATATTCAGCTAAGAACTAAAACAATTCCAAGATTTTTCAGAAATACATTCTTTTTAATTAATTACCTCTCAGCCTTTTCCCACTTGCATTTAGCCATAGCACAGACATATCCTACTTTTTCCTGATATGTCTTTAGGACATTACCTTCATCTTCCTCCTAATTTATATCCATACTGGAGGCAGATTAAAGTTTGCCTTATCTGTTATAGTATTAAGCTAGGCAGCAAGCTGTGGCAATTTTACCATGGATACATTATGATTCACATTATTTTCTCAATGGCACACACTTAAGTGACTACTAGGGGGCTGGTGCTATTGTTCATTTCCTGGTACTACTGTCATTTTTCCCCCACTATTCAGTGGGTACTAATTTCAACCCTACCTCAGGTATCTGGATCAGTCAAAATAGAACCTGATCAGTGGAAGCTCTCCAAAGAAGTGGGATATAAAAAGTTTTCATCATACTCATGAAAAGAATGATAAACATGTCCAAAAGCATCCTAACAAAAGTCAGCCCCATAAGATTGCTCCATCAAGCTGCAACAGCAGGGACAGACATAGAGACAGCTTATACAACCCCACTTCCAAAGCTGCTATTGTTGCTGTTATTTCTAGCTTTGTATACTGCCCAAAGCCTGCTGGAATTGGGTGACTCATCAGTACAAATAAATAGAACTGTCAACTATTCCAGCAAATCCAGGTCTCCCAGCTGGGAAATCAGGTCAGGTCAGAGAATATAGAGTGTAAAGAGTCAGGAAGATAACCTAGATGAGGATATGCAAATTCCACTACCAAGGAAACAAGGGACAATATTTTTTAAATCTACAACATCTGGATAACATTTGGAAACATCTGGCAGACATCCCCTTAATTCACTGCCAGAATAAGAGTTGGAAGGGATCTTGGAGGTCTTCTAGACTACTCTCTCATCAAACAGGGGAACCTATACCATTTCAGAGAAATGTCTGTCCAGTCTCTTCTTGAAAACCTCCTGTGATATGGTTCCATTGAAGACTAAGTAGGTTGTGGTCTACTTTCTCAAAAGCATTACTAAACTTCAAGTATTTGCTGAAATTCGCTGGTCACTAATTTTGTCAAAGAATACAATAAGATTTGTTTGGCATGATCTGTTTTTGACAAACCCATGTTGGCTCATGGTTATAACTTTGCTTTTCCAGGATCTTCCCAGGTATTGTTGTCAGGCTGATTAGTCTGTAGTGGTTGTCCAATCTCTTCTTGAAAGCCTTCAGTGATGTAAGAAAAATTGTTACATTACAGTAGGTAACAGAGACAATTGAGGTTGGCAATTAAGGTAGCAAAATGATAGTTTCATTCTCTACTGTCGCACACACAGAATAACATTTTAAGTGAGGCACAAGGAAAAGATATGAATGTAAACATTTAAAGATCGCTTGTAAACTATCTAAACTTAATAAATAACTGTAATGAAGTGCAATATGAAAGTACCCTTTAATAGAGCAATGAAAGGTAGAATCAGAATCATAGGGCTGGAATTGACCTTGGAAGTCTTCTAGTCCAACCCTGGTATAAGGCAGGGTGGTATAAGGCAGGAGACCTTATACCATCCCAGACAAATGGTTGTCCAATCTTTTCTTGAAAACCTTCAGTGATAGTGCACCCACAACTCCAAAAGGCAAGTTATTCCACTTGTCTTCTTCCTGTCAGGAAATTTATCTTTAGTTCCAGATTGGATCTCTCTTTAATGAGTTTCTACCCATTGTTTCTTGTCTGCCCTCAGGTACTTTGGAACCCCTTCTTCTCTGTGATAGCACCTCAACCATTCATCATAATTTTAGCCTCCAGATTCTTTATATCTTTGATGCTCTTCTCTGTACTCTTTGTAGGATCTCAGTATGTTTTCTGTATCATAGTGACCAGAACTGGATGTAGTATTCCAAGTGTGGAAGGGTTATGTGAAAGGACAGTTGAAAGATGTTAGGGACATAATTAGTGTATATTCATCTTTCTCTTTACTTAACCAGAATTTCTTCCAGGCTTATCCTCAAGTCTCTTTTATAAGGTAATAACTATCAGCTTAACAAAAGTACCATGATTCCCTATATTCTTTCTGGACAATGCAGATAAAAGGTTTCCTATTACATAATAATAAACTTTAGCTGCCTCATCCTGTATTAAATCAAAGAGGCTATTTACATGACAGAATTCTGGCAAACGAAGAAAGATGATGGAAGAAAGATAATGGAATAGCCATCTTAATTAAAATACCACTGTAGGAGTTGAGGTAACTTCATTCTAAAACAAACAAAACATTGTGATCCTTGGAAGAGCATTATTAAAGTCAAAAGAAAGGAAGGAAGGAATATTCCCTTTCCTGTAATATTTGCTGTTTGATATCTGTCCATCCATTTCCCAATTATCTGACAGGAACAGTATATATATTTTGGAATTGTGAGAAAGTTTTTGAGAGACAACATTATGGTAGAAGTTTACCATAATAATCTTTAATATTTGGCTTATACTTTTTGGATTGGAAATATCTCTGACTTGAATGCTAAGAATGTTAAGATCTACTATACAGTATAATTTAGAATATTTGAAGGCAGGAAGTAATATCTGAGTGGTACAACAAGTTTTTTTTGAAGACAGAGCAGGATTGATTTAGCATGCTATGCCTTCCTGGGGTGGAGTGAATGGGAGTTGATTTTGTTCAGTGGTGGGATTCAAAAAATCTTATTACCGGTTCTGTGGGCGTGGCTTGGTGGGTGTGGTAGGGGAAGGATACTATAAAATCTCCAGTCAGAGGTGGTATTTGCTGGTTCTCTGAACAACTCCAAGAGCTGGTGGTGCAGGCTGTTAAACGCCTAGCACTTAGTTCCAGCTGTCTGCAATTAGTGCAGGCTCGAATCCCACCAGGCTCAAGGTTGACTCAGCCTTCCATCCTCTCAGGGTAGGTAAATTGAGGACCCAAGATTGTTGGGGGCAATAAGCTGACTTTGTAAAAATGCCGCTTGGAGGGGCCAAAAAAGCCCTAGTAATAAGCAGGCATATACAATGGAATGAAGGCTATTGCTGAGCACATTGGGTTGTGCTCCAAAAAAAAAATTGTAAGCCACCCTGAGTCTCCGGAGAAGGGCGGGATATAAATATGAATAAATTTAAAAAAACCACAAAATTTCCATTACCGGTTCTCCAGAACTGGTCAGAACCTGCTAAATACCACCTCTGATTTTGTTGTAATATGATGTCTAAGATTCACTATGGTTGTTTGTAAAGTATTGTTTGTAATTTGGCCTTGTGTGTGAAGCATGTCTTAAATAAAATACTTTTAAACAATCCACAGCTTGGTGGTATTATGATCCTTGAAAGTAATAATCCTACAATGTTCATGGTGGTGGGAAAATGGGATTGGTCAGCAAAAGGCATCAGAACTGGTGCCACTGGAGTTTCCATTCCGACCTGGTCACAACAAACGTTAGCCATATGCCTCATGTTAGGAAAAATAAAGGATTTGATTTTTCTCAAAGTAATTTCCAGGATTGCAATATAAGACTTGGATATTGGATAAAGCATAGAGAAAGTGCTATGAAAATACAGACATAGCTTCAAAGAAAAAATATCTTTAGCCATGGGAAAAGTAATTGTCCTTGTTATTATTAACTGCTGTTCCTTGCTGATTAAAATTTCTTTTGTTCTCATCTGGGGGATGGTATCTCTACTCCCCTAGGCTTCTTCTTTGTTGCCTAATCTGACTCCTTGTCTGCATTGCCTAGGTAAAAGTGTTTCAGAATCTTCTCAGAAGCTTAAACTCTTTATCAGGTGTTCCAAACTGGAATCCCCTCTTTCTGGATTGCCAATTGCCTTCCTGAGCATGCTGGAAGAAAAAAATGCTACTAGGTTGAAGATCATCTGGTCAAAATGAGCTCAAAAATAATTTGTTTCTTTTTCAACTAATTGCTTTTCAGTTTGAAATATGAGCCCCTATTAAATGAATATATTACAAATGGCATCACAAAATATTTTGAAAGTTTTACAGCAAACTTTTTTAGCAGTTACTCACGTGCTTTTCAAAAGTGCCTTTTTTTAAGGCCAAAAGCAAAGCAGCTGTTCTGATTATTTATTTAGTTACTAATCATTCAGCAAACATTGTCATGTGACCAGTGGTGGTGTTCAAAATTTTTTACTACCAGTTCTGTAGGTGGACATAGTGTGGCTTGGTGGAAGTGGCTTGGTGGGCATGGCAGGGGAAAGATACTTTAAAATCTCCATTTCCACCCACTCTAGGGGAAGGATATACTGCAAAATCCCAATTCCCTCCCCACCCCACTAACCTGCTTTTCAGCTCCATCCTCCTTTGCAGAGCAACAAAAGAAGACCAAGCCGATTAGCTGGAACTTGGGAGGCAGAGAATAGATGAGGGCGGGGCCAATCAGCAGTGGTATTTACCAGTTCTCTGAACTACTAAAAAGTTCCACTACCAGTTCTCCAGAACCTGTCAGAACTGGCTGAATACCACCTCTGCATGTGACCCATTAAGCAAACTCAGATCCCAGCCATGCATAGCAGTTTGCCAGATGACTATAAAGAGATGCACAAAACAATCCATCAAACAAAAAGTTTTGATTTCAGCTCAAAACAAAACAGATCTGTTAGATTTGCATGAAGAGTCAGACACGGAGTGCTTCAGTGAAGAGTTTATTAGTGACTACAGCTCATAACAGACCCGATTTGGCTGGGCTGCGGCTGCTACTTACAGCCAGCAGCCGCAGTTGCCAGCCAATCAGAGTGCAGGGTTTTCCGCACTTTTAAACCAATCATATTTGACATTTTACAAGAACAGTTCAAACTAAACCAATGACATTCAAACCTGCATACATAACACCCTCCCCACTAGGTTCAGTCCATACTCAAACCCCAACCTATCTAATGTATTCTTTTAAATAGGTGGGGCTCTTACATGTACGTTGAGACCTTCGTGGTTCAGAAGTTTTAATGTTCTCACCCAGTGAGAGGGGAAATGTGTCTGTTGACATTTCCCTAGTTGGACTTCCTGTGAAAGAAGACCCTGTTTGATTGTTAGAATCTGGTCTCTCCTCCCAACCCATCTCCAGCCCAATGTCAGCACCCAAGTCAGGTAGTGATGTGCAATCTTCCACTTGTAAGGATGGATTTTGGCATTGTGACAGGTTTTGGGATGGTTCCTGTCATAATGGCTCGTTACACATGAGGTTGTTTCTTGTTTGCTGATTATCCTCATGTTCCTCCCCCTCCCCCCTAGAAAAGGCATTAGGTATGGGAAATAGAGAGGAACAATTGCGATGTTCCTGAGGTAACCTGGATCTAAGCTGATCAATGTGCCTGCTCCAGAGGACACCATTAGCTCAGATATTATTAGTGACAATACATTAAATATAACTTTACAACCCCACTTCCATCCCACTTTCATCCCCACTAGCCAATCCTGAGAATACAAAGATAACCAAGGGTTAGAATACTTCTAGAATGAATATGCTTTTTTAGGGAAGTGAAATGCTTTCCAGGTGCTTTTCTAAAAAATCAGCCAAATTAATTAGGGCTATCCACCCTGCTACCTCATCCTTCTCTCACCAAGAAAATCATAAAGTAATAGAGTCGGAAGAGACTTCTAGTACAACCTCTACCCAAGGCAGAAGTCCTCATACCATCCTAAACAAATGGTTTCCCAATCTTTCCTTGAAAACCTTCAGTGAATAAGCATCCACAACTCGGGGAAGAAATCTGTTCACACTGTCAGAAAATTTCTCCTTATTTCCAGACTGGATCTCCCTCTGAAAAACTTTCACTCATTGCTACTTGTCCTATCCCCAGATACTATAGTTGTTAACCTAATCCTACGTAGCCTTTTCTCTGGTAATATCACACTCCTAACTAGGGCATACAAAACATTTGCTAGACTAATACTCAAATACAGCTCATCAGTCTGGAACCCACATCACGTATCTGATATTAACACAGTTGAGAAAATCCAGAAATATTTCACAAGAAGAGTTCTACACTCCTCTACTCGTCGCAGACTACCTTATGCCACCAGACTTGAAATTCTAGACCTAGAAAACCTAGAACTATGCTGTCTTCGGTCTGATCTAAGTATAGTGTATAAAATCATACGTTGCAATGTCCTACTGGTCAATGAATACTTCAGCTTCAACCATAACAATACAAGAGCACACAATAGATACAAACTCAAGGTTAACCACACCAAACTTGATTGCAGGAAATACACTGTGGCTCTGCCCTTTTGTGACATCTTTGTTTATACTGTAGCTCCACCCCTTTTGTGACATCATGGAGCACTGCCCGCCCCCACCCCCCTAACCCTCCCCTCTTTACCCACAAACCCTAACTTACTGGAAGAACTGTAACATCATTGTGGGGCGCAACCCTTTGGGTTATAAAGCCTTTAGGCATGTAGGGCTGTGTCATCAACACGCAACGCCCCCCCTCTGACCCCCGGGCCCTTGAGGGGTGCCTGTTATGTATGGTATGGGTATAGGCGGTCTGTTCTGGGGCCTTTTTCGAAAAGCAATGCCATTACTGAGGAGGGGCTTAGAAATCATTAAACCGCATGTGAAAGCGGCGGCTAATAATATTGTCAGAGACGTGTCAGGGCAGCTTCTATCACGCGTTGTTGGGGGTGGACAGGAGGGTTCTGGTATGACCGTTATCAGGAAGAGGTCATCTGTTGGCCCTCCTATGCCCCTTAAAAAGAGTAGGGTAGTAAAAAAACACACACAAGGTAAGGAAACACACACAAGGACGGAAGCTCTGTGACAAGCAGAACATCTTCTAAGGTAAAATGGCACTTATCCACGAAGCTTCAGAAGAATGTGTCAAATCAGAGCTAGACCTTTTTCAACTGGCCCTACGTAAACAAGCATTGAAAATTGCTCGTACATTGAGATACCGCCTTTATCGGCTCTTACCCCCAATGCACCCCTGGAATTTTTTATAATGGGGCACTGTGAGCATTACACGGATTTAAACAATACCCTGCTGTATGTAACCTGCAAGATCCCAGTCCGACCGATCCCAGCTAAGAGCCTTTATTGGGACTTACCTGGCAGCTATGAGAGAGGCGAGAAGATCTTATCTCTCCACTCTCATAGCGTCCGCAGACAATCGCCCGGCCGCCCTGTTTCGGGTTACTCATTCCCTCCTTCATTCAGAGGGGGGGCTGGACCCGTTGCGGGGTAAGGCTGAGGCATTTGTTCAACATCTGTCGGATAAGATTGCTCGTATTGGGACGGGTTGTCCTCTGATTTGCAGTGGTCTGGGGAAGGGGTGCAGGGAGTCTGGCTATTGTTATCTGGGATGAGTTCGATCCGTTTCCGAGGATGAAGTGGACAGGATTATGCGGCGAATGAGTTCCACCACATGTTTATTGGACTCGTGTCCCTCCTGGCTGGCTTATGCCGCCAGGGAGGTCACCTGCGGTTGGCTCCGGGCAGTTATCAACGCTTCCTTAAGGGAGGGTGTCTTTCCCGCCACCTTGAAAGAGGCGGTGGTGAGACCCCTCCTGAAGAAGCCTGCCCTGGACCCGACTGTGTTAGACAACTTTCGTCCAGTCTCCAACCTTCGCTTTTTGGCGAAGGTTGTTGAGAGTGTGGTGGCTCAGCAGGTTCCGCTTTTCCTGGATGAAGCGGACTACCTAGATCCATATCAATCGGGCTTCCGATCCGGGTATAGCACGGAGACGGCATTGGTCGCTGATGGATGATCTCTGGAGGGCTCGGGATAGGGGTTTTTCCTCTGTCCTGGTCCTATTAGACCTCTCAGCGGCTTTCGATACCATCGACCATGGTATCCTTTTGCGTCGCCTTGAGGGGTTGGGAGTGGGGGCACCGTTCTTCGGTGGTTCTCCTCCTACCTCTCGGGCGGTCGCAATCGGTGTTGGCGGGGGTCAGGTCGTCCCTAGGGTGCTCTCTTGTGGGGTCCCTCAGGGTCGGTCCTTTCCCCCTTTTGTTTAACATCTACATGAAGCCGCTGGGTGAGATCATCCGTGGTTTTGGGGTGAAATTTCATCAGTACGCTGATGATACTCAGCTGTACATTTCCACCCCAGACCAGATCAGTGATGCCCTCTCCTGATGACTCGGTGTTTGGATGCACGGAGCTGGATGAGCGGAACATGCTTCGACTCAACCCGGCCAAGACTGAGTGGCTGTGCATACCGGCCCCGGCCCAGTTTAGATTATCCATCTTTGGCCATAGGGGGGAGGTGTTACCCCCTGTGGATAGGACGCGGAATCTGGGGTCCTCCTGGATGTACGGCTCGCCTGGAGGAGCAGGTGGGGCTGTTGCCAGGGGCTTTGCCCAGCTCCGCTTTTCTGGACCGACCTGCGACGGTCACTCATGCCCTTGTTACCTCTAGGCTCGACTACTGCAACGCTCTCTATTTGGGACTGCCCTTGCATACCATCCGGAGATTGCAGCTGGTGCAGAATGCGCGGCGCTGGTGGTGATGGGAGTTACCCGTTCTCCCATACGACCCTCCCGCGCTGCCTGCATTGGTTGCCGGTTCGCCCGGTGAGATTCAAGGTTTTGGTGTTAACATATAAAGTCCTTCATGACATGGGTCCTCAATACTTAAGGGAGCCGCCTTCTTCCAATATCAAATACCGGTCGCCTCTGTGCGAGCCATAGGCAAGGACTCCTCGGGGTCCCGTCAGCGGTCAATGCCGCCTGGCGGTTCCCCGACGACGAGCCTTTTTCTGCTGCTCCTGACCTCTGGAACCAACTGCCTTTGGGGCTCCGCCTGGCCCCCGACCGCACCTTTCGCCGTGAGTTAAAGACCTGGTTGTTTGACCAACCCGGGCTGTGACCCCTTTGGGTGAGGGGTGGTTTTAGGGTTGTATAATGTTTGAACTTATAGTTTAATTTAATTGTTTTTAACTATTTATTGTTCTGTTTTATTGTACGCCCGAAGTCGGAGATGGGGCGCATATAAGTTCAAATAATAAATAAATAATAAATAAGATCGTGAAGGCGGACAGCACGGATATCGACGATGGTGCAAGAGTGAGCCTTGTCAACTACCCCATAGCGTCATTGTTCAATCAGGTGGATGTTACACTAGGCGACTGGGTGATTACACAGAGCCACTACTGCTATGCATACAGAGCTCTTATTGAGCTTATTTTGAACTATGGTGGAGACGCCTTGGGTACACAGTTTACAGCTGGCGGCTTTTACAAGGATGATGCTAGTCTCATGGAGAATACCCTGCTGACAATAGCCGGTAACTCTGGTTTCATAGCAAGAGCCGACACACGAGAAGTCGTAAATGGGATCTGCTAGGCCCGTTGCATAGTGATCTCTTTTTCAAGACAAACTATTGATTAAGCGGGATGTGAAAATCAAGCTCTCAAGAAGTAAAACGAGTTCTGCCTGATGAGAGACGGTAACGAATTACAAAGTACAGATCCTGTCTGCATCTCTTTGTAAAGCGTGTTAAAGTGTCTCCGGCTGACGTTTAGGGCATGCGGAGGCTCTGCTTACTGCCAACGCCAAATACCCCATTGACCGTGTTGGTATGAAGGTTTACAGTGTTCCAGCGGGCAGTCTTGTTTGTAATCAGGAAAATCTATTTCTAGGCCAGTTACCAAAGCAGTTAGTGATTGGTTTCATGGATAACGATGCGTTTAGTGGCAATTACAAAAGAAACCCTTTCCATTTTCAGCACTATAATGTTAACTTTTGCCCTGTATTGTGACGTGAACAGATTCCTGCTAAACCCCTTCAGCCTGATTACGAGCATAACCTTTTGTGAGAGAATATATGCAATTGGTTGGCAAAACAATGAAAGATCGTTCGTGCTAATCAACCATAATGATTTTAACGGCAGATATACTTTATATTGTTTTGATTTGAGTCCTGATCAAGGTTGCTCAGAGCACTATTCCCTGATCAGGAATGGTAACCTCAGAGCGGAAATTAGATTTGCCATACCTCCCCAATACCGTCAACATGATACTGTATGCAATCTTTGAAAATCTTATTGAAATAAGCCACACAAGGAATGTATTGTTTGATTATATGTGAGAATGGATACCCTGCAAATACTCCATATGTCCGAAACCGCTTTTTCTAGGCATCTACCCTGCGACTTGCTACCCAAGAGAAAATCTCCAAACGGCCTTTCGATTAGTTGTAAACACCCATCCACATACTCTACCGGTGAACATTGGTTGGCTCTACTTTCCAACTCATAACCATGGCGAATTTTTGACTCCTACGGCAGAGCTCCAGATGACAAGGACTTCCCCGCTGACATCGTGAGGTTTTTAGAATTGCAAGCTAAGAAGTATACATACCAACCGCTTAAACTGCAGCATCCCTTGGCAATAACCTGTGGACAGCATTATGTTTTATCTAGTAAAACGCCTTAAAGGCTATCTTATGAGGATGTTTTAAAGCTATACTCTGAAAAAGATGTCAGAAATGATGAAATGGTGAAGCGATTTGTACTAAAAAGGAATCCAGGAAGAAGCCCCGAACATGCAACAGTTACCAATGTATGCAAACCTGCATGGTTCATTATAAAATAAATAAAAAGACTTAAACGCTTTACATGTTTCACCATGTTTTTATTCATTTACCAATTGATCCAGTCACCAAACTTGAGTCTGCTTCTAGGGTTTAATGTCCATGGAGTAGAGGGTGTGCGGTGATCAGAGACTTCTGATCCTCAAAAGGGGTTTCATAACAGAGATGGGGCTAGTAGCAGCATCGTCCTTAGCAACCAGAGAATCTTTCAACTTTTCTATTTGCTCTTTAACGGCTGTAGACCCCAACACAGAGGTTGGTACGTTAACCTCAGCCATAGCATTCATAAAGGCATCCCATCCTTTAGGTTTTGTTTCAGTAGGGGCCCGGGTAGTGATGCTCCTTTCACCAAGTCTAAAATATTAGTACCAGGAATAGGTACACCCCTGTATAAAAAGGTCCCGCGATCATCCCAGGTTGAGATGTCCTGATGCTGTTTCATTTTGTTTCAGCATTAATTCCGCATTTTTCCTGTAACGGGTGCTCACATCTCTTAGGACCTCATCCATCGCTGTGTCCTGTGGAGATGCCTGTGGTGGTGGGTCTGGTAATGCGAGGCTGGCTGCCGGGTTCGGGCGGATAAATGAGATTCAGTCTGTCCTTCTCAGAGTCATTTTGTCTGGACAGTCTTAGAAACCTCTGCAGC
>CM019155.1:84746322-84862852 GCA_009733165.1 Naja naja
ATCAACCACTGCTAAATTGTTTTTAGTTCTCAGAAACAAATCAGGGTCTTCAAAAGAGTCAGGAAGCCCCTCCATAAACTTAATATTGGGAAATTTATTAAGTAACTCTTTTGTACAGAGGTTGCCAACAATTATAAAACCATATAACGTTTTGAGGCATTTGAGATAATACAAGATCACCATGTTCTAACATTTGTTTTATAAAATAAGACTTTCCAGAATTGGATGGACCGCTTATAATACAAGAGAAAGGATGCACAAACTGACAGCTGTTTTCATCATACTTAATAACCGTAGGTAGTGTGCAATAATCCTCTGATTTGAGCACCCTTTTATTATAGACAACTTTTAGAGTCTTTCTGAGTACCCTGGTTTCCAGAGCCCACCGTTTCTTAATCCTAACAATCCCTGCTGCTGTACCTTGATCTCTTTCTTTTCAACACCCCCTGTTAGGCAATATTCATTAATCAGATCTTTCAAACTTTCAAAATTGACCTTAACACTGTTGGCACTGTTTAGCGTTATCCCCTTCACCTTTAACACCGTTGACCCGTTTGACAACGCATACCCGTAGGTCTTGGGACCTGCAGCCGCAAACTCGGTGATTGAAGTGTTTGGAGGAATCTCACTTGTCAGCTGTCCTAAATAATCGCCTAATGACGGTGACCATGCCCCCTCTCTGCTAATAAAAATGACAGAGTCTGTATATGTGATAGAGACATCTGTCCCCAAGCGCGTTCAATAAGCTGTATAATTCTAGCCTAGCATAAGCCGTAGTAAAACTGGCTATGAATACATTTGTGCATGTTGACTTTGTAGGTTGGTTTTTGGCGGCCTTCCACGTTAGAACAGCTGCTTCATCATCCACAAATTCACAAGGACACTTCATAATAGGGTACAAAAAGATACATAAATAACTCCTCAGGCTCTGTCACCACCATTGTAGTTAGATGGTTGGTACTCTGACCAATTTGCCCCAAGGAATTTAAAAACAGCTTTGCAATCTGTCTTTTAGCAGGATTTATTCAATATGTTCACGGCATAATTGGACCCCCGTTCTTTTTATAATCGAACATAGCATCTTTATCTTCCTCTGTTTTGCACCAATCGGGATATCCGCTAGCCTCCTGTTTTGATGGAGATGCATGTTAATATAGTCTGAAAACAAACTTTTGTCTTCCTTTCAAATGCCACACTTCATAAATCTCTGCAATTCTGCAGCTAGCAGGGACTCTCGTGCAGTGCTGTCTGCACTCAATATTACTTGGCTGATGTGGGGAGGGCCTACCTGTGTAAGCAGCTCCCACGCCTATAGATCAACTACCTCTGGGGCTCTGCCTGGTTTGATCTTCACACCTTCTGCCATGACCTGAAAACCTGGCTTTTTTCAGCAGGCTGCTTGCAACTCCTCTGGGGGATTGTTTTATCTCTGTTTTAATAATGGCTTGTTGGGTTTAATTCTATTTTAGATAGCTATTTATTGTGTTGGTTTTTATTGTGAGCCAGTCAGTTCGGAGAGGCTACAAAATCAAATTAATAAATAAATAATAATAAATTCTGTAGCCTTTCTCCACAGCAATGCTCAATTCTACAGTACCACCGTGCCTGTTAGGCTCTTTCCTCATCATTGTGGTGACACTCAGTAACTTGTTGTTTTTCGTGCAGGTTGCACACAGACTAAACATTAATTTTTCCCCGACTTGTGTGGCAGCGGAAAGTAGAGGCCCTCGGTGGGTACACTTTAACTTTAAAACCAAAATATTGCTTTATATCCCCAAAGTTTTGGTATATGATTTCAGGATGGCCTATCGGATATGCCTTGTTCTTGTTCACAAAGGGATATAAACTTGTAAAATCATAATATAAGATTTGCTCCCCCTGCTTAGGTTTATAGTACAAACAGGTTGCGTTTGTTCTACCCCCAAAAAAGGCATCTCTGGGGTTCAAAGGAGTGGTAATTTACGTCCTGCTAGAAAGCGTTTCAAACCTTCATTGTTCTTCAACATGTCGTTCCATTCATGTTCCCAGATGCCTCGTACTACATAACCTTCACTCTTCAGGTAATCCTCCCTTGTCCTAGTGCGGCATACAACATACCATAGGTAGAATCAAGCAGGCTGTTGAAGTCCTGGGGCTTGTAGCATATAGGACACCCATGAAAAAAACAACCATAAAATTCAAATGCAGTGAGGACCCCATTTATAACTGCGAAGCCATCCAAAAAGTAAATACCTACTTTCTTTTCACCACCTTGCAGAGCATGTTGTATGTGGATACCCTCAGTATGTTCTATATACAGCAACCACTGTATAGAGCAAGCAGAAAAACTTTTCTTGCTCTTCTGATAATTGTCCAGAGGGGCTAGTCGATGGTATCCTTCTTCAAAAACATGAATCTGTACTGAGCCATACATATAGAGGCTAATGTTACAAACTGGAAGGGTCAATGCACCTTCTTTCTCTCTTCAAGAATATCTCCACCCCTCCTGTGAAAAAATCCCTACGGTCATATCCATTACCTGCTCCCTAAACCTATTACATGCTTCTCTCAGTATCTTAACGTCCTGTTTGCAATAGTGGGCAAGATCTTTTCTGAGGTTAAACACCATGCACCTTTATTAGCAGCATGCCATTTCTCAAATTCCTCTCTCTCACCTGGCATCATGGTTTAGGGGCTATAATATTTGGCATCCGGCAATGGGCCCACATAATCCTGATTCTCAGACATGTTGAACAAGTGAGGAAAATACCCCTTGGAGTCTTGAAATCCCATAGCCTTGGGTAATTTACTCAGTTTCATGGGTAAAAAAGAAAGACTATCAATAAAACGTATGTGAAGGAGCGGTAGGGTTATGCACAACAGTTTACCACCCTGTGTTAAGAGTTGTACATTTACCTTTTCACGAATGAGCTGCCTGAGGATGAGGTAGCCATCATAACTCTTGGAGTTGTGAGCTATGAATGTGGCACCGTTAAACTTGGGTTGTACAAACGTCTTCACAAATTCCTCCAGACACTTTTCACCATACCATTCCCACCTCCTAACATTGCCATCTTCCAACATGTCCATGGCATAGACGTAGTTTGGTATGTGTGTACCCGTTTCTTGACAACATTCAAAATCATAAACAATGTACCTGTAACCTATATTAGGCTTAAAAATCCTTTTCAGAAAACACATGTGACCTGTCAGGCTATCTACTTTGGCGTCACACTGTCCACACGTTGACTTCTTACATTCAACATGTGGGATAGGCACATATATACCGCACCTGGAACAAAATACATTTGCTTCACAAGTAATTTTTCCTTCCAATGCCAGCCGTTTGTGTCTTTCAAGACATGCCTTAGAACGGCAAAGCGTTTGCATGAACGGCATCTCACCCCCACCAACCTCGTCGCGTATTCCGACCCGTACAGCCCATACAAAAATATTGGCAATCATGTTTAAATTTGTGGTGGTAACATGTGTGACACATTTCACAGAAGTAACGTGCACCCATGAAACCTTTGATGTTTTTACCCCATAGTAATGTTTGTCATGCATCAGCATAAAACCACTCTTACGTCCAGGGTCCCTCCAGTTACAAAAATCTCCACCCCTTCGTGATAAAACACGATCTTTATAGTTATGCCAAAGTGGTCCTCAAATAAGTGTATTTGTGAAAATCAACTCTACGGGCTGTAGAAAGTCCAAGAGTGTTATGGAGAGCCATGGCTCTGGTAATAATTTCTTCTTTAGTAGACATCCCATTATCTAACAATGACAACAGACTGCATGCAAAACACAGAAATAAACCCTCCACATTAAAATCTATCAGGTGCTGTCTTTTCTTCTCCAAAACTTACTGAATAGAACTGTTCCTAATTTCCTAAGGCCGCCCCCTCATGGTTCTTCATGACCGTTACTGTTAATTCTAAAGAGTTCCTCCATATTAATTCCGCATTGCTTTGCAACAAGCTCTCTACATAACTAAGGAATTGGTCAGCATTTAGTTCGTCCATCGACCTCCTAACACTAAAGAGAGGCCTACCTAATTCCTCTGCATCCAACTGTAATTGTACAAAATCATTTGGGCTTATCTCCCGAAATACGATTCAAAAGCCTCTGTACCTCATTATGAATAATGTCTATAGCCCATGTGAATGATTGAACATATTCCATATTTACAAATCTATAACGTTCATAATACTCTGTTGCTCTGTAATGTTGTGTTTCTCTGCCACGCTTGGACACTCTCCAGGTACACAGAAGGCTCTTCTGGTGTATTTAGTCTGTCAAAATCTTCTGAGGGCACGCTTTCATCTGCTGTTTGTGTTTCAGACATATCCAACTCGTTACTAACACTGTCATTCCAAGTGTCAGTGGGTGGCTGTTCCTCATCCCCCCTTTTTGGTTTTTTACAAGCAGGTTCTACATAAAATAAAAAAGACATATCGATGTACTATCACTGTTTAATAAACAGAAGCAATCTTTTTTAACCTAACTGGAGCATGAACTGGAAGCTTAGCAACAGTCTCTAGGAAAAAGGTGTGTGTTTCAGGTTCAAAGTCCTCCTTGTGGCAAGGCAGTGGGCAACGACTCAGTGCATCAGCATGTCCAATGTCCTTGCCAGGCCTGTGAATCAGTTTGTATGAATAGGCTGCAAGAAATTCAGTCCACCTCAGCATTCTTGGTGACAGGATAGTAGGTGTAGGTTTGTCTCCTGCCACAATGCCTAATAAAGGTTTGTGATCTGTAACAATGGTGAATGACCTGCCATACAGATATTCATGAAATTTCTTAACAGCTGCAACAACTGCTAATGCTTCCTTGTCCAGTTGGCTATAATTTCTCTCTGCTTTGGACAAAGTGCGAGAGTAAAATGCAATAGGGCTTCCTTCCACTGGGAAGCCTGTGGCTCAAACCCCACCCCCCACTCCAAAAGGGGATGCATCACAAGTCAGTACAACAGGCAAATTCTCAGAGAATTGTATCAATATAGCATCAGATGTGATTAGTCTCTTAATACTATTAAATGCTGATTGTTCCTTCCTCCCGCAGATCCAAACAGTCTTTTTATCAAGCAGCGATGTAAAGGTTCAGCAATGGATGCCTTGTGAGGTAGAAACATGTGATAAAAGTTAATGAGTCCAAGGAAGGCTTGCAAATCTGTTTTGCATTTAGGTTTAGGGGCTTCCTGATTGCTTTAACCTTGGCATCAGTAGGGTGGATGCCATGCTTGTCAATCATGTAGCCCAGGAACTCAACTCTGTCTGTTTTAAGTGTGCATTTTTCTTCCTTGACTTTTAACCCCGCTTTTCTGAATCTGGTAAGGACTTCTCTGAGTCTTTCTTGAAGCTGAGTGTCATTTTCAGCAGAGATTAACACATCATCAAAATAAGGCACTACCCTGGCAGTCCTTGCAGCATTCTTTCCATAAGACTTTGAAAAATGCCAGGTGCTACGCTTACTCCAAATTGTAGCCTTTTACATTTGAAGGCACCTCTGTGAGTCACAATTGTTTGGGCCTCTGCAGTGGCATCATCAACTGTTAATTGTTGATATGCCTGGGCCAAGTCCAGTTTGGCAAAGACTGTACCCCTGCCAAGGGAATGTAGCAGATGATGCACAACTGGTACTGGTATGCGCTCTGCTGCAGCGCATGGTTAAGTGTCCCCTTATAGTCACCACAGATTCTTACTGACCCATCAGCCTTGACTGGTGTGACTATGGGTGTTTCCCATCTGGAGTGATCAGTGGGCTCTAAAACCCCTTGAGCAATTAATTTATCTAATTGTGCATCAATTTTTTCCTTTAAAGCAAATGGAACCTCCTGGGCTTTAAATGAATTGGGGCACCTTGGGGTCTAGGCTGAAAGTGATAGGGGTCCCCATATACTTGCCCAGTCCTTCGCTGAAGACCTCTGGAAACTCAGACTTCAAGGACTCCTCCCATTCAGAGTTGCTCACGTGATTGATGCCAGTCACCTCGATGCCTAGTGGCTTGAACACTCAAGTCCCAGCAAGCTTGGCGATCCTAGTCCACGATGGTCAGAGGCAAACGTTTGGTGTGGCCTTTAAACTGCACGTTGAAATCTCTTGCTCCAAATACTGGAATCTTGTTCCCTTGGTAGTCTTTAAGAGTCAGTGCTTGCTTCTGGAAATGTTTCTTCTGAATGTTGGGAAGTAGTCTGTGGATAGTGTCCCATGACACCATAGAGAAATAAGAGCCTGAGTCCACTTCCTTTTGGCAAGGCCTTCCTTCAATGAATACCTTCACGTGTACTTTTCTGCTTCTCAAGGGTGAAGAATGACCAATAGTGATTGTTTGGTGAGTTTCATTCTTCCCATTTGCTTCTGAATTGCCCCATTTTTCAATGAAGTTGTTGGGCTTAAAGTCTTTTTCAGGAAATTTCTTCCTACTAGGTGGAGTTCTGGATGATTTGCAGACTCTGGCTAGGTGACCCCTTTTCTCACAACGTAGGCAGATGGTGTCAAAGAACTTGCATTCAGTGCGGGGGTGGCCCCCCACAGCCTCTGCAATAAAATCCTTGCCTATTTCTCCCAGGGTCTTTTCTTTTCTTCTCCATTCTGAGTCTAAAATCCCTCCTCCACCTCACTGCAATCTGAATCAAAGTCTATTTGTTCAATGGGCTGTTGTGGATTTTTCCACATCAGAATGGCTTGAGGCCTGGCTTGAGGCCTTGTTAATCTTTTTCATGGCCGCTGCTGAGGACTTGGTGGCTTCGCTGAAACAGCTTCTTCAATGGCCTCTTTAAACGTGATCTTAGGTTTCATTAACAGTTTGCTTTGTAAGGCCTAAAACAAACCGATCACGCATGGCCTCTTCTAAGTTGGTAAAGTCACAAGCACCCCAATGTCCTTAAACTTGCCACGAAGTCATTAACATTCTCGCTTCCCTTGATCCCGACGGTAAAATTCGTGTCTTAATGAGGCACGATACTTGTGGGGCGTAATGGGCTCTTAAAAGCTTCTCTAAATCAGGCCATTCCATTACCTTCAGTTCTGCAGCTCCCGCTAATGCCTTCGCCATCTTGAAGACTGCCGGACCGCAGTGCGTGAAATACCCCCTCTTCCTTCTCTCGAATGTCGGCAAGGTCGTTTCCTTCCAGGTACATCTGGGCGATCCGCGATTCCCAGTCTTCCCGCCGGATCGAATGGGGCTGGGGGTGTTCAGCGCAGCCATCTCGCTCTTCTGCTTGTCTTCGCGTGCTTCTCTTCAGGGAAATCCCACCTTCGTCGCCAGTGTTAAGTCTGCATGAAGAGTCAGACGTGAAGAGTTCCAGCAAAGAGTTTATTCAGTGACTACAGCTCGAATGGACCCGAGTTGGCTTGGCTATGGCTGCCTCTTATAGCCTGCAGCCGTAGTTGCCAGCCAATGGGAGTGCAGGGTTTCTTCCCGCACTATTTAAACCAATACCATTTGACATTTTACAAGAACAGTTCAAATAAACCAATAACATTCAAACCTACATACATAACAGATATTATCACTGTTTTGTTGGAACTGGCTGAGATGGCCAAATTAATTACTTTAATTAAAGAAAATAAAAATATCCAGTTTTATTTCTATTTGAAAACTGATTCTACAATTGAATGGCCTGCTGTAGATACAAAGTTTCTTTCTAAGAAAATGAGCTGATGAAGGACTGTAATTTAATCTTCCTCCTAATTATGTAATGGAGCTTCAATTGTGTTATCTCAAATATTTTTACATTAAAGGTAAAAATGAGGATTTCTTTATGAATAAACTTGGAATATCCTAATATTCTAATAATCCACACTCTCAGTTTAAAATTTACTAATAATCCACACCCTCAGTTTAAAAAGTATATACGTGTTTAATATGTCACAAAGATGTGAGAATAAATAAAAAAATAAATCACTTGCACTTTGTTCTTGCTATTTATCTGATGAAATGTGACTGAACAGCTTTGAAATGTATTAATTGGTCAATCTCTGCATGATATAGAAGTCTATACATGAATAACTCATAAATACAGTGAAATAAATGGCCTTAGGGTTGCTATTTGTGACTCTAGGAACCTTATCAAACACCAGAGCATTGGTAACAACAGACCTTAGAATCCCTGAGCTTATTTGATCAAGCACAAGAAGTTAAATGATCCAATTGACTTTATGCAGATGGAATATTTCTCCCCAAAATTTCAGTAATAAATGCATACTGTTATTCTGAATAACATAATAAAACTTCAGTGATGTTACTATTTACATAGTAAAATGTAAATAGATGAACTGAATTATACTATTAGAGATAGGCAAGATGCATGCAAAAAAGAAAGTTATTCATTTATTCCATTTTTATGTATTATGAATTTCTACAGTTGCCAAATCACAGGAATTTCTTATATGGCACACAAATATTAAAGTATATTTTAAAGCAGTAAAGAAAATAAAAAATACAGTTGAAATATACTCATTCAGAGACAAATGTATAATGAGTTAATATTAAGTTACTATAGAAGTCTTAAAGAAAGTCTTCATATGGCAATGAAAATAGCTTGAACATAAAACCTGGTGAGTTTTCCTGAGGACTGTGCTCTTTCTGAAAAGATATTAACACATATTCTGAGTGGTCTATGAGAGAAAGTAGTCTAAAATAACACGTGAATGAGTGCAGGAAATAAAAGAAATCAGATCAGTCTAAATATGAGTGGGCCATTGCAATTTGCCATGGATTACTACCCCCTTCTTCTCTTACACATGCGGGCTAATGATACAACAATGACTCTAAAAACAATAACAAGAGATTACAAACAGCTAGGGAAGAAAATTAAAGAATTAGACATGCATTCTAGACAGTTGCAGTTTCCATATGGTCCTTGTAGAACACATTGTTGCATTCCAAATACAAGTTATTTAAAGCATAACCGACTGTATAGATGTAGGTACAATAGGCACATTCAATTAATTTATATGAAGGTCTTCCTGAACTTAGTTAGTGGTTGGTAGTATGATTCAATAACCCTCTGCCCAGTTACATACCAATACCAAAGGGGGAAATGTAGCCATATTCATGACTAAAGATGGAAAATTTCCAGATCTGGATGGTCCAATATTCACAGCCATCTCTCGTTTTGCCCACAACTTCTGGACACTGGGGCAAGTCAACAATTTATAGACAGCTCAGGGTTGAGATGTAGAGTTTAGTATCATCAGCAATGGTACATGAAATAAGTTAACTAATGACCTCATCCTGTGTCTCACAATGAGATTAAACAGGAGGGGTAAAAATCTCTGGTTCAGGACTCTGTCCTGAAAGAACCACTGAAACACCATGCCTTCCATTCCTCATCTCACTACATGATCCAAAAGCATATCATAATTGATGGCACTGAAAACTGTTGAGAGATCAAGAACTGAGCTGTTGCACTAACTCTATCCCAGGTTCACTAGACATCAACCAATGCAGTTGCAAAACTTTTGCCCAGATTGAAATGTGGCTGAAATGTGGTTGAAAAGATATAATGCATAACCTTAGGGCTTTCTGTTGTACTTAAAAATCATTGTCTTAACCACCTAACCCCAAAAGGAGAACTGGACAAAATTATTCAGGATTGTTGGCTCCAGTAAAGGTATATCACCATTACCTTCAAGATAAACACTATTACCTCCCTCTCTTGACAAAACAGATGCTTCTACATAGATCCAAGTATGTGTGATCTCTTAGATGACCTTTACCAGCCAGGAAAAAATATATTAAATATTTAGATGACTAGGTTAAGGGGAACATAGCAAAAAACTAATGTTGTCAGAGGGAGTTTGTATTGTTATTAGGTGCAAGGTAGGCATGGCTTACTATATATCAATTTGAGAAATGCAATAAGGCAGGATGACATAGTTATAACTAAGGAGATTTGACAGCTTATGGAGAGAAATAACATACTGAACCTAATTTCCAAACAAATTCCCTTACATAATTTAAGTATATAAATTATCCTCCCACTGAAATATACTGAACAGGATGAGAGAAAGTTCTTTGATTTAAATTTGAAGAGGAAATTACAAAATACATATCCTTATATCCAAAGGAATTTTATAATTACAATCATGTTCTCTTCTTTAAAAGATGTGTTACACTCAAATGAATGAAAGAACACATTTAAAGAACTAAAGGGAGAAAAATAAGGCTTTAATTTTCTCTATGAATTCTCCCATCTCCATTTCTATGGAAAGACTCTGATTACCCATGCTCTGTGATTGCTGCTGCTGCAACCCAAATAATGATCTTAGAACATAATAAGAAAATTATTTGTAAAATATAACATAATGAAATGTTTCAGGGCTTCCCCTTGGGCATGGTAATAAAACTTTGTCTGTCTTCACCTCCTTTACAATCAAGCTCAAGGAGATAGGATAGGTAATCTTATGGCAGAGAATTAAGAAGTCACACGTATCAGGAAGTTTTCTATGTGGTAGCCCAAAGACAAACTGTCATACAGAACAGAGCAAAAATGTTATTAAGAAAGCTTTATTATGGTTAGAATTCCACAAATAGATAGTCAAGTCATACCTGTGTTTATTTCATTTTACAATCACAGTGTATTCTACATGGAACAAAACAGAAAGGTGCCATATTAAAATAACACAATTACAGATAGCAAAACTGAATATACTATAACATAGAACTGAATGTCCTAGAAACAGTTTATAAAACATCTTTATAAATAAGAGCATACAACAGATTGTGAACTATAAATTCAATGGCCCCTTTGTCATAAGGACAAAGTATTGATACATATAGGAGTTTAAAGATTATATTTCCCAGGAGACTGATCTAGTTATCAATACAAGGGCAGAGTGTCCACCGTGTCAGTGACATGAATATCTTTAAGACTGCCTGTTCATAACTCATAATCAAAAGCGCACCCCATCTAATACTGGGTGGATTTCTGCTGGAGTGAATTTCACCAGCATAATTTAAAATTATCAGCCAGAGTAAGAAAAACATACATATTGATGCATTGGTCTCCACACTGATTGCTCCAGCCTCCTAGCAGAGAACCACAAAAATGTACATTGTGCCATATTTTCTTTAGAAATTTTGTTGAATGGGGCAAAACAAAGCCAACACTTCTGTGCTTCTCTACTCAATTCTACCTGCACTTTTTAAAAGCATCTGTTGAAACCACAGATGAAGGGATATCACCACAAAGACAGCTGGGTTCCCCTTCATTGTTTTGAGGAATAACAGAGAGTCCTTAAAGGCGCTGAAAAAGTTATCAAATACTAAGCAGAGCTTTTCTGAAGGCAGAGTGGATACAAAGGAAGTGAAATGAATTGGTGGGAGTATGGCATTGAAAACTTGGAACCGAGTTCTATGAGCACCTGGGTCTGCACATGCTACATTATAGATAGCAATAGAGCATTCAAAGAAAGAATGTTGAAGTGTAATTAATTTATAGCCAGGAGGGATGTCCATTAGAAGTGCTTTCAACTGAGTCTTAATTCTGAACAAAAAAGAGCTTTCTGTGATGACCCAGAGTGTATCAAAAATATAACAAAAACCAAAACATAAATAAAGGTCCTTTAATGCCTTCTCTAGGAATAAAACACTAATTTGTCTCCAGAGTTTGTTAGCATGGAAGGTCCAGACTCTTAAGCAGATCTCACACCTGCAACCCATGAAGAGGATCATGGCCCTCTCCTCCTGAGTAGACCACTCCTTGTTGGCTGTTCCTCCTCTCCCTCAGAGTCAGTCTCCACCAGGGGAATGATACTATCCCGCCCTGCAGGGCCCCTTCCCCTGGGACCAGGCGGACGAGGACATTGAGGAAACCAAGTGTGGAAGTCATGGACCAAACAAGGAGCATGAACATCAGTGGCATCGACCCAGGTGAAGTCCTCTGGTCCATAACCTTTCCATGACACCAAATACTGAAATCAGCCCCGCAACTGCCATGAATCTTGGATGCTATCCACTTCGTACTCCGCCTCTCCCTCAGGGGCTACTGGGCCCAGCGGTGGTGGAGCTGATTTATGTGGGCTGTCGGCCGATACAGGGACTAACAGGGAGCAATGAAAAACAGGATGGATATGCATGGTCCATGGCAGGGAGAGATGAAAAGCCACAGGATTGATCATTGCCTCGACCGGAAAAGGTCCCAAGTAATGGTGATCAAGCTTTTTCGATGGCCATGTTGTTGGTAAGTATCAAGTAGAGAGCCAAACCCGATCGCCTACCGCTAAAGGTGGAACATCGCGATGATGTCGTTCTGCAAAGCATTTGTAGTCCTCCTTGGATCTTTCTAGTTGGTCTGGGACCATGTGGTGCATGGCTTTTAACTCTTGAAAGAATGTATCCACTGCCGGAACTGGGGAATCAGATGGGGCTAAAGGAAAAAGTCGTGGATGAAAACCATAGTTGTCAAAAAACGGGGACACATGGATGGATGCATGTTGAGCATTGTTGTAAGCGAATTCTGCCACCGGCAGCACTTCCACCCAATTGTCTTGTTGAGTATTGCTGAAACAGTGGAGGTTCTGCTCCAAAATAGCATTAACTCTCTCTGTCCCCCCATCAGTTTCAGGGTGATGGGCAGACGACAGACACGCCTGAACCTGCAGTTTTGCAATTAGGGTCTGCCAGAAGGGTGCTGTAAATTGTACCCTCCGATTTGATACTATTCGGTCTGGTAACCTATGCAACTGGAATACATGAGAGATAAACAACTGGGCAGTTATCCTGGCCATAGGAAGACCTGCACACAAACCTCTTGTATAGGCCTTCATCGTGTCCCAGAGATTCTATAAAGAAGTATCCTCTTTTCTATTTTCTTTAAAAAAGAAAACCAATTCTTTCTCTATTTTTTGTTTAAAGTCTTTTTCCTTTAGTATTGTATTATTTAAAGTCCATCTAGATCTCCTCTTATGTCGTTTCCAAATAACTGTCGTTGTTTCTATTTCAATTTCTTGTATGTTAGTAAGTAGTTCTGCTGACATCCATATCATATCTATTCTAGACCATGATGCATGTCTGTTTGAGTAAAAAGTATATTGCTTACTTTCCACATTTCTCTCTCTCCATGCATCTTTTAAGTTTAATTCTTCTATCATTCGAAAGAAAGATTTTGGTAATATCTTTCTAGCTTTCTTTGTTGATTTCTGCATTTTATTGTCCAACTGATCATTAATTATTCCATTAAGGTCTGCTATCATACAAATACTAACATAGTCCAATTCAATTATTTTCATATGTAATTTCCTATAGAATTCATCTTGATTATCATTTGGAGCATAAATTGCAATTTAAAGTGCTTTAACATTATTATCCATTATTTTCATCATCAAAATCCTTCTGTCATCATCTGTATAAATTAATTCTGCCACAATTGTATCTCTAATATATGACCACACCTCTTTTTTTGATTGTGTCAGCGACGTGAATAATTTCCCTAATTTTTTTTTGTTTCAATATATATTCATGTTGTTTTTTAATATGTACTTCTTGTAAACAAATTATATCAAATTTTAATTTCTCTAATTTATGAAATACCTTTCTTCTTTTAGCAGCCAAATTAAGTCCGTTTATGTTAATTGTAATCAGTTTCCTTTCATCCATGTTAAGCTTTATAAGAGGGTTTTATTGTTCTAGTGGATCTTAATTCTCATTACTCTCTGGGTAATCTACTGCACCTTCTTCTTTTTCTTTTTCAATTACTGCTATAGACTCCTCTTGAAATTCAATTAATGACTCTTCTTTTCTTTCTTCTTCCTCCTTTCCTCTAAAATATTCTAAGTAGAATAACTCCTCTTTTCTGACTGTATCAATTCTGTCTTTGTTCCTGCCAAGTGAACAAGAGGCCTTCTGGCATCAACCATCTATAGTCTATTCCTCTTTTAAGTAGTCAAAAATGTATATTCTCTTCTCATCTCTCTTACTCTTCTTGGTACTTGTTTCAGCACCACAATTTGGAGCCCAGGAAAATAAAATCTGTCACTATTTCCATTTCTTTCCCATCTATTTACCAGGAATTGAGAGAGCCAGATGCCATGTTCTTAGTTTTCTTAATGTTGAGTTTCAAGCCAACTTTTGCATTCTCCTCCTTCACTTGCATCAAGAGTCTTTAGTTCCTTTTCACTTTCTGCCGTTAGAATGGTATTATCTGCATATCTGAGGTTGTTGATATTTCTCCCAGCAATCTTAATTCCAATTTGTGATTCATCTAGCCCTGCCTTTCTCATGATTTGCTCTGCATAAAAATTAAATAGCCAGAGCGACAGTTTGACAGCCTTGCCAAACTCCTTTCTCAATTTTGAACCAATCATGGTTCCATGCCCTGTTCCCACTGTTGCTTCTTGACCCGCGTATAGGTTTCTCAAGAGACAAATAAGATGGTCTGGTACTCCTATCTCTTTAAGAATTTGCCATAGTTTGTTGTGATCCACACAAAGGCTTTAGCATAGTCAATGAAGCAGGTGTTTATCTGGAATGGTTTTATTTGCTACCTCTTGTACAATGTTACGAACCTCCATCCATAGTTCTTCAGGCACTCTGTCTATCAGATCTAATTCCTTAAATCTATTTGTCATCACTACTGTATATTCATCAGGAATATGATTTAGTTTATACCTAGTGCTTTCCCCTACTTTCTTCAATTTAAGCCTAAATTTTGCAATGAGAAGCTCATGTTCTGAGCCACAGTCAGCTCCTGGTCTTGTTTTTACTGACTGTATAGAGCCTCTTCATCTTTGGCTGCAGAGCACATAGTCAATCTGATTTCTGTGTTGACTGTCTGGTGATGACCATGTGTAGAGTCATCTCTTGGGTTGATGAAAAAGAGTGTTTGCTATGACCATCATAGTTTCTTGACAAAATTCTACCAACCTGTTCAAAATGATTTGTACTAATTTTGTACTCCAAGGCCAAACTTGCCTGTTATTCTGGTTATCTTTTGGCTTCCTACTTTAGCATTCTAATCCCCCATGATGATAAGGTGTTTTTGTGTGTGTGTTAACTCTAGAAGGTGTTGTAGGGCTTCATAGAACCGGTCAACTTCAGCCTCTTCAGCACCAGTGGCATAGACTTGGACTACTATGATGTTAAATGGTTTGCCTTGGATTCAAACTGAGATCATTCTGTCATTCTGGGGATTATATCCCAGTATTGCTTTTCCTACTTTTTTTTTTATTGACTATGAAGGCTACTCCATTTCTTCTGAAGGATTCTTGCCCACAGTAGTATACCTGATGGTCATCTGAATTGAATTCACCCATTCCTGTCCATTTTAGTTCACTGATTCCTAAGATGTTGCTGTTCAGTCTTGTCAGCTCTTGTTTGACCATGTCCAGCTTGCCTTGATTCATGGATCTTACATTCCAGGTTCCTATGGAGTATAGATTTTTACAGCATTGGACTTTCCTTTCACCACCAGATACATCCACAACTGAGTGTCCTTTCGGCTTTGACCCAGTTGCTTCATTCTTTCTGGCACTACTAGTACTAGCCCTCTGTTCTTCCCCAGTAGCATATTGGACACCTTCCAACCTGAGGGGCTCATCTTCCAGCATCATATCTTTTTTGCCTTTTGGTACTGTCTATGGGGTTTTCATGGCAAAGATACTAGAGTGGGTTGCCATTTCCTTCTCCAGTGGATCACATTTTGTCAGAGTTCTCTGCTATGACTTGTCCATCATGTGTGACCCTGCATGGCATAGCTCATAGCTTCATTGAGCTTTGCAAGCCCCTTTGCCATGACAAGGCAATGATCAATGAAGGGGGTGATTTTCAGTACAGGTCAACAAAATTCCTTTAAGAGTTACCAGAAATGATATCATAACTATTTTAATTTTTATATTCCTTTTTACTTTTAACAATCTTTTCCCTTCAAATCTCTTAGAACCTGATTTCTTTCATGTTTTCTTTGTTCCTTCTCACAAAATTATTCAAAGCTTTAACAAGTCTCTTTTGTAAATCCAGTATAAGAAAATTATCCAAGTTGTCTCATTATTCATACATTCCTTTTAATTATTAAGACATCAGCCATTTTTGAATATCCAAGGTAGCATCTCTTTTCTTATTCTTTACTATATATTTAGTGTTTCTTTCTTTTCTATTTTTCCTTTTCTAGAGTTTATATTTTTCCTTGTAGTCTTTATTTGTTCAATTTGTATTAGTTTTATCTTTATAATTGTAATTCCTGATAAAATTAGTATTAAAAAAAGAAGTCCAAACATTATTCTTTTCATGTTGTTCTGCTTATTATGCTCTGGTTGAGTATAAAGCAGACAGAGCAACTCCATAAAGCATCTATACAAAGTCTTTTTTATTAGTTCATCAGGCATCCTGTCAACTCACAGTTATGACGAGGTTCTTCTTAATGTCCAATCCTTTGCATTTCTGAATTGTGGTGTAGAAAGATATTAAACTCTCATCCCTATGATGATGATTGTAGCAACTGCATGGTATAAGATTCAGGCTAGAGTGAGGAAGCCTCCCCCAACCCAATAAGGGTCAATTTAGTGACCAATCGGGATTACAGATGTGACCACATGACATGGACTATATTTCCCAGGATACCTTAACTACATTTACCATGATGCATTCCCTTAAGGGGGCAGCTTTCAATTCCTAACTACCTATCCCAAATGCCATTAACTCTAAACTGGCTGGACAGCACACATGTCTTTAGTCAAGCAGTATAAACTTCAGCTTTAGGTAGCCCTGGTTATTGAATAAGCCTAACTTCTGAAACTATGCATTCCAATGAATGGACAATAGTTTCTCTAGCTGGAGTTTTACCAGCTGTGCAAAGTCCTTCTTTTCAAATATCAAATATCTATTCCATTTTTAATATGAAAATTGAGGTTATGTAAGTATTGTTTGTTATTGGCTATTTTAAGATGATTGTTAGCTATCCAGAACTTATGTAAAGTGGGAGGTCATATAATTCAAATAATAAATGAATAAATATTCTAATATGGAATTTGTTTCTCTCATCACAATCCTTATACAAAACAACAAATACCGTCTGAAATATTTTCAGTGGAAAATATTAATAAAACAAAATGAACAAATTGAAATATTTAGCAAAAAAAATGAATTGCAGCCAGTTTTCTTTTAAAGTGGGTTAGAATGATGTAAAGTCTATTTTAAAACCATTTAATAAATCTGTTCTTTGTTGCAACAAGTTACTTGGCTTCTCTAATGTGAGTCAGAGAGAAAGCCTGAGTAAACAAAATGATAAACCACTCAGCCTTGTATATCACTGATGAAGGGTGGCTCCACTGTGCCAGTTGTTCTGGACCACATTCCCCACTAATGAACTACTACAACTGCTCTGAAGTATTTTTGTTTTCAAGCAGAACCTTTCCAACTTCATAGATATAAAGGGAACTGAAAACAAATATGTTGAGGAATGGTTTTTCCCTAAATTCTAGAAGAACAAATTATAGCCAATGTAGCACCAGTCAGGTATATTGTTTGAGCCAAGGAATCCACTGTGGTCACACTTCATCAGCCTAAAGCCATTGATCTTCCCTCTTCTCTTTCTGTCTCTTTGGGAAGACCTGAATTGGCAGGCCAGACAACTTATCTATGGAGGCATCAGTGATCCTTTGGTTATCGACTCCAAACCATGCTTTGACAAGGACCGTGTAGAAGTCAAGAAAGCTCTTATCTTGGTATATAAGATGTACAAAAGTGAGACTGGAAATGGCAATAAAACAACTCTTAAACATCTCTTCACACTCAGAAAACAATTTAATCAATTGGTTGCACTTACGAAGGTCTTCCTGGGAATAGTTTATTGAGGCAGCAAAGCAAAAGAACTCTGCTCTATTCTGTCATCTAATAGCCTGCCATTCTGACAGAATTTATATCTCATTAGACCTTAACCTGAGAACTTCATTTTTGGACAATTTATGAAGATTTCTCCAGCTAGAGAATAAGGTGTACAATGAAGGATTTACCTGAGTGTCCCCCCAGTTTCAGGAGCTGATTTCATTTCTGCTGAACTATTAGAATGGTAGATACCAGTCCTAGTGGCACTATTCACTTATTTCGACTATACTGTTTACATCCCAGCGAATTGGGCCTTCACAATTGCTGTCCCAATTTTTTAAAAGGGCAAGAGAGATGACCCTTAAAATTACAGACCAATAGGTCTGCTAAATATAATCAGCAAACATTATGTCAAACACCTCCAAGATAAATTAAAGAAATTGCTAGATTTTTAGAACTTGATTGCTGAAGAGCAGCAAGCTGGATTTAGAGAAAGGAGAGGCACTATAGATCAGTGCTTAGTTCTCCATTATTTGATTGAAAATTATTTTTCAAATAGATTTGTATCATACACTGCCTTTATAGATCTCAAGGCAGCTTTTGATACAGTTACCAGGAATAGGCTATGGGAGAAGCTAGAAGCCACTTCAATTGATCATAGACTTCTTATTTATGTGCCTTACATACTAAAACATCCCTCAAAGTTGGATGTAATATATAAGGGTCCCTCTCAAGGTCGGTCAAAACTCAAAAGAGGGTTAAACAGGTGCATTTTGCCTCCTTACTTTTCAACTTTTATATAAATGACATGGTCAAATGGTTAAATAAAACCAAGTTACCCAAAAAAATAGGTGATCAAAGCATCACCTTCCTGCTCTATGCAGATGATGCTGTGATCCTCTCTAGGACACCTGTAGGCTTTAAAAGAGCCTTGCAACCTCTCATCCAGTATTATAATTATAATAATCATAAATTTCCAGAAAACCAAAGTTATGGCCTTTGCAAAAAGGCCAAAACTCTGCTCATGCTATCTTAATGGTCATAATATAGAGCAAGTAACCACCTTTAAGTACCTAGGGTCCATGCCACTGGCTCAAAAAAAAGCATATGGTGAATATATGGCTGCTTCTGGCCAAAGATCAGTGAATGCCATTTTCAAATTTTCCTGCTCAGAGGAAGGATACTATATTCCTGCTGCAATTAAGCTCTTTCAGGCCAAGTCACTAGCACAGCTTCTTTATGGGATCTTGCTTAGACTCTCAGTTTTGTGTTTCACGCCATTGAAAAGATTTATAACAGCAATTATCCAGATGCCGCATTGTGTCTCAACTGCACTTCTGTGCCTGGAGATAGGACTGATAAAAGTTGAAACAAGAATCTGTGTAGCTTCTTTAAATCTTTGGCTAAAGCTTAATTTCTTCCCACAAGGCCTTGCTCCATTAATCCTCCAAGACAAATTCTCCTCTTCATTGATCAAGGCCCTTGAGTCCAACCTTGCTAAACTAGGCTTCTCTCCAGCCTCAATACTCAAGTTGGACTACGACCAAACAAAGCAAATGTGATAAAGGGTAGAGGACATCGAGAAGCAAGTGGACTTAGGAAAATTTCTGTTGTTTCTGGCTCCAGACTCTATTAGATATGACATATGTTGTTATACTCCAGCCAGTTATTTTAGTCAATTGGAGATGGTGAACTACTGAAAAGCATTTTTGTTTGTATGGTGCCATGCATTTCCATCGGTCATCCTGTATGACAAGTATAAAAAGATACCATTGATTGAAAGACTCTACTCCTGTGGCTCAGGAGAGGTGGAGACCGTTGGACACATATTTATTTATTTTATTTAGCAAGTATTAGGTAACAGGTATAAGTATAAACATGGTTATGAATATATGAAATGGATACAAATAAAAAAGAAACAATAGGACAGGGACGGTAGGCACATTGGTGCGCTTATGCATGCCCCTACAGACCTCTTAGGAAAGGGGTGAGGTCAATAGTAGACAGTCTAAGGTTAAAGTTTTTGGGGTTTGGAGAAGAAACCACAGAGTCAGGTAGAGTATTCCAGACATTGACCACTCTGTTGCTGAAGTCGTATTTCCTGCAATCAAGTTTGGTGTGGTTTACCTTGAGTTTGTATCTATTGTGTGCTCTTGTATTGTTGTGGCTGAAGCTGAAGTATTCATTGACAGGTAGGACATTCCTTTGATGCTCTTTCTGTAGAGATGTTTGAAAAAACATATCCTCCCAATAATCGATAGATATCCTGGCCGTTCCAACATTGATTATCTCCAGTGGCAGCTTAAGGATGAAGAGACTATGATTACAGCTCAGATGGCTAGTTTCTGTGCCATAGAACTGGAGATTCATTGGAAACCTTTCACATTACTACCCTTTTGCATTTTAGTTTTTAATGACTATGGGCCTCACAGTTTAAGGATTGGTAATATAGTATAGTTAGGCCATATGTAACTGACATATTGGATGCCAAATTCTGATTTTAATATAGATTTGATCTATTTATTATTTTATTCTAGAAATTTTAAATGTATATTCCTTGAGTGTTTTTATTTGTTCTGGTCTGTGGTCTTTGACTGTCATACACTTGATTTGATTTGATCTGGTAACTATGGGACCTCTGCCAATAACAATATGCAGAACTAAGTAATCCACAGATATTACAGCTGGTACCAAGGAAAGAGTAAGTGAAAAGGCAGGGTTAAAGTGTTTATGCTTTCACATTTAGTCCAATGTAGAATTGCAGAACAATCACCCATTTGTGGCTCCTCTTTTATTCACTCATCTGTGGCAGCAGTGCCAGGTTTTATGTACTCTCTGCTTTGCTCTTTAATATCCCAATAGTTCTGTTGTTTCCTGTGCCATTCACTTGATTGGTAAGTTGTTTGCTTATTGCTTGTTACTTGTCTACCTGTAGAAACTTAGCAAAGCTGAAGGCAGTGATGAAAACTAAGTTCTTGGGATAATCTCATTAAAATTATACCTGCCCAGGCAGTCCAGGCCCATTGTCAGCTATGAATTTGGCAATTTTATTCTCCACCGCAAAATGAATTGCTTTTCTACCAATGGAAAGGAAGAAAGTATGATGCATGTGTGGGGTACTGTATATGCCTACATATATTCTTGAGCTTTGCATATGTGCAATCCTCACAAGCAATGCAGTAGGTAATATTGCTTTCTAGGCTCAAAAATGTCTCCCTGTGGCCAGGTGGAAGCCTCTAAGTTTAAAATTCATTTCTAATTTGTTACAGCATTATATCAAATATATTGTTTTGAACAAGATGCATATTATGTTTTGTGCACAACATAAAGGAAAAACGGCATTGCTCTTGGTGCTATTGCTAGAGTGCATATGGTCGGGGTGGGAGTCATAGTGGTAATGGTGAGAATGCCAAATAGATATTCAGCCCTGAGCATCTCAGATTCTCTAAAATAACTTTGAAATGTAGAGAATTTCAAATACAATGATTTCAATGGAAAATAATCAAGGAGGTCAGGATGAGTTGGTATGGGTAAACTTTGGTTGTATAATAATGGTTTAATGTGTAGACTTTGAAACACCTACAATAATGTCATTAATCTGCTCTAGTTTTTGTTATGTTTAATTCCTCAGTATTTGGATTGCATATTGCTGTTCTGATTGCTTTAGAGAATTTCAGTTTTATATATTTTCCCTGATATCTGGCATCCTGGCTCATTGACTTCAGTATTTCTTCTTGATTTCATCTTTGGTTCTGTTCTTTTTTGTTCTCTTCATGAGACTGTCTGCATTAAATTTTCTTAGTGAGACCTCTCAGCTACAGCCTCCTCTGAGCTATAAAAAAGGATGAGTTTTTCCTTGACTGTTAGTTTTAGTAGAAAATCCACTTTCAACCTGGAAGAAGAACAAAGCTGTTTTGTCAGATATTACCATCAGTTTCCATAAAACTGAAGTCTTCTCCATCTGTCAATGGCAGAGTCCTTACTTCCTCCTTCCTCCTTGAGGCATACTGACAAAAACAAATTTGACACTGACAAAAACAAATTTGACAATTTTTTTCTTCTGACTGCTGTCTGAGGAATTTAAAGAAATCCAAAGCGTGTCATTGATATGTAATGAATTTCACAGATTTTACACATTTCGATTTACATTGACCCTGTTTTAAAGATGTATTACAATTCAACAATATATTAAATAGTTTCACTAAGCAAAAGTTGAAAGTATGCAAAGGAATTTCTCTGAAATAATCATTGTCTTAAAAAAAGACAAGAGTGACTATGCCTATCCATGCCATGACATGTAGCTTATTGATTCTTGATGATTCTTGATACTGCGTATGCCCAAGATGGTGGTCCGCACTGAGTAGGCTCCCCAGGGTGGATCGCTGGTTGTTCAGTGTTTACAGTGGGGGAATGAGCTCCTTGCCACTAGACCCCCCGGGTTTTTTTCCGGAGGGTCAGAAGTGCAGCGCTGAGCCGTTTCGGCTCGATTTGGCCGGTGGCATGGCGCGGCCAGGGAGTTTCTTCTCTGGCAGCCTGGAGGCGACTGCAGGTGGCAGGGAGATGGTGGTTGTCGTGGCGGAGGTCCGGCGTTGTCATCGGCGATGTGGGTGGTGTCAAAGCCGGTTGTTGTGGTGGCGGCTTGCATCGGAGAAGGTGGCTGCAGTGGCAACAGTCTGCGGGAGCCATGGGGGCTTGGCTGCGGTTCGCTGAGTGCCTGGCTGACTTCCCTGATGGTCATGGCGGCACCTTCTTTGGCGGCCCGGCATGGGACGCAGTTTGTTGGCCTAGAAGGCCTCAGCAGCCCCAGCGGTCTCAACAGCTTTGACAGGAGCCTGGATTCCAGCAGCGAGGCATGCAACATTGTTGAGTGTATTGCCCCCAGGGTCAGCTTTGAAGTTGCTGCCCCCCCTCCTGGAGGTGAGAGCTTCGGGGGGAAGAGGGCTCCGTGGAGACAGCTGTGGTGATAGATGTTATCTGGGGCGAATGAGCCGGTGCTGGCCTGGCGGGGGGTCGGAACTTGCCGTGTCATCAGAGGAGTGACCCCCGCAGAAAGCTGGTGCTTGGGACTCTGGACTCTAGACTCTGGACTCTAGACTCGGGGCTCTGGCATGCTATCCCCGGATTCATCTTCTTGGCTCCTGCTTGTCCTTATGTCATCTTTGGACTTATGTTATCTTTGGACTCTCTTCTGCCCTACCCCTTTTTATGACCGCGGTTTGGTTCCATCTGCCCAGACTATTCCGTTGCACTCTTGGGGGTGCGGGGTCAGTGAACGACACTTAGCGGTGGTCCTGAAATTGTTTTGGATCCCTTCCTTCCCCCATTAGGGTCTGGTTCCGGCCCCATTGTTGTGATGACAATGGACTCTACTCCACTTCCATGAGAGGGCAGTGGGGTTGATTTTTTGTTCAGTTTCAAGGCCCCGACCCACTGCAGTGTGAGTGCAGTGGGTTGGCCAGTTCGACTCCGGTCCCCCAACAGCTGTGAGAGAGCTGGGGGGTGTGGGACTTTGTGAACATTTTGCCTGGAACTTTCCCTTTATGCATTTTACATCTTTTTATCATCTTTATGCCAAATGTTCTTTTTTCCACCCTTTTCCACCCTTGTAATATGCTTGTGTTCTCATTGCTAGAATTACGGGCCCTCCAGACTGTTCCCTTGTCTTTGGGGTGGCCCTCCGGGTTATCAAGAGCCCACCTTAAGGACGGATCCTGGGATCCCAAGAGGTGGCATCGTGCGATCAAGGGGTTAAATTGTAAATATGGTGCTAAGGGATCTCTTTTAAATTTTTTAATTCAGTGTTTTAATGGGATAGGGAGGGGGAGGGAAATCAACCCCTGTTATTAAATCCTGGTCTATCTGGGCCAGAAACGGGTCTCGTTGCAGGGGGGCTGGGTGAGGGGTCCACGGGGTCCATGGTGGGCAGGGTAGGACTAACAATCCCTAGGGCGATCGGTTATGGCAGGAGGGGACGAGACAGAGGGCCAAATTATGTTTCGGGAGTACGTCCCCACTGTTTGCACGCGATGATGTGATCCGACCCTCAGGTCTCTGCCCGCTCCCCTGGGGTCTTGGGAGATGTGGTCCCTGAGCTTAAGCTGGTGTATATAAACGCCAGATCCATCGCTAATAAGTCACCCCTCCTTCGAGAGCTTATCAAGGAGGAGGAGGAGGATCTGGCATGTATTACCGAGACCTGGCTGGAACCAGAGGGGGGTGTCCCTCTGTGTGATCTATGCCCCCCAGGTTTCCGGGTGCTGCACTGGTCTCGAGCTCAGGGAAGGGGTGGGAGGTAGCCATAGTTATTCAGGGAGACTCTGTTTCCAAGGAGGCCACTTTCCCAGATAGGGCGGTGTGAGTCCCTCCTCCTGAGATTGGGCCCAGGAGGTCAGTTGGGTCTGTTGCTGATGTACCTGTCCCCCAGTTGTGTGGCGACGGCCCTTCCCGGGCTGCTTGATGCTCTCTCGGAGGTGGCGTGGAGTTCCCCAGGCTTATGGTTCTGGGGACTTCAACTTGCCTTCTCTGGGGGGGGGAGGATTGCCTGGGAGTTCATGGCAGCCATGGCAGCCATGGACCTGACCCAGGTGATTCAGGGGCCCACTCATGAGGGAGGGAACACACTGATCCTTGTTTTTGTCTCGAGACGGTGGTGTAGTGATCTGGGGGGCGGGTCACCGATTACCCTACCCCTATCATGGACAGATCACTATCTCCTGTGGTTGGTCTTCCAATCAGCTGCCCCTCGCTGCTGGGATGAGGAGCCACTATGATGGTTCCACCCCAGACACCTGATGGACCCTGAGAGGTTTCAGATGGCGCTGGGGTTCTTGCCCACCTCCCTTGACCACAGCCCGGCCAAGACCTTGGCAGCCGCCTGGCAGCAGGCGACCTCGGCAGTGCTCAACCCTTGCGGCCTCTTCCTCACCATAGACCCCGGTTGGCCCCTTGGTTTTCCAAGGAGCTCCGGGGGATGAAGCGGCGGAGAAGATGCCTCGAGAGCAGGTGGAGGACTAGCCGTTCTGAGTCTGACCGTGTCCAGCTAAGAGCCTATATTAGGACTTACCTGGAAGCGATTAGAGTGGCGAGGTGTGCTTACTTCTCCACTCTGATCACGTCTGCAGATGATCGCCCTGCTGCCTTGTTTAGGGTCACTCGCTCCCTTCTTCGCTTGGAGGAGGGGGGGACCCTCTGCAGGGCAGAGCAGAGGAATTTAGTTTATATCTGGTGGATTATATCGCTCAGATTCAGGCCGGCTTGGACTCTGACTGTCAGGGTGCGGATGATGGAGTGACGACAAGTCTGGCTGATTCTATCTGGGTTGAGTTTGACCCTGTCTCCCTGGATGAAGTGGACAGGATCATGCGAAGGTTGTCTTCCACCACATGTTTATTGGACCCGTGTCCTTCCTGGTTGATTTATGCCTCCAGGGAGGTTACACGCGGTTGGCTCCAGGCAGTTGTCAACGCCTCTTTGAGTGAGGGTTTTTTTCCTGCGGCCTTGAAGGAGGCGGTGGTCAGACCCCTCCTCAAGAGGCCTGCTCTGGATCCAACCATTTTAAACAACTATCGTCCGGTCTCCAACCTTCTCTTTTTAGTGAAGATTGTTGAGAGCGTGGTGGTTCAGCAACTTCCGTTGTTCCTGGAGGAAACTGATTATCTAGACCTGTATCAATCGGGTTTCAGGCCTGGACACAGCACAGAGACAGCATTGGTCACACTGATGGATGACCTCTGGCAGGCTTGGGACAGGGGTTTTTCCTCTGTCCTGGTCCTTTTAGACCTCTCAGTGGCTTTCGATACCATCGACCATGGTATCCTTCTGCGGCGGCTTTGGGGGTTGGGAGTGGGGGCACCGTTCTGTGGTGGTTCTCCTCCTACCTTTCGCAGTCGGTGTTGACAGGAGAGCAGAGATCAGCCCCGAGACCCCTCACTTGTGGGGTGCCGCAGGGGTCGGTTCTCTCACCTCTCTTGTTTAATATCTACATGAAACCACTGGGCGAGATCATCTGAGGTTTTGGGGTGAGGTATCATCAATATGCAGACGATACCCAGCTTTACATCTCCAACCCAAACCAAATCAGTGATGCTCTCTCTGTGATGTCCTGGTGCCTGGAGGTGGTGCAGGTCTGGATGGGGAGTAACAGGCTCCGGCTCAACCCGGCCAAGACTGAGTGGCTGTTCTTACCGGCATCTCGGTTTTCAGTGGATGTGCCATCTTTGGTCATGGGCGGAAAGGTGTTGCCCCCCATGGATAGGGCGAGGAATCTGGGCGTCCTCCTGGATCCACAGCTCAGTTTAGAGGAGCAGGTGGGGGCTGTGGCCAGTGGGACTTTTTCCCAGGTTCGGCTGGTTCGCCAGCTCCACCCTTATCTGAGCCATGATGTCCTTCGAACGGTCACTCATGCGCTCATCACTTCCAGAATTGACTACTGCAACGCTTTCTACATGGGGCTGCCCTTGTGGACCACCGGGGGTTGCAGCTGGTGCAGAATGCAGCCGTGCGGGCTGTGATGGGGGTGTCCCGATACTCCCATGTTACATCCCTCCTGCGTGACTTGCACTGGTTGCCGGTTGCCTCCCGGGTTGCCTTCAAGGTGCTGGTAACAACTTATAAAGCCCTAAATGGCTTGGGTCCAGGGTACTTGCGGGAACGTCTCCTGCCAGCATCACACTCCGATCGCCCCGTGTGCTCCCACAGGAGGGGCCTCCTTGGGATTCCATCAGTTAGACACTGTCGGCTGGCAGTTCCCAGGGCTAGGGCCTTTTCTGTGGGAGCGCCCGCCCTATGGAATCAGCCCACTGTGGATCTCCGTTTGGCCTCTGATCTCTGCTCCTTTCGCCGAGACCTGAAGACCTGGCTATTTCAGCAGGCTGGTCTGGACTGACCCGGGTTTGGGTTATTTTAGTTGTTTTAATTCAATTTTAATCAATTGGTTTTAGACTTGTAGTTGTTTAATTATTTTTTATTGTAATTTGTTCGGTTCTTAAATGTTTGCTGCCCTGTGTCCTTAGGGAGAAGGGCGGCATACAAGTCTAAATAAATAATAAATAATAATAATAATGATTATTATTTTGCATATGGTTAGAACATGACAGAAGAGAAGTAAACATATATACATACTCCATATAATTATAAATAAAACTTCTTTGAAGGTAGGGCAGCTATCCCGGCAATTGTCTCTGATGTTGCTTCATGCAGATCTTTTAGAGAACCAAAGAATGCACAATATGGGCAATCTTGCACAATGTATTTAATAGTTTGCATATCAGTATCACAATTGCAACAAGGGTAATCTTTCCATCTCCACTAATACAGGGCAGAGGAACTTCTTCCAGTATCATACTTAATTCTGTCCAATTTTGACCAGACAGTGTGAGGCAGGTGAAAATCAGGTGATTTGGGAGAGGGATCACTGTGTCAGGCTATAAGAAGGTATCTTGGACCATTCCTCTCTCCAGGCATTCTCAGGGTTAAACTGGGTAGATGTTAAGTGAATATCTATTTTCCAAGATAGCCTATGGGATTTCAGTGTTGTGATGGGCTGATGAATAAGGAGGGGCTTATTGTTCAGCATCCTTGACCATAGCTGAATGATAGCTTGTTATCTTCTAATGTGGGTCAGTATGATATTGCTAAGTACTAGTAACCAATGCACCGTAGTGGGATGCAATGAGCCAGAGATGATATGCATTGGCTGGCAGAGTTAAACATCAACTATTTGGGGAGCAATGGTTGCATTCCTTAATCTATTTGTTCTCCCTGGGTGATGCTAAATGAGTTACAACAATCATATGAAGTTGTGCTGCTCTTTTGGGCCTCAATGCCATGACAAACAGAAGTACATAAAATCAAATTATTGATTATGGGTTGCATCTAAATAAACTATTTCTCCCTTATATGTGTAATTTTCAGAACATAATTATCCCACTACTTTTAGAGTTAGAGTTTAGAGACTGGACAAAAATATAACTGCTTGACAATTTGAAAATAGGTCCTTCTACATATCTGAAATATCATATAGAAGATTTGAGAAGATGGCAGAAGGTAACAAGCAGCAGGAAGAAAGTGACATTGATTAATACCTTTTTTTCAATCTGTCCTTACCCTAAAGGAAAAATAAATAGCCTAACCTAATAAAAATAGCATTATGGAAGTTAGAACAGGGATGCAGGTCAAAATAGGTAAGAAATTGGTAAAAGAACATCTGTTGACTGCAGAAGTGTTCAAATTTCCAGGACCAGATGTATTATAACCCAGAGTATTAAAGGAGCTGAGAGACATGATGTCAGAACTACGGGATGACATCTTTCAGAGCTCCTGGAGCATAGGGGAACTGCCAGAGGACTGGAAAACAGATCCTGCAGTTCCAGTCTTTAAGAAGAGGAAACAAGTGCATCTACGAAGCTACAGCTCAATCAGCTTGATATCAATATTGCAAAAATCCCAGAAAAGAAAATAAAGCAGCAAATTTGTGAGCACCTAGAACTGAGCAAAGCAATCACTAGAAGCCAGCAACAGTTTGTTTAAAACAGTTCATTCTGAACAAACCTTATTGCCTTCTTTGATAAAGTGACTAAATTAGTAGCTCAGGGAAATGCTCTGGATGTAATTTACTTGAACTTTGACAAATTAACCATAACTTACTTCTTGGTGAGATTGAGCAATGTAAGATAAAAAGTACGAACACCGGATGAATTTACACTTGGCTGACCAACCACAATCAGTGCATAGACCTCACACACTGGAACTACATCTACATGGAGTGAAACATGCAATGTAGTATCTCAAGTTTCGGTATTGGGACTGATATTCTTCAATATCTTCATAACTTTAAAAGATAGATTCATGACTCAGAAGGACAGACAGACTTGAGCATCGAAGAAGATGCAGTTCAGTGCAAGATCGCATACTGAAAACCAAATGCACAGAAATAGAATAGGCTCAAAATAGTACTGTGAAAGGGATCTTGGTGTCCTAGTGAACCATCATCTAAGTATGAGTCAGCAGTGTGCTGCAGTGATTTCTAGAAGGATTACTATTCCTAGGTTCCAATGTGAAGTAGGTTCTGCCTGATGAGATTTGCTGATTCTGTCCTAGATTATCACATTTTGCCTACTTGAACATCATACTGCAGGATAGCTCCCTCCCAATTTATTCCACACCTCTTCATTAAGCCACTGACCTGTCAGCCAGAACAAGAGTATAGGGCTCCTTCCAGGAGATCAGTAGTTTCAATTTCAGTTAATGATTGTGTGTAGAGCTTTAGGGCTAGGATTACAGCTGCATCTTTTACTGCACATTAGTCATGTTTGTGCCTGATTGTTTGGGCTTAAATGGGAAAAAGGTAAAACTTTTCAGTTTTGCTCTAGGTTCCATATATCATCAATCTATAAATGTTGCAGGGGAATAACAGTGCTGGCAATAAATGGCCAGCTGTTCCTGAAAGTAGCTATAGAATAGGCAAAACAGCAACGGAATATGCAAAATGATGCTGTCCAAAGTAGAAGGGAAAGTAGAAAGACAAATGTTAATTTGGGACATACAGCTTGCAGAAATTGATTTTATTTCCCAGTTTAAATTGACACACTACTAGGATCCAAATGATAGTTCCCTCCAACAAGCGATAGTTCTTATTTTTCAAATAGAGGCTGTTTCAAGAACCTCTTAACCATACATTTAAAAAAACACATTCCAGATCTGCACTAGTCCATTG
Source organism: Naja naja (assembly GCA_009733165.1). Lineage (NCBI taxonomy): Eukaryota > Metazoa > Chordata > Lepidosauria > Squamata > Elapidae > Naja > Naja naja. The sequence goes on from CM019155.1 coordinate 84,775,781, forward strand.
TACATAAAGAGGTTGTGTAATACTATGCACAAAGTGTCATTGCTTTTGCAATGTATTGTAGATGATACCACATCACAAAGATATGTCCTTTAAAATGTTTTGTGTGTCAGCTTCATACCAGGGTTTGAACATGAGAAACACAGAGAGATAATTAGAACTACCAAGAGTTGATCAAATATTTCCAGAGGTTCAGAATCTTTTGGAAGCAAATCCTTCAAACTGAAAATAATTTAGGTGTTCTGGGGTTGGTCTGGCCCTGAAGCAGACCTATTTAATCCAAAATACTATGCCCAGAACATCTCAAATCATTCTGGCTTGGACAGTTTACTTCTTGAAATGGCCCTGGAATGCATGATTCAGGAGGAAGTTGCTTTGTTCAAGAGAACAGAATGTTTGGACTTTTCCAGAACTTCTGCTCCTGGACTGATGTAATAATAATGAATAATAAATAAATTTAATATCATCATTGACTAGTAATTAATATAACTTCATATCACAAATTATAAAATACAAGAAAAATTAAGAACCAAGAAAAAAATATTAAATAGATGCCTAAGAAATAAATCTTTTTCTCCATAAAGAATCAGGAAGCAGAAATAAAAGATGTTAGCAATGAATTAAGATAGATTTTATTTCCATAGTAATTGATAGTGACTAGAGATGGAGTGTTAGAAACTATAGAATAAAGACCATCTGAGAATAAACTATAAAATAAAGACAATCTAAGGTGGATAAAAAAGATATCTGTATTTCTATGCTTCGTTCTTGTTTAGCATGACTCCTTCAGACTAATAGATAGCACCTTATTAGAATCAAACTTAAAAACAACAAACTCAAAAAACTATTTACTCTGATTGGCGGCAACTTACCAAGACCCAGTAGTTTCCTTTCCTTGGTTATCTGTAAAATGAAGATTTGGGAATTCCCCTTCTGACACCTTAAAACCTTCCTTTTGGCATCCTAACTAAAAGGAAGTTCCAGTGTAATCAATGGAGCATCTATTAAACTAATCAGTTTTATAGAATTTGTATAGACTCCTTTTAAATCCATTGTCTTATGATTTCAGTTTTGGAATTCAAAAAATCTGTTGCCCTAAGTAATATTTTGGATACCAAATTTCATTAACACTAGCATTAGCACGTAGACTTATGTACTATAAGCAGTTTACAGAGTCAGCATATTGCCCCCAACAATCTTTCTCCTCATTTTACTAACGTTGAAAGGATAGAAGGCTGAGTCAAGCTTGAGCTGGTGAGGATCAAACCCCTGGCAGTCAGCAGAATTAGCCTGCAATACTACATTCTAATCTCTGCATCACATGACTGATTGAAATGCTTTAGGACTGCTACATGCAAAATGACTTCTTCTAGGTCTAATAAAAATGTGCAGAAGACTGCCTGTGGGTGAGGTAATGAAATTAATAGATATGCAGAGCAGAAATAAGAAATACTTTCTTTTTCAAATGAAGCAATATTGTCAAGTCTCTTGAACAAATATAATCTGAAAAGCTTCTAATATTTGATGCCTTTTGTGGTAGATATAAATACTTAGATATATATTACAAACAGTTTATCCATTTAACAATATTAATTTCATTTATTTATGTATAATGTCTCTTGTGGAAAATGTATAGAACTGACTATTGGTTCACATACATTATACATTCAGAGATATTTAAGGTCTGGATTGCTGGCATTCAAAACATGTATCCTTGGTAAAAAGAAAAAGTGTCATATAGATATATTTTTCAGTTTTATCCAAATTCTATTCCATAGCCTGAGAGAAGGACTAGGATTTGGTATTTGAATAATTTATAAATAAATGTTGAGAATCAGGTGGAAGATCTGTTCTTTTAAGGACAAAAAATAATCCAAAACAGGTTAAATCTCAGTCTGCTGTTGATTGACAATATCTCCATCTTAACTGGACTCAATTTGTGAATGTTTACTCTCCTCCAGCCAATTATCAAACATAAGCAACCTACAAACATACAGCTTTGCTTTTTTGTGTATTGGATGGTAATGACCAATAAAAGTAGATACAATCATTCCATTTCCAAAGTCCCTGACGTTTTTCCTTAATGCGGTGATCTTTTTACAGGTGAACTATTTTGTTGGAACTGACAATGTGAACAGGTTGTTTTTCTTTAAAGATTTGGAAGAGAATAGACACAGTAGCTATTAGCCTCCTGGTGGGGACCATTGGCTAATCATAACAAAATTTAGACCTAGAGTCATTATGCAGCAATTATAGTTGAACAAAATTTGGCAACCTTCCTAGAAATTTACATAGTCCAGTCTTCTAATAAAATGATCATGTTATTCTCCACTGACCGACCCAAGCAGGCAGGCAGTGAAGAGCTATTTAATCAGAGCAGCAAGGTTGATACAAGAGACAGTACAAGAAGACATGTGAAACTGTCTCAATTATCCCACCCATGCATGAAGATGACAATGCTGACATGGTGTATTACAAAACCTCTTTCCAGAACCATTACTGATAAACAGTGAGGTTAATGGGTATAAGCACTCTTCTGTGCAGGTCAATAAGAATGTTTAAGAAGTAATTAAGTTTTCATAGTCTACTGCAGAGGTGGTATTCAGCAGGTTCTGACCAGTTTTGGAGAACCAGTAGCAGACATTTTGAGTAGTTTGGAGAACCGGCAAATACAACCTCTGACTGGCCCTGCCCCCATCTATACTCTGCCTCCCGTGTCCCAGTTGATTGGCTGGGTCTTCTTTTGTTGCCCTGCAGAGGAGAATGGAGCTGGAAAGCAGGTTAGTGGGGTGGGGAGGGAGTGGGATTTTGTAGCACTCTTCCCCCAGGAGTGGGGAGGGAATGGAGATTTTGCAGTATCCTTCCCCTGCCATGCCCATCAAGCCAAGATCATGCTTTACCACTTATCTCATATGTGCAGTGATGGTCCTGGACAGCCACTTGTCTGAATGTTATAGGGTTTCCTGCTTGATCACTGGGTCTCTTCCAACTCTGTTATTCTGTCCTTCGGCTTTGTAAATATCTTTCTGGTGATCTATATAGTGATCTCTCTCTCTCTCTCTCTCTCTCTCTCTCTCTCTCTCTCTCTCTCTCTCTCTCTCCCCCCCATCTCTAGATATAGGATGAAATAGACAAAACTCAGCTGGCGCCCTTTGTTTCCTCTCTCCCATCATGCTCCTCTGTTCCACATTAAAATTATACAGACAGCACCACAGGGTGATGATCTTGTTAATGAGTCAGAATAGAATTGTATTACTGGAAAAAAGTAAACTATGTTGAATGGGACCTCAGAGGTCTTTTAGTCCAATCTCCTGCCCAAGCAGGTGTCTTTTTGGACAAATGGCTGTCCAATCTCTTCTTAAAATCCTCCATTGTAGGAGCCCCCACAGCTTATGAAGATAAGCTGTTCCATTGATTAATTTTCTCACTGCCATGAAATTTCTCCTTAGTTCTAAATTGCTTTAGTTAACCCTTTAGTTAATTTTCATCCACTGCTTCTTGTTTTGCCTCTTCTTATGCTAAAATAAGTGGAAAATAAGATTCTTACAAAATCATCTTTTTTCTCCAAGTTGGGTTTTCTATTCCCACATTTTGCTGTAGGTACAATTCTGTGCTTGTTTAAGATTTTTGAGGCTTTTAGAGAGACTTATTTCTGTCATTGGTATAAAGAAAGGGTGTTACAACTCTGCTCGCCATGCTGGCTTGATATGCAACAATAATGTTCACACATAATTTTTAGTTTTCACAATTAACAAACTCATTCACAAAATAACTGCAGCCAAATATTATGGCTATGACTGAAAAATTCACATTTACTTTGAAAAAAGTGAGCATAGGTTTCCTTTTTATTTATTTTTTACAGAGAATAAGGAGTTGTGCCTCAGGCAATGAGGTATTCTTCAGTCTTCAGGTGTGCTTTCCATTTAATTGTCTTGAAAGTTAGCACATGCCCCAAAACACTGGCAACTGAGCTAAAAACTCAGATGGCACAATGAGATTGCAACTGAAATGATTAAGTGATTCAATTAAAATAAAAAATAAGCCCAAAATTTCCCTGAAGGAGAAAAAAAGCTTCCATTCTTTTAAGTAAACCTGAACATTTTGTTACCCAGCAGAACAATTATATTTTACCTGGAGAGGGCAGTGGTGATCCAGTTGATTTTAAACATGGGGACAGTATATCCGTATTTGGGGGGGTGTTACTACTTTGCATAAGAAAATAATAAGTCAGGGCACTATTTTGTGTGTAATGTTTGCCCTAGACCAAAAATGTTGAACTTTATAGGCCATTGACTCATTCATTTGGCAGACTCCATGGAACTTCTATCTTTATTATCAGAATCTGATAGCAAAAGAAGCAACCAGTGTAATTTTCCTTTGACACATATATACTAGAAGTGCTTGTGATACAATCGCATGACTCTTGCGGTTCTGGATGAAAGCACAATGAGCCATAACAATCTAGCATAAACTAATATAGATTTAAAAAAACTTAAATCCATGGGGAAAAAAGGTGTTATTGAATGTTTGGGACCCACTGTAAAACAAAATTAGTTTGTACTATGTAAGTCATATATTATAGTAAATTGTTTTTGTCTATCAATGTAGCTACTTATTTGATGTGCATACTCTGTTATCGGATCAAAATAATAATAACACTAAACTTAAATAAATATAACAAATGAATAAAATCTGAGAGCCAGTTTGCTCTCGTGATTAAGGTGCAAGTCTAGAAACCAGGAGACCATGAGTCCTAGTCCTAACTTAGGTATGAAGCTTGCTTGGTGACTTTTCACCCTTTCTTAGCCAAACCTCACAGGGTTGTTGTGGGGAAAATAGGAGGAGGAAAAAATATTAGCTATGTTTGCTACCTTCAGTTATTCATAAAAATAATAAAAGTGGGATATAAAATACATAAATGATAAACAATAGAAATAGCAAATACAAATCAACAATTCACAGTGGACAAGTATCCAGAGGCTGAAGAGAACATTTATATTTATTAGTATACAAATAAAAACAACAAATAGTATGGAAAACTGCAAAAAAATAAATAAAACGTGATCTAGCAATATCAAATTTAGGATGTATGCTCAAAAAAATTAAGATCAAGAGTATTCTTAATGCAATTATTAATTTTGTAGCAAAATACTTCTAAAGTACGGGAATTATTCTGAAACTGATTATTATTTTCCAGCAATGAGGAAGGGGGGACCCTTCTCTCTCTCTCTCCCTCCCTCCCTCTCTCTTTGCTTCTCTATTGTTAATTTTCACATAGCAGGCGCGCAGCAAAGTGTGTGGTTTTGATAATGAACCACTTTCTTCAATAATCCTCTGGTTGATCTGGCATTGCATGGAACCTTTTATTTTATTTATTGATTTCAAAATAATTATGCAAGACCATTTCTATAAAAAAATGTCAGGGGATTTTGAATCACAGCTAGCTTTCTCACTTTTCTTGATAACTTGTCCATTACTTTGAATGACTGTGGGCAATGTATAATAGATCTGAACTGGTTGTCATGTGAATTGATTTACCTGGGAAAAGAGAAATTTCATGATATACATTTTGGATATTATTTAGTTACTATTTTATAGAAGGCCCCTTGCTACAGTTTGCTTATCCTTTTTATCTAAAAACTAGAACTACACCTTGCATTTTCTGTATAGCAATGTATGACCTTTAATACTAAACATAATTTAAAGAAACATTGCAAATCCAGAAAACATGTATTTCATTATGGTTTGAGTATAGCAGCTTCTCATTTCTTTATTATGAACTTTTATTTACATACCATAATTTATTGTGCTAATCATGGGATGGGATTAATTGTAGGACATAACTGATAGAATTCATTGAATTGCTATAGTAGTGCCTATGGAGATTTTCAGTCATCCTGGTATTGATTGTCCCAAAGGTATTTTTTCAAAGGCACCTGGACTTTTTTATTTTTTTTCTTGAAGACATTTTTCTTCTTGTCCAAGAAGCCTTTTCAGTTGTGACTGAATAGTGGGGAATGGAAAGATTTATATTTCTTGTAGTTATCTGCTCATTAGTACTCTTTCTGAGAGTTGTTGAGACAACTTGTAAGTTTATCGTGACCTCAGGTTTATCTGAATAGTAAAGGTGAGCGTGAAATCTTTTTGGAAGTTCTGAAAGGTCTATGTTGTAAACAGAAGATAGGTTGTAAACAGAAGATCTCCTCCTTAGTAGGACCACACCTAGAGTACTGCATCCAGTTTTGTTCACCACATTACAAAAATGATGTTGAGACTCTAGAAAAAGTACAGAGAAGAGCAACCAGGATGATTAGGGGACTGGAGACTAAAACATATGAAGAACGGTTACAGGAACTGGGCTTGGCTAGTCTCATAAAGAGAAGGACCAGGGGAGACATGATAGCAGTCTTCCAATATTTGAGGGGCTGCCACAGACAGGAAGGGGTCAAGCTATTTTCTAAAGTGCCTGTAGGCCAGACAAGGACTAATGGATGGAAACTGAACAAGGAGAGATTTAACCTGGAAATAAGAAGAAACTTTCTGACAGTGAGAACCATCAACCAATGGAACACCTTGCCCTCGGAAGTTATGGGAGCGCCATCACTTGAGACTTTCCTCCTCTTCTGTTGAGAGAGCTATTCAATCTTAATGTCAATGACCTCTTTGACCTCCACTTTCAAACAAGTAGTCCTCTCTGTCCAGAATGTGGACACTCTGTCTTCAAAAGAGTGGCCTTTGTTTTTCAAATGCAGATGGACTGCTAACTCTTGTTCTGATGGGTTTGTTCTCCTATTTTGTGCCCTGCATTTATGAACTGGTTGTTTGTTTCTCCAATGTACAGATCTGCACATGTCTCACTGCACTGTACTACATATATCACATTGCTCAGAGTGAGTCTGGGTGTTTTATCCTTGGGATGAACAAGCTTTTGTTTTAGAGTATTTTTGGGTTTAAAGTGTGCATGTATATTATGAATTGAAAATTCCCCTAATCTTTTCAGGTATTACTGCAATGTATGGAATGACAATGTCACTTTGTTTGTTGTTCTCTTCTTTGTCTTTTATGGAGGAGCTCCTGATGGGTCTTTTTTTAGATATTATAGCTCAGTTGAGATAGACACAAGTTCTGAGAGGTTTCTGGATGTGTTTTAGTTCTTTTTCTTTTCCATTCTTGCTGGTAGGCAAACTTTCAGTCTGGTGGTGTAGGGTTCTGATCACTCTTTTTCATGCTCTAGGGGTGGAGAGAATCAAAATGTAAATACTGATCTCTGTATGTGGGTTTTCTGTAAACTTCAGTTTTAAGGTTCTGTCTTCCTTAATGTGTACTACACAGTCCAGGAAGGCCAGACTATTTTCCTTAACATCTTCCCATGTGAACTTGATGCATCTGTCCACAGAGTTGATGTGTTTGATGAAGGGTTCCAATTCCTGTGTTTTAATTTTGAGCCAAGTATCATTCATCAGCTCAGTGGACAGATACATTAACTTAATGGCACAATATAGAAGAACAACATATCAGGACATGCAAATACAAACGAGTACCTGTCTGTTCAATTAGAAGTCATGCAATTTGCAATGCAGTTACAAAATTCTTAGATATTATTATTCAGAATATAGTAATGTATTTCAACTTTAATAAAATCTAAACAATTTATATATTCTCAAATAATGCTTTATATAGCATTAACTTGATAACTTATTTTAATATGAAATCAAAGCAACATAACATTGATTAATTCACTCATTCATAAATACCAACTAACACTAAGAAAACATGATAAAAACTCTTTAATTTCATAACATATGGATAGACTTGGTTTCAACTGGGAAATTGTGACTATCCTAGACCAAGCTAAGCAAAAAAAAAAAAACATCTAGAGAATTTCTGGAAGCTTGGCACTGTGACAAATTGGCCATCAATATACACATAAATATCAACAACCTCTACAAAATGGGCAAATGATGCAATCAATAAGCTAAAAAGGGAACTAAAAGACCAAAACACCTCTCTACTAGCAATCAATACCCAGATTAACAGAGATTAACACCAAGATTAATATTAGATCAACAATCAAGAAGTAAACAATACTCCAATCAAGGAACTACAAAACAAGCTCAATCAAAGAACCTCCACAACTAATCCCACATTGACAGGCCAAACCACTAGAATTTAAATTGAGATCAAACTCCACTCCTTATTAGCATTGTTGATGTTATCTAGTTTGGGTAATGAAATATCTGTAAGTAAACAACCAAGCTCAGAAAGTGCAAAGAACCTCCCAACTGATTCATTTTACAGCAATGTAAATGTAACAGTTGGAGAGTAAGGAAGGTTGAGTGCTGACGAATAGTTGCTTTTGAATTGTGATGCTGGGGAAGACTTTTGAGAGTTTCTTGAATTGCAAGGAGAACAAATCAATCAATCCTAAAGAAAATGAACACTGACTGTCCTTTAGAAGGATAGATACTGAAGCTGAAGCTCAAATATTTTGGCCACCAAATGAAAAGAAAGGACTCATTGGAAAAGACCTTGATGTTGGTGAAATTGAAGGTAAAAGGAGAAGGGGACAGCAGAGAATGAGATGGTTAGATGGTGTCATTGGTGCAATGAACATGGGCATACTCTGTGAGACAGTGAAGGACAGGAGATCCTGGTGTGCTGTGGTCCATAGGGTCACAAAGTTGGACACAACTTAGTGATTAAATAACAACAACAAAACATACAGTAGAGAGTCACTTTGGTGTAGTGGTTAAAGCATCAGAGTAGAAATGGGATATTATGAGTTCTAATCAGACGCAAAGCTAAATGGATGACCCTGAGCTAATCACTTTCTCTCTGCCCTAGAAAGAGTCAGTTACAAACCAGTTCTGGAAATATTTCCCCCCCAAATTCAGGGATTTGTTTAGGCAGAGCTCTGAGAACCAAACATTATTAAACAGGAAAAGAAGAGTGTAACAATATGGATGATGATAAGATTGGACAGAAGCTTAAAGTCCCTTTAATATAGTTACCTCACATAAGGACAGATAGTTGCCTCACATAAGAACAGATGGATTTATGTGATGGAACTGTATCATATAAATTGCTCAAATCCAAGAAGGAAGATTTATTTGTGTATTAAAATAAAAATATGGTCAACTTGGCACAGGTTTAGTGAAGAATACAGTTTTAGCTTTTTAGTAACATTTTAGAATAACATTATATTAAGATCTTTACTGGCAAATTGCTTTTGAAAGATGTCATAAATTTGAACAAGGAGAAGGTATAAAATGATATGTGACAGCAAAGATCAAGGCAACATACTGTACTAACAAAGCTTCTTTACAGAGTTCCAAAATATGTATTTCTCCAAAGCATTTTACCCCTTACTTAGATACAATAAGGGAAAAGATCAAGTGATAAATTCTGTCTCTAATATCAAATAAGTTCCAGGTTACTGAAATGTCTTGCTGGTTATGCATTACACAATGCTTTAAAGGCTGACAACTAAACATTACATTCTGGCTCCATTTCAGCACAAAATGCCAACAATCTTGTTGTGCTACAGGGAAAAAACAAATGTGCAATCCTAGTAGGATAGATAGATAGATAGATAGACAGACAGACAGACAGACAGACAGACAGACAGACAGACAGACAGATAGATAGATAGATAGATAGACCACATGATATATGCTCCAATATGATTCATGTGACTTGATTTTGTAGACAAACAGCTTGGATTTCATAATTTTCCATGAAATGGGCTGTGTAATATTTATGGTCTATCCAGACATCATATTTTAAGCTACATGATTGACTTGTTGATGAACCAAGCAGCAGCTGGGCCTGTATGATGATTGCCAAAGCCAGAAAAATCTGCACTCGTGGAATTTGTGGGCATCTCTTTCCAAAAGAGCTCCACAGGCACTCATTTGTTGGCAAGAGCTCACACCACACAGCCCTCTGAGGCATTTGGAAAAGTCTTTCTGCTTTTCTCTCTCTTATCCATCTCGCCTGTCAGACCATGAATAAACACACTGCCACTATTTTTAGCTTGACTTTGGCATTTGTTATGGGAAATTTTAAGAATTCCATAAGTAGTTATTCACAAGCTCTGCATAAATGCATATGAATTTTCTAATTCAAAGTTTTATGCACATTTTGTTTTTTACAAGGGAAGAATCTGAAAAATCTTGGTATAAAGATTCCAAATCAACCCTAAGGGAACTCGAATATGGCTAAGGTTCAGGTAAAGCTAAATAAATGTATTTTTACAAAGTCATCGCAAAGTATTTCACAGGAGAGTCCAAGATTATATATTTTGACAGTCTTCGTCTTCATAACACATGATATGGCAATTTTTATTCTTGATTGCAAGGGCAAAATTTTTGCCACTGATGATAGTGGACAATAGTATTCAACTTTCAATTTTTGGTAGCATAGATTGGATCATGTCTAAAAGAATAACAGAATAACCTTCAAGAGGTCCTTCAAGATCTTCTAGTCCGACCCCCATCAAGCAGGAAACTCTATACCATCTCTTCTTAAAGGGTTGTCTCAACTTCTGGAGGTAAGTTTTCCACTGATTAATTGTCAGGAAATTTGTCCTTAGTTCTAGGTTGCTTCTCTCCTTGATTAGTTTCCATCCCTTGCTTCTTGTCCTGCCCTCAGGTGCTTTGGAGAATAGGTTGACCCCCCCCCCCCTTCTTTGTGGCAGCCCCTTTAGATATTGGAACATTGAGATCATGTCACCCCTAGTCCTTCTTTTCATTAAACTAGACATACCCAGTTCCTGCAAACATTCTTCATATGTTTTAGCATTCTGTCCCCTAATCATCTGTGTTGCTCTTTTCTGCACTCTTTCTAGGGTCAATGTCTTTTTTTTCTGTAGTAACCAAAACTGGATGCAGTATTTCCAAGTGTGGTCTTACCAAGGCATTATAAAGTGGTATTAACACTTCACATGACCTCTTCTATCCCTCTGTTAATGCAGCCAAAGACTGTTGTGGCTGTTTTTGGCAGCTGCAGCACAGTGCTGGCTCATATTTAAGAGAGTGTCCACTAGAACTCCAAGATCCCTCTTGTAGTTACTGCTATTGAGCCAGGTTACATCTATTCTAGACCTGTGCATTTGGTTTTTCTTGCCTAAATCCTAAAACTTTAATTTTTTCTCTCCATTGAATTTCATTTTGTTAGATGAGACTGAGTGTCTGTCAAGATCCTTCTGTATCTTGAGCCTATCTTCTGGAATATTGGCTATTCCTGCCAGCTTGAAGAATTCTCCTTCTATCCCCTTGTCTAAGTAATTGATGAAGATATTGAAGTACTGGACCTAAGAAAGACACCTGGGATATCCTACTGCATGCTACCACCCATGTAGATGCCGTTTCATTAATGACTACACACTGAGTGTGATTGGTCAGCCAATTACAAATCCATCTTGTGGTGATGCTGTCTAATCCACATTTTTATATCCTATTGTCAGGTTCCAAGCAATGTAATAGCCACTTATATCTAATTAACATATATTAATAGCTAATAGGTGTTTTACTAGTAATATTAGCTAATATACAAGAGAAGCAGAAAATAATTATTTTATGTATCAAGGTATTCTGGTTATTACTGTTTAATATCATATAAGTATCTTAATTTTGGGTAGATAATGAATTAGGGGTCTGAAGCCTGGGCAATCAATACATCTTGTGATTTTATTAAAAATGAAGTTGAATAGAAAAAAATAGAGAAGAAAAAGAAAGAAAAAGAAAAAAACTAATCCCCATTCTCCTGGCTACTATGATCATAACATTTGGCTAAGCTTTTAATAGGAAAACTATCTCTCTCAATCTGAATACTGAAGATAACTTGATAATATTGTTTTCATGCCTTTGAGGAACATGGAAATTCAGAGCCCATATATATTCTGCAGCACTACAGAAAACATTCCCCAGAGATATGCAATAGTACTTGTTAGTTCTTGTTTTCCCTACCATTAAGCTGGAGCATTCCACTCCTGCATTAATTACATTTCTGGGCTAGTTGAAACACTTCAGTGGAACCTTAAAAACTATATTAAAGTGTGTACTGAAGTGCAATCATAGGTATTTTTGTCTATTTTAATCATCATATAGGTTAGAGAAGAAAAAAATCATTTTGTACCAATTCATGATTCATGGGGGAGGTGGAAAAAAAAACTGAAAAATTCAATATAATGGCCATTTCCTCTGAGGAAAGAAAAGTCAAAGATAATTCTACATATACTTGCAAATAGATGATACTTTAAAGATAAAATAAAGATAACATAATTAGTATTTATTTAATTAGTGGCAAACAAAGCTTCTAACTGACAAGGAAAATAGCTGAAAAATATGGAGATTTTGAAAGCTTACTCACATTTCTGGGCCTGTAGTAGTGATCAACGTTACTTGACTACTTTGCAGAAAATTAGAAGTGAATTATGTCTGTAATGAAATAAAAAAAGCAAATCCCTCCTTTTCAAATGTTTGTTGTTATTGTTCAGCAAGGAAATGATACATAAAGAATAAGGAAGCATTCTGTGGGTCCCATCAGCCCAATTATTCCTCAGGCTGGCAGGGTCCAAAAGAAGGGCCTTCTCTGCTATTGCACCTACCCTCTGGAATATCTTTCCCCCTGATGTGAGGTTGGCTCCAGCACTCCTGGCTTGTTGTAAGGGCCTAAAGCAGAGGTGGTATTCAGCAGATTCTGACCAGTTCTGGAAAACCGGTAGCAGAAACTTTGAGTAGTTCAGAGAACCGGTAAATACCACCTCTGATTGGGCCCGCCCCCATCTATTATCTGCCTCCCGAGTTCCAGCTGATCAGCTGTTGCTCTGCATAGGAGAACGGAGCTGGAAAGCAGGTTAGTGGGGTGGAGAGGGAATGGGATTTTACAGTAATCTTCCCCCAAGAGTGGGGAGGGAATGGAGATTTTATAGTATCCTTCCCCTGCCACATCTACCAAGCCACGCCCACAGAACTGGTAGTAAAATTTTTTGAATCCCACCACTGGCCAAAAGGCATTGTTCATTGAGCAACAACAGATTCCATTCCACCACCATCCCATTCTGCCCCTCCCCCAATTAGATTTTAGCAGTTGGCATTAACAGATTTATGTTATATATAAACATACACACATATACATAAACTCCAATATATATACATACATACTAGATACAATAGCAAGCCATACAGAGTGGTAAGATGTGTGGCCAATAAATTTTACAATTGATTGACTTATACATACATACATACATACATACATACATACATACATACATTTATTTTAATTGTTAAAAAACACACTAGAAATCCATGGGGTGATAACTTTCACTGAATAAGTATGCTTACTGACTTTAAAATATGGACACTTATATGCGGATAAGAAATATATTTAAAAGATTGTCAAATATACATGAATTAATTTGTTAGGGGGAAAAAACATTAATTCAGCCCTGCTGTCAGCACAACTACCCAGGGGTGGGATTCAACAGCTGTTACTACCGGTTCAGTGATTATGTTTTGCTGCACATGTGTGTAATAAACCTTAAGCTGTGCTGCCCGGACAGCTGATAAGCACTGCACACGTGCAGCATTCAAAAAGCCTCTATTTCCCTGTTTTTTCAACCTCAGCTGTGCTGCGCAAAGCAGCTGAGGTTGAAAAAGCAGGAAATAAAGGACAGGTAAGAGCCCAGGTGGGCGGGTGGGCCAAACAGCAGCAGACACAGAACCGGTTCGGTGCCTGATGCTCTTCAAAGCTACCAGTTCTATAGAGCTAGGCAGAATCAGTAGCATCCCACCCCTGCAACTACCTTTGAATTGGATCTTAGTCTTTCCTGGCTGGTGAAGTCTGCAGAATGATGACCTACAGGTGTGTTCAGGAAAGGCAAACACATCATTACAGAGGGGACATTCCCAGGACCTTTTAAGGAGGCCATGATCCATCAAAAAACCATCATTAGATTCTATCAGCCCAGATAAATTTTGTCCAGCTTCTCACCTTCCCTTTCTAGGGAAGGTGGTGGAGAATGTAGTTGTGTGGCACCTGGTTGAAAGAGATTATCTGAATCCCTTTTAGTCATGTTTCAGACTAGTTATAATTTCTGGTTCTGAGACAGAATCACCTTTGTTAATGATCTCCAGCAAGAGCTAATTAACATAATGTATCTATCCTTGCTCTCCTTCACCTCTCAGGGACCTTCAGTACTATCAGCCATTGTTCAGAATTATGTCTCCAGAAGATTCTCTTGCTATTGGATGTAGGATATGTAGATAAACTGGATCTTCTTCTACTTCAAGAAGACAATTATTTAGGAAAAAGTGAAGACAAAAAGAGACCTGAATATCAGTGGAGACCAAATACACCATGACTATGGAATGTCAAATGGCCATGCTTTGATATAAGTTTCAGCCAGTTAAAAGATGAGAATGAAATCAAATAACTAACTGGGGATGTCAAGTCCCATTAACAGGAAACTTAAAATGGTACTTTTTATGTGTTTCTCAATGCCATAGATCTAGAGAACAATAGGATATTTTCTTGCAATTTCTACTGATTAAGTTGTGCAAAAATTTTAAGATATAAAAAAATTAGGCATGCTGAAGAATTCATATGTCCTCATTTTTCTTTGAAAACGCTAGGGATATGGACAAAGGACATTCAGTGTCATATTTTACTTAGATTTTCAAAAATGTTTGGAAAAACTCTGGCATCAAAGTTTGCTTAGCAAATATCTCCAAATTGATTTTTACTTTAGTCTAGGGAAAGAAATGAATGTTGACATAGTTTTGGTCTATAAAAAGTTCTCTATCTTTTTAAAGATTACAGCCTTGCCATTTGTTTCAAAGAAAGAATCAGTTTAAGAAAATTTAGATCCAGATAACAGTTCTATAAATGCATTCCAAATCAAATGCTGGCAATTTATGCTTCCTAAAAAATATTTAGTTTACAGTAGCTGGTGGACATGAGGAATGTTTGACCTTGATCAGAATGCAATAGCTCAGCTAGCAAATTGTGATAAAGTTGTATTTATGTCCTTTTTGCAAACGTTATGAGGAAAAATGATTAAATAACAAAAAAATTGCTGATGATATATGTATAGTAACTGCACTTTCAACCCAGCAAATAGTTTTGCTAATATAAATCACTTTTAGTTTTTACTGCAATGTTCAATTTTTAGACTGTTTTAAATTGTCCACAATAAATATTAAATATTTGTATTGAAGATGCAAGCTCTTTCTTCTTTGGTAAAACCTAAGAGTAGTAAACTCTCCTGTCTCTTTTTACAAATCTCTTCTTACTGATGTACATAATTACCATCATCCTAAATTTATGTATATATAGCTTGATTTTAAAGAATCGGTTAAAGGACACTTACTTATGAAATGCCAACATATTATCATTGACTTCCTCATTTATTATATTATAATTGAAGCCTGAAATGATGAATTATGCCACTGCACATTACACATCACAGAAACATCACATCCATTCCTACAGCTGAAACAAATTATTTTTCAATGGGATCAACTAGCAAATATTTACTTTAGAGGCATCATGTTGAATATACATGCTTGGGTTTTTCTTTAGAGGAAAATACAGCTTAGGGAAGAGAGAGCCCAGGTTGCTCAGTTTGGAAATTGAAGGTTAAACAGAACCTAATCCTACAATACCTTCAAACTCCCATAACTCCAATCTCAATGCTTCTGAACCTGAACTGCAGTCAAATGAAGGAACAGAGGGCTGAATGCAAGAAGAATGCAGAAGTAACATGAGAATGCCTCAGACAGAGAAAGTCTAGGAAAAATTGTTTATGGGAACATGCAGAGCAATATCTAAGTACCTTGAAATTAAGCTGTCTTGAATTTCAAAGTTCAAAAACCTTTGATATTAACTTTTCCTAAGATACATGGACCTTTCTTTAGACTACTCTTTTAGGTTCACCACTGTTGTATCTACTAGTTACAATGAGACCAGAGAATGTCTTAAATAACTTAAATAGATCATTCTATAGTAGGAATGATCAAATTTGGAAGATTTGGAGATATAAATGGACACAGAAGCATGCTGATATTTGTAAAAAGGACAACATATAATATGTCACGTCATCATGAAAGCTTCATACTTCTGTATGTCATGCTGAAAATACAAAAGGGCCAAAATTTGGGTCACATTTCATCATTTCATCAAACAAATGCTAATCTTGACCTCATAAAGAAATACTTCATTGCCAGAAATGGTTAGCGTTTGGAGAAAGCATGGTTTAGTAAAATTGGACATCATTTAACTACCATGGATAATGACTATTTGCAGACTTGTTCTTTGTGACTTTTCATAATACTTTAAAACTACAGTATTTAAGAAATTGCCTGTCACCATATTTTAGACCACAGCAATGAATTCCATATGAATTATTTGACTGAAATAAATTTACTAAGGGTCAATTCAACTGAATCATTCTGCATTCTGAATTCTGAGAAAAAAAGAAAGGGGATCTTATTTTTTAGTCATTACTTCCTAAGTGATAGTATCAAGATTATGAGAAATAATAGTATTGCTTTATACTGCACTAATGAGGAGGTACTTGGAATATTGCATAAAGTTATGGTCAACACAATACAAAAAAGAAGCTGATACCTTTTGGGCACAGGATTGAATTAGAAGACCTCTAAGATTCCTACCAATTTTATTATTCTATTATTTTAAGAAAGCTCAACAGTGCAAACAGAACATTGGAAATAGAAACAAAAAGATCAATAATGTACTTTCAAGGTAAAATAACATATTTTATAATATATTTTATGTGCTACAACCCTCTTGCAAGAAGTCCAGGATTTGAGGGATGGAAACTGATGTGGGGTCCAGACCTGACTTAGCACACCAACTGCAGAATGCCTTCCAAGTAGGATTGTAAATTCTATTAGTGGAATGTCTCCTGGCAGCCTGTATTGTCTGTATCACCCTCCTTGAAAAGTTGTCCCTCATCAGGATCTGCCTCTTAAGTGCCAGGCCGTCAGTTAGAGCCACTGAGGCTCTGGGTGGACCAAGACCCCCTGGCTGGGACACAGAGCGACTGACAAGGTCTGCATACCATGGTCATCTGGGCCAATGGGGTGTGATGAGCAAGAGCTCTGCCTGCTCTACAAAAGATCATATACATATAGTACAGTTTGAACAGTTCCTGTCTTAGTGAACTACTATGTAGAAATGAAATTTGGAGCAAAACAAAGCATAGATTATTGATGTTTCTTCCTCCAATTTATAAACTTAGATGCAGTTTGATCTCCAGCCCCTGAGTTAGAATGGTGAAAGACCTTGTCAAATCTGTCTCAGCTTGAGCCTTTAAGTAAGAATGATCCTTAACTCCATTTGTTGAGAAATGTATATTTTAATAGAGGTCAAGTGGATTCTCTGGGGGTTGGTTTTATTTAATTATGGGTTTTTTAACTCTAATTCGGCTTTAATTTGTTTAATATGTTTTTAACTAATTTATTTATTGCTGTATTTTTTAGCTGTGAGCCGCCCTGAGTCCTTTTGGAGAGGGGGCAGCATATAAGTCAAAATAATAATAATAATAATAACAACAACAACAACAACAACAATAACAATCATGCAGCCAAAACTGAGATCACATACCAAAATAAGTAAGATCTATTCTGTCCTGGTCTTGTCTGCCTCTCACTGCACACCAATTCTTGCAAGATGTTTCTATAAGAGCCAGTCTCAGCCCAAGTTGGTAAAAAAGTATAAGCCTTCATTGACAGATAACATTTGCATTGTTCTGAAAGGTAATGTCAAAAAAGGCATAGAACAAAGATAACAACCATATTATCCCAAATTGTGTGTGTGTGTATTTCATGTAAACAGAATAGACAGTTGTTATTTCTTTGGCAAAAAGTATTTCCACTCCATTGTTAAGAAATTAATGTATATACATAGATAAAAAAATAAAATGTTTTAGTCTTACAACACATTTGTAACATGGTAAATATATTCTATTAGTCTCTTTCACAGAATTGCTTTGCCCTCATTAGTAGAAAGTATAGTATTCCTTGTTGCCTGGTCTTGCATTGGGCCTACATTCAAATGATTTGATCCAATACAACTGGTCTTGCAGTGTGCATCCATCTTTCTAGATCTATTGTAGTGATATAGGAAAAAACCATGAAGAAACACTGGTAACTAACAGAAAGAGAAGTATAGAGAACTCTGTGGAGAACAAGGTTGTTTAATCTACTGTGTTGTTAGTTGCAAAGTCATATTCAACCCATCGTGACTCCATGTTACAATGTTCCTCCAGGCCTTCCTGTCCTCTACCAACCCACAGAGTCCATTTAAGCTCACACAGATTGCTTCAGTGTCTCCATCCAGCTACCTCATTCTCTGCCGTCCCCTTCTTCTTTTGCCCTCAATCATTCCCAGCATTAGGCTCTTCTCTAGTGAGCCACCTAATGAGAAGGACTCTAGTGAGTCCTTCTCATTAGGTGGCCAAAGTATTTGAGTTTCATCTTCAGGATATGGCCTTCTAAAGAGCAGTCAGGGTTGGTCTCCTCTAGGACTGTCCGGTTTGATCTACTGTACCAAGCTACTGAATCAAGCTCTAATACCCAAGTCTTGAGGCGATCTCACTCCATTATTTTTTAAAATAAGTTTTAAAATATTCTGATTTCAAACAATGAAAGGAATTACTTGTCCATCCCATTCTCTCCCTTCTATCCAGTGCTGAAATTACAATAGTGGAAAGCAAAGGCTGATTATTTTCTTCTGGGCAGGGGCAGGGACCCATCTGAATTTCTATCATATAAGGCTGCACTATAATAATTCCATTGAAATCAATGTCACCTAAAGCATTTAAACTTGAATGGACTATGGGCAATATTATGCAGCATATTTGTTCATTCTAAAACAACTTTAGAGACTTCTGGGTGAATCTTTGTGATTGTTTAAAGCTTAAGCAAGAGAAAATAAACTGAATAAAAATCTTGTGGCCAAATAAAAATAAACCTCTCAAAAATCTATCTTAATGTGTATATCTGACATCCAGCTCTTTGTTTCTTGTTTTTCTTTTTTTGGTAACTCAGTAACTTTAAAAATATCATTTGCTTTATCAAAATTGATTTGGTAATCTTGAAAATGCATTTTAGAAACAGCCTTTTTTGTAGATAGACATTGTGAGTACTTTCATAGGGATTAAATTGGAAAAATTTGAGGAAAAAATAAATACAAGTTTCGTTGTCTCTTTTGGCATTTTCAGACTTTCTAATGTATTAATCTATTATTGAACGTTTTAATATATAAATATTTGTCAGAAAATAGATCTTTCTGGTGTTGCTATGCAGTTTACAACTTGTATGGATTTGAGGTGAGATCAAATCCACCAATGATAGGGTGGCACCACATACCTGTATTGGCATCACAAGCCACGGCCCTTAGAATAAAAGGGGCAGCCTAACTGGCATTTACCTCAGGGATGTCAGAGGCCTAAAGGGATGTCAGAGGCCTAAACAGAGGTCAGAGGCCTAAACAGTTCTCTGTGGAGATCTATCTGAGGAGAAGTTTCTGAACTGGGGTCCTTGTCTGCTCTTGCTGATATTTTTCTGAGCTCAGCTTGAGTGTCTCAGTAGCATGAGGTGGAGGAACCTCTTGCCAGAAGAGAAAGGAGACAGAGGGAAAAGCCTTGAAACAGTTTTAAGTTCTTTAAAGAGGCCTAAGTTTCTTTAGGGTTTATCCTTAATCAAAAGGTGAGAAGAAATCCTAACTACATAGGTAGACAGAGAAACCAAGTAAGACCTGAGAGAAGAGAAACTTAAAGAAAGCACAAGAAACTGGTAAAAGTCTTTCTGTAACTTTATTTGAATTAAGCTGCTTGTACAATAAAAGATTTGGTTTGAAGAACAGACTGGACACAGCATCTTTGTACAATTTAAATATATAGACAGATTAACAAGATCCTCTAGACTTTAGTCAATCATAGGATTGACTGATCAAAAGTCATTTCATATTTTATTTTCAACAATATTTAATTAAAGTTATGTCTATTTTGTCCTAGCCAATACAATTCCCAAAAATAAATTGAGTTTGGTAACTTCATTCCTTCTAGCCAAATACATTTTTTTTAAATCAACATTTTTCTTTCATGACATCTCAAATGCAACTAGAAGCAAATATATGACAAATTTAAGCCAACAGAGAGTGCAAGGAAAAGAATAATTATAACCATCACCTGTGCCATCAAGCATGTGGGGAGGGGGGATTGCTTGATTTTGGGTGAATTTTGAGGGCCTAATTTTAAAATAGTTTAAGTATATTTTATAATGCAGGCTCAAGATTTTGAGTGTTTCCTAGTTCAAAATGTTAGAAAACCATCTCACACTTTTCAGAAGTTGTGTTCAAAAGAGATTTAAGAATAGGGCAAAAAGGGCATTTGATTGGCATCTGATCCTGAGGCCTCAAATTAACCATCTCAAATTAAATTTAAAGCAAATCCCTATAGGGAGTCTTTAGAATATTCTATTTTCAACCTGAAATTCATGAAATGTGCCTAATTAACTATCTTTTAGATGGGCTCAATCCAGGGGTAGATTTTGAATTTTGTAACAACCGGTTCTGTGGGCGTGGCTAGGTGGGCATGGCCATGTGACTGGGTGGGTGTGCCTTTTTGCAGCAAACCCCCACATTTTGGGCCTTTTGGGCCTCAGGGAAGCCTCCTGGGGGGGCGTTTTTGCTCCCAGGAACTTCCCTGGGGCTCAGGAAGGAAAAAAAACTAAGTATGGGGGGGCATGCAGCAACCCCCTGTGCTCTGTTTTGGGGCCTCCTGGGCCTCAGGGAGGCATCCTGGGGGGCTTCCTGTTCCCAGAAGGCTTCCCTGGGGCTCAGGAAGGAAAAAATGGAGTATGGGGGGGCACAACATCTGGGCCTCGGGGAGCCTCCTGGAGGGGGCATTTTTTGCTCCCAGGAAGGCAAAAAATGGAGGGGTGCAGGGGTAGCTGTGCCCCCCTCTCCATTTTTTGTCTTCCTGGGCCTCAGGGAAGCCACCTGAGTGAAGCCTCCTGGGTGAAGCATGCCTGATAAGGACTGACTGGGCAGGGAGGGGAGGGGTGGGCGGAGAGGGGTGGGGCCAACCAGGGCATGATTTGCCGGTTCTCCAAATCTACTGGCTTGGACCGGTTCTATAGAACCAGTTGTTATGATTCTGCGCAGTTCTTTCTAGACCCCGTCCCTCTCCCACCCAGTTAGTCCTTATCGTGCATGCGCAACATTGTGTGCATGCCCAAGCTGACTGCGTTCTTCCCCACCCAGTCACTCCTTAAGATATTTCTTTTTTTCTCCTTCCCGACGATCAGCTGTTCCTATGATCAGCTGTGCCGGGATTCCTCTTGCTTACTTACTGCTTCACCCAGGAGCTTTCCCTGGAGCCCAGGAAGGCAAAAAAATGGAGGGGGGCGCAGGTTCCCCTCCAACCCCTCCATTTTTTGCCTAGCTGGGTCCCAGGGAAGCTTCCTGGGAGCAAAAAATGCCCCCTCCAGGAGGCTCCCCCTGAGGCACAGGAGGCCCCAAAATGGAGCACAGGAGGTTGCTGCATGCCCCCCATGCTCAGTTTTTTTCTTTCCTGAGCCCCAGGGAAGCTTCCTGGGTTGCCCCCCCAGGAGGCGTCCCTGAGGCCCAGAAGGCCCAAAAAATGGGGGAGATGCTGCAAAAAATCCAGGCCCACCCAATCACATGGCCATACCCACCTAGCCCCACCCACAGAACCAGTTGTTACAAAATTTGAATCCCATAGCTGTTTACAGATAAAAAAGATGTAGCACTTTGAAATATCGTTCTGTAACAATGGGATCACAAATCAAATAAGTCTGAACTCAGATATGTTTTAGTGTTTCTTCAGGTGTTCTTCTTTCCAATAACATAATAAAATTATAAAGTCTGATACCATTACAGTAATAATTTGTCACAATGGAATTGTATATTCTTTTTGTATACATTTGGAGATTTTAGCTAATAAGCACTAAACCAGAGGTTGCTGAACTTTTGGACCTCAGGAACCACCAAACTCATAATATTAAATCCCAAGGACCACTAACTGGTTTTGTGGGTGTGGCTTGGTGGTCGTGTGACTGGCTGGGCATGGCTTGTATGTAAATATTATAAATATTTATATAAATCAGGCGAAGCAGGCAGGCAGATTGAGTTGCTCACAGAATCATTCAGTGATCTATCTATCTGCCATCGGCTAGCTCAGTCTGTCACATAAAATTTGCTTGCAAGCAAACTCATAAAATTTGCTAGCAAACTCACAAAATTAACTCACAATGCACCATGTATGTAAATACTGATTTTTTATAATAAAAAAAAGAACAACTTTTACCCAAAATTAGGCAAAGAAGGGAGGCAGATTGAGTTGCTCACAGAATCATTCAGTGATCTATCTTTCTGCCATCAGCTAGCTCAGTCTCTCAAATGTGCTTGCCGTGAGTCTGCACTGAATAATAGAACCTTCAGTCCTAAGGGAGGTTCAGCTGTGCTTAAAAGCAGAGCCGAAGATCTAAAGATTAGCTAGAAAGCAAGAAATGCAACTATATCCTGCTTTTTAGCTATCTAAATCTCCCGGCACAGCAGAACAGATGATGGTTGAAAAAAGGAAAAATAGCAATTTAGCGGGCAAGTTTGTCGGGTAAGGAGTAAATGGGTAGGGAGGGTTCCTGCAGGCCACGTGGGCTGCGCAGCCTTGTGTTTCTGTGCAGCCTGGATTAATTGCTTTGGGGGGGTGCTCTGGGAGTGAGATTTCTCTGCGGCCCACCAAAATTTTCTAATGGCCCACCAGTGGGCCGTAGCCCACCAGTTGGCAACCCCTGCACTAAACATTATTTTTCTTTATTTATTTATCAAATATTTATTTCATCCTGTCTTACAAAAAGTGACTTTGGATGTACAACAATCTGATAAAACAACATCTACATGGATCAATCAGTATAAAAATGAATGCTGATCTATGACCGTAATAAAAATTGATTGATATGAAAACATAAGAATAATTATTTATTTTTAACAAATATGTTTAACAAATTCACTTTGACATATTGCTAAAATAAAACAAGCAGTGGAAAAATATTCACTACCTCAGTTGAAGAGACTTTAGTAATCAATCTATCTCTTCAAAATCTAAGGATTATTGACTTCAATACCATCTATCACCACTGCAGTCTTCTGGTCCTTATCTACTACCATAGTGCTTGGTTGATTAGCCAGTACTAGGTTGTCTGTCTGGATCTGGAAGTCCCAGAAATTTTAGCCAGTTATTCTCAGTGGCCTTCTGTGGAATCTCCCATTTGGGCTTCAGAGCCCATACACTGTACTTGGTTGTGCAGTTCAGTATATGCTGTTCCTGTATGCATCTTACACCATGCCACTATATATGACCTGCCTCTGAAGCCTCTCTGGAAAGTTTCAACCTCGTGTCAGTATAAGTGAGGCAAACTCTGAAGAAAAACTGCACAAAAATCATATATTGAAAATAATCCCTAATGTCCAAAACTCTCCTCTTGGAGTGCAGTCCAATCAGATCCTGTTCCAATTTTTGAGAACCTGGTGCTGCAGTAAATTCCTTTCCCAGGGCCAGCATCCTTGAAGGCAGGGAAGAGGCTCAGTTTGGCATCTCTGGTTCCTATCAGAGTCCATATTCCCCAATTTCCCACAGCATTCTTTCACACCTCCAGCACTCTTCCCCTTCCAAATCCCCCTCCTCCTGGTTATGGCAGTTGCTAGTGAGTTTCAAAGATAAATGCTTGGTTTACAAGGAAATAGAATAGTTCATTAACTAATTTATTTACAATCACAATTGGTACTAGAATTCTGGTTATACATTGTTGCAGTTGAAAGTCAAATCATCACATAAATGGACCTGATTTTTCAACCAACTTAAATAACTCTCAGGCTCATAAGTCTAAACCCACTTTCCAAAACGAGCATTTTTTGCTGTTAAACAACTGGTTGTAAATTGAGGACTACCTGTAGTCCTATTGACTTAGATAAGATGATAAGATAAAATATAAGGTAAGGTAAGGTAAGATAAGGTAGAATAGGGTAGGGTTAGGTAGGATAAGGTAGGATAGGATAGGACAGGACAGGTTTGGACAGGATAGGATAGGGTAGGATAGTGTAGGGTAGGATGCAATGAGTCAGCAATCAGATAAGTGAATCTTCCTTGCCTACCCCACTTGTTTCATGTATCAGATACTTAGCTTAACTGCCTTAATTAAAAATTTAGCAGTTCTGCTTAAAATATATACATTAGAGCCCAGGAGAAAATAAGATAATCTGTAATTTGACTCCCATTGGGCTATTCCTTCCACTAGAAATGACATCCAAAGGGGATATATAGTTGACAGATAAACATCATATGAGCAATATTTTCAATGACTGGGGTAACACATATACAAGTCCTTTCTTGATATAGCAAACAATATACATATTTGGCCAAGAAATTCAACAATTCAGATCTTGCTCTGAAGTAGGCCCTTCTTAAAAATTATGACAGATTCAGTGACTGGTACTTTTAAGATTGGAAAATAGTTTTGTTCTTAGTCAACCAGCTTAAATTTTTGTTTTTAGCCAATAGCTCTATGTCATTTTGTGCAAAGATATCTAGGAATCTCTGTTTAAACTGTCCCTTACTTGGGAGTCCGTTGAAAGTAATTACAAGGGAAAAATTAATTTTTAGGGATCAGATAGCACCATGTGTCATACAAGCACTATTTCAGGGACCAACTACAGTTTTGGATTTTTTTTTAATGATATCATTTGGCTGCAGACTTTACAAATCAAAACTCAATCTATTCAACAAGTGGCATTAACATTTTGGGGACTTGTGGTCTCTTTTGCAAACTTAGATACAGACTCACAGAAAGTGTAAAGAGTGCTACAGTTGAAGGAAGGGACTGTTACAATATGTTCCTTCTACTAATAAAGGAAAATTACTTTTATTGCCTTATGCCTGAGCTTAAAAGACAAATAATTTGTTCAAGAATGTGATTACAGAGTGTGGTCTGTGCCTAAGATCATAAATGTATTCCTTTGAAACTAGATTTCCATTCTAATAAAAAGCTGTTTTACAATAAGACAAATGGATAAGTCTAAAACACATGAATATATTACAGTCTTAAACGCTAAGTTCCAAAACACAAATTCAAGTTATTTGAGTACACAATGCTCTTGATTTTTTTCCACTCCCTTATCAAATCTTTGGGATACAGTCCTGTCACTCATTTTTGTTCTTAAGGATCAAAGTAGAAATTTGCATATCACTGACATATATTAACTTCTGTTAAGGTCATTATAACTTATGTTTTATCCAAATAAGTCTTACCATATAAGACTTTACCAAGGAATTAAATATCTTCAGTAGTATCAAAAAGGCAAGGCTTCTCCACAACTACATTGCATCACAACAAAGTTATGTTATTATAGATATGGTGGCTATAGTACCTTTTTTCACCATACATATGAATTGCAAATGAGTTCATGAAAAAAGGTAATATAAATTATACTGACAGCATATATCAATTAATAATGAGTAGTTCTTTCATTTTATTTTCAGAAGTTCTTTTAAAATGCAATATATCTCTAGAATTTCTGACATCTTTTTCTGACATCTTTTTCATCAAGGATTATATGGTATATACAGTATATGGTTCAAGATACAGTTACGTTTATATATATATATATATATATATATATATATATATATATATATGATATAATAATGCTTATAAAATATGTTAGTATTTATCTTATGTGAAACTACTGCCTACATTCATTTGCACAGCAGAATAATTTGGTTACTGTAGCTCTTTCAACAGAATTAAAACTAAAGGTACACTTACATCTCTAAGGCACCAAAGCTTTCTTAATTAGATTATGGCTATACATCAGGATAGGCAACTTTTTTGTGCTAATAATTTTATTGCAAGCATTAATGTTCTTTCCAAATGAATGACTGTGCAGGTAGGGAGGGAGTTTAGAGGAGGATTACAATTTACAAAAAGTTTTTGCAAAGGTTCAACTAATCACAAATTATCAAAGTATCAGAAAACTGATTAGCTTGCTTCTCACCATTCTCTCCATCTCCCTAGGATATTTATTGCCAAATATCCATATGTTAGATGTTTATCTCCTCATCAAGCACATTTTAAATAGTGCCCTGGAACTTAGCAACTCAACATTCATTCATTAATCTATTCAATCATTCTTCCTAAGAATTATATCTGCCCATCTTTTTGATGTATATCAACCATAATCTGTATGGATAGATTATGATAGATGAAAACTACAAATTGAATACCCAAACAAATAAATAAATATTTTTGTTTTACAAGTGGGTGTAGGGGAACTACAGCATCAGGGTCTACAAAATGACAAAAGCTGCATCATAATATCATGCCGCAAGCGTTATCATTTTGGACCCTGTTTTTCATCCTCTCTTCCATCTCTGTTGTTTGGAGGCATTATTGTTTAGCTTCTTAAAATTGCAGTAGGGCAGAAAGCCTTTTATGTGGCAAGGTGGATGAGTGGGAATATTTAAGTTTACATAAGTAAGAGATTACTCCACTCTTGCTACACTATATAGCAAAAAGAAAAAAAGAGTTAAATGTGATTGCAAAAAAATAGATTAGTCTTAATGCGTAGAGCTTTTATCTATTCCCACAAAGAATTCTTCTGTTATCTGTTATACACAAAAACAACATACTGCAGAGCCCATTCAAAAATGAAAATGACTCATAAACCAATTAGGAACCTGCTACTTATTCTTATGAATAGCAGCCACCATAGGTAGTACAGTATCCAAGAGAATTTGACAAATATGTCTTGAAACATTGTCTTGCCAGTATATCCTGGTAATGATTCACACTCATAGTATACTTTCCAAACACTGCTGATTCCTAAGCCAAGTACAGCTCTAAAAAGTTAAACATATTAAGTGCAATGCTGTGGGTATAAATCCCAGTACATGGCTGAAAAGATCAATCATTCAATCCTATTGGGGCCTATGTGGTTACTTGAGCCTAATGATGTCCAAATAAATGAAACTGGTTGTCCAATGCCTCCTAGTGCTCTGTAGTGCATATAATTATGATAAAATAATTAGTAGTATAGAATGCATGTTTCTTTTGTAATTATCAGTTTTGTAAAACCTTGTAGAACAGGGATTCAAACTCAATTTAATTGAGAGCCGCATCAGAGTTGTGTTTGACTTTGGGAGGCCAGGGGGCATGGCCAGGAGACATGGCCAGGGGGCATGGCCAGCTCGATGTCACTTGTGTCAGGGGCACCTGTGGTGGCCAAGTGCTAAGGCAGGACTTCCCTCAGACCTTCTTTACTATCAGGAATATTACTATTCCTTCCCTTCCTTCCTTCCTTCCTTCCTTCCTTCCTTCCTTCCTTCCTTCCTTCCTTCCTTCCTTCCTTGATTTTGTTTGTTTAATGGTTTGTTTTGAGAATTGAACCCGAGCTGAACCAGATTTTTGTAGCCCCTTTTTAGGCTCGGGCGCATTTATTGCTGGTATTGTTGTTGAGCCAAAACGGGCCCATTTCACTGGCAGAGACACTGTCCTGTCCTTTGCAGTTTCAGGGTGGTCCTGTGGACCAGATCTAAGCACCCCATGGGCCAGATCTGGCCCGCAGGCCTTAAGTTTGACACCCCTTTGTAAATATTAAAGAATCACACAACTTAGTAACAGTAGTGGGCTGCTGCCAGTTCAGACTGGCTCGCCTGTACCAGTAATTAGGACCACCGGTTGGGCTTGCCCAGGCATATCCTGTCTTATATATCTTACCTTTTTTCTCGCGCACCCCTCCCTCACAGCCCAACTGCTCTTTGTGCCTTGCCCGATCTACTCACCCTGGCTTGCGTGCATAGGAAGTTCCCTTGTTTTTGCAGCTGTGCATAAGTGCAGATGGTGTGTGCGCACGTGAAGTGTGCATGTGCATGTAGGCATGCGCATAAAGGAGCATGCGCACGGCATGCTCCCATTTTTGGCGTGCCTACCTCTGCTTAGTAAGATTTAAAACAGTACCAATTAATATCAGAGACAATGGACTATAAACTATCATTTTAGATACTGTTAGGATGAGGCAGGAAGCAAAGTTCCCAACTGTAGAGTTAAGAGGATGTACTGACATGGACTGAGACTTTTTAAAAGTTCAATACAATGAAATATTATTTGCAAGCAGCTTAGGCAGTTGCCCACCTAATTCGCTGAAATATTAGAACAAAGAGGAGGTACAGCACAATTAGATTCTAGTATTATAGTTAATCTCATTTGAAAAAGTTTTAGCCTTCCTATGGAGTTGATTTCCTGATCTGGTCTACTTAATAGGCTTAACATCATAGATATGGCCTTTATTTTCAATTCAATCTTTATTAATTAGCCTTCGGTTGTATCAAAGTACAGAATACCAGAAACAAATTATTACTAAAATTTGATAAAAGCAATTTAAAATGGAATTGGATAAATACAATTTTAAATGAAATTAGAATAAAATACAATTTTAAAAGAAATTGGAATAAAATATAGTCTAAAATGAAATTGTAATAAAATATAATAATTTAAGATATAGATAAAATATGATAAAATTATATTTCTGTGTTACCCCTGCAATCTACCCCAATCAGTCCCACATATGAAGATCTCAACTGAACCATTTTGCTTAAATACTGTGCTGTGTTAAATGTTATTTTCAGATTCTGGTCACATATAAGGTAAGTTGTTGTGATATGGTTATCCCAATGGGTCATTCCAGGGGTGGGATTCTACTGGTTCTTGTTATGTATGCAGGTTTGAATGTCATTGGTTAAGTTTGAACTGTTCTTGTAAAATGTCAGAAATGATTGGTTTAAAAAGTGTGGGAAAACCCTGCACTCTGATTGGCTGGCAACTGCGGCTGCTGGCTATAAGTAGCAGTGCAGACCAGCCAAATTGGGTCTGTTATGAGCTGTAGTCACTAATAAACTCTTCACTGAAGCACTCCGCGTCTGACTCTTCACACAAATCTAACAGTTCTGACCGGTTCTATAGAACCCCTTGTTAACTTTCTAAGCAGTTTGGAGAACCGGTAGTTAGAAACAATCTCCTTTTGTTTTTTTCCACCCTTATTACATTCTTGCCAGTATGCCTAGACTTCCTGTCTCCGGAGTTTCTGGGGCTTGACTTTCTTAAAGGGGAAGGATTGTTTTATTAATCTCTGTTCCTGAAACGAAACTGGTTTGAGAAATCTGCTAGTTCCTGTGTCTATTTATTTTAGTATTTGGTTTAACAAGCAACAGCTACTGTTGTGATTTAATTATTTGTATTGTGTTTAATTTTTTCCTTCCTCATTTCCTTCTTCTTTTTCTATCTGGGGAGGGGGTCTTCCTTCACTGCTTTAATGGTATCTGGCACTGTCCTTTGGGGGTGTACTTCCAAGAGGCAGGATACAAGCTTGGCACTGATTTTTTTACTGCCTTTCTGGGGGGCATGTGATCTTTCCTTAAATCTGGATGATTTCCTTAGGATATCTTATGAGGTGAGTGAGACCAGCTGGTATCTTTAAGTGGTGCAAATGGATCTAAGGATTGATTTCCTAGGTTTGCTCTTTCTGGAGAGCTTAAATGACCTCTCTGCTAAAGGGTTTCACTTTATGAGCAAGAGTTGGCTGCTGATAGTTATCACTGCATTTTAACTATTTTAATTCCTCAAGGTGCTCTGGCACTCTGCCTGATTTGTAACTCCAGCTTGCAGGTATTTTTAATCTAATGATTGGTATTTAGGGCAGCTTTTTGCAAGCAAAGAAGCTTTTTGTATTTTTGTACAAATAATCCTTGACTTACAACAGTTCATTTAGTGATGATTCAAAGTTACAATGGCACTGAAAAAAGTGACTTATGACAATTTTTCACATGTACAACCATTGCAGCATCCCCACTGTCATGAGAGGCCAGGTCCTGACATGAGTGATGTTGAGTTGGCCATGCCCACCCAGTCACATGACCACCAAGCCACACCCACCAACTAAGCCACAGAACCGGTTGTTAAAAAATTGAATCCCACCCCTGATATAAAAATATTATAACCACAAATGCTATCAAACAACATGCCAAGTATGTATCTTTTCATGTATCTTTCAATGAACTTCAATACTTCAAAATTTCATGTATCAAGCATTAAATGCTTTGGGGTCAGTTTAGAGGGTTGGGGACACTCTCTTTCTCCAGAGTAGGCAATTCCAATCAATTTTGCTGAAGAAGGGCAACTTCTGTGCAGTTTGAGCAGTTTGAACTTGACGCTGTAAACTGATTTCTAAAAATGACAACTCCTGTTTCTGGACCTCACTTTATACATTGCAGACTATTTGAGAACTCTGTGGGTCTCTTCTTTCCACCCAACCTGAAAAAGGCACTTGTGAGCTATTAAACATACAAAAATTAACATATAATCTTCCAGCAGTCAAATAGAAATAATGATCACAGAAAATGCATTCAGTTTCATAGTTGCCATATAAAAACAATTGTGCAATTTCCTAGAAAGATTATTATTTTTTGTACCTTCATTCAAGGAAATGTTTATTTTTAAATAAAGTTATTAATTATAATTGATTGCACATTGTAATCCCATCTCTCTGAAAAGGGTCTAATGCTAGGAAACATGGAAGAAAAGAGAAGAAGACAACCAGATGCAAGGTCTATAGACTCAATTACTATGGGAATGAGCACATTGTTGGGATACTTGAAATAACGATTAGGGATAGATCTCCCATAGATCTATTGAATTGGTAGCTAGGAATCAAAAATTACTTGATGGCACATAATCAATCAATTCTTCATGAAAGAATCTTTTTCCCTTGAAACCTTTTAATTGGAAGGATGTGAAAACTCTATTCTGAACAAATTTGTCTGCTGTAAGAAATGAGGCCCATATTTTCAATCTCTTAATAGGGCATGCAGTGCTAATAAGAGACACTGCCTCCATGTGATTTTATTTTGACTCTTGTTGTTTGAGTCTGGTTTTTTTTTTTTGCATATGCCTTAGATAAGTAAAAAATGAATACAGGGTTGAATCTGAGGAACCTACAGGCTTAATCTCTGATTAAGCTAATAGTTCAATCATAAGCTTCACCTCAAGAATAAAATAAGTTCAAGGTTATTATAGAATCATTGGGCTGAAAGGGACCTAGTCCAGTCTTTTTAGGTAAAACATATCCACTAATTTATTTTTTTAATATAAAGAAAAGTTAAACCTTTGATCTTCTCCCACTCCCAATTTAAAGTAGTACAGACTTCCAGCAGATTCATCTCATTTTTTTTTTCAGAAAGTTCATTTCATATGTTGATCTGTTGTTATCATAAAAGGCTAGTGACTCTCATGATTTTCCCAGGACTACCACATATTCCAAAGCATGGTGTAAAAGCCAGCTCCAGAAAAATCAAAACTCCACAAACCTGAATTTAATAAAATGACTTTGAACAATTTCATGCTTTTACTCTCAGGTTGTTATTTTTCTCTCCTTTCACCCACATATGTTTCTTTGAGGCCCGTTCATTTGATGCTCATTTGATTTTAGCAATGGAAAGATTTGTGTTCCTGTTGCTTGAAATATTATCCAGCAAGTGGAAGTGCAACCAATCATTTTTTTTAAAAAGCAAAACAAATGGATAATAATGAAATAATGAATTAATATTTAAGCTAATTTCTTCACACATGCAATTTTGGTCTGGGTGTTCTCTTCGCATTTTGGAACCTCAAAAGGTTATTATTCACTTGAGCAATAATTATGAGCAGAGCAGAAAGATTTGTAAGTGAACTTATTTTTGTATCATTCTGATGATCTAACATGTAGCACAAATTTTATATTTTGTAAATAATGATAAGGAATAGAGATGGGTAAGGCAATGTTCTTTTCTTTTCTCCCAAAGTTTCTGCAAAATCAGTTTTTCATTCATTATTCTAATTCAATCAATTGATGGGTTCTATTTATATTTTTAAAATTCTCTTTTGGAAGAGCATAGTCATGCTAACATTTACCCTGGAATATTCTCACTGAGAAAAATTTGAGTAAAAAATACAGAACTGTGGAATGGGGGTACCGCATAAATACCAATTTATCCAACATAAGGGGGAAAATAAATGATTGTATATAGATTTGAAAAATAAAGTTGAGGGTGAGGGATGGGGATTGGAAGAACTTATTGCTGTCAGAATTTTTTGCATGACCTCATTCATGATCTCTTCTAATGCTACACATTTTAAATTGGATTCCAGCTTGTTGTGGGCACAAACCCTTTAGCTGTTATTGTTGCAGAGAACTTTGAGCACATATAATCTATAGTTTTATATTCACTACATTCTGATAATTTTCCAGCCACTTGGGTAATCTATACCAATTTTAAAAGTAAAATAGTCCATTAAAGTGTATTCCACTCCCTAGAAAGATTAAATAGAATATGAGTTTAGTAATTGTAGAAAGTAAACATAAAATATCTTAGAGTTTGGATTTTTAGACGTATGAAAGAAAATAGAAAATAACTGAGCTTTTCCATATCTCCTCCCTAATCAGAATTACAACCAAACCATAAATAAAAACTTATTTATAAAAACAAATATTTTGGCTTGTGGAGATGCAAAATTAACAGGAAGAGAAAATAGTTTATAATAATGATAAACTTATCTGTTTTTACATTCTTGGGCCTTCATGGAATTTTTTAAAAGTAAAAATTTCTGTTAGATAAACAGAATGACAAAGAACGTAACATGATAAAAGGAGATTGGAAGAAAAACAAAATCTTAATTGGAAAAATAGCTTTTAGACAAATAATTTGGAGATAATGCTAACCAACGTATTCTCCACTCATTAGGTTATTTATAAAATATGTATTTATTTTCAGAGCTTTACTGTCTTTATTTCACTATGCACTGATTAATCCATCCTATTACCTTAAATATGAAATGAATTTGGGTGCCAAAATCCTAATCAGTTCTGGGGGGAAGAAGGCTAGAGAAACTCAAGATAAATTATGTGAACCCTAAACAATTCATTATTCAGAATAATTAGGCACACACTGGACAATATGACATGCAAGTTTTTGATCAGGTTCCAGCATTATTAAATGTTAATTCTAATGCATGCATTCAATGTGTGTGTGTGTCAGAGATGGTATTCCGCAGGTTTTGAACCAGTAGCAGAAATTTTGAGTAGTTCGAAGAACCGGCAAATACCACCACTGACTGGAGATGTTACAGTATCCTTCCCCTGCCACGCCCACCAAGTCACGCTCATAGAACCAGTAGTAAAAATTTGAATCTCACCACTGGTGTATATACATATGTACATACATACATAGCTTGCGTTTGCTCAAGATTCCTGCTAAGTCATTTGCTTCAAGGAAGCACTCGAAACAAGTGATGTATGAGTCCCATGTTTCAGAGGCTGGACAATTCAGAGGCAAATGTAACTAGTGTAGCCATCTCTATGCTAGACCATGGAAAAGCCAGCAATTCAAGCAGAGTTGTCTATGGTTGATGGCGTGGCAGAAACGGTATTTTGCCATTTGTAACTTCAGTTCTGGTGGTTAGCAATCAGCTCATTTTTTGTTAGTGACTTCAGCACTGTGTTAGTGACCCGCTCTTTGTCGCCTCAATTTTCTAACATCCTACCCTCATTGCCAGTATTTAATTGGAGAGTGGAAGAATGGAGGTGAATCAAAGTAACATTTAGCTAACATTTATTAGTTCTAACAGCTCAGCTAA
The DNA here is from genome assembly GCA_009733165.1 of Naja naja. NCBI lineage: Eukaryota > Metazoa > Chordata > Lepidosauria > Squamata > Elapidae > Naja > Naja naja. Next base: position 84,809,548 of record CM019155.1, read on the forward strand.
CAGTGACAGGTCGGCTAACAACAACAGCTGACTCCATCTGACAGCAGCTCCTTTTATAGTCAGCTGTCAGACAGGCAGGCAATCAGGATGAATGTCTCTTCCCACTTAAACAGCGGACCTGAGTTAAGCCTTAGTACACAACACATGTCATGTTATATTTCCAGATCTTTCTTTCTTTCTTTCCTTCCTTCGTTCCTTCCTTCCTTCCCTCCCTCCCTCCCTCCCTCTCCTCTGAGGCCCATACAGCAATTGCACTCATACTTTAGTTGCAAACAGGGATAAACTGTATTCCTATGAAAAAAACCCGATAACTTTCTATAGCTTATGTAGATGTCTATGTTTTGCAGAATAGATACTGCCAGTGGCATTTCTGCTTTTTGAAGACTGAAAACTATTCTTAGATATCTCAAAATCTTCACCAGCTAATGGACTACCCATTAAATTCCAATTTCTCTGTTTTGGACATTTAAAGGAAGTAAGAATTTTGGTGTTAATTATTATTAGTTCCTCTGCAGCATAATGATGTATAAGAGATTTCAAAGCTCTTGAAATTTTTCAGAAGAACAAATTTATTAAGTCATTCTGAGCTGCAATGCACAGATCTGACTGGATAGACAGATCATGTCATCATGAAAGCTGAATTAATAGGTGAACTGAACTGTGCAGCTTAGTTTTTGTGGCTTGAAAGGGTTTTTTTTCTTTTTATACATTTGAAATTCTGTTTATAAAGAGAAGAACCAGATTTTTGAAGAGTGGAAATATTTGTAGTTTTACAACAATTCTGTCTCAGTAGCAAATAATTCTTCTCATATTTAGTTACTAAATGAAAACTAAATATTTTCAGCATTTCCTTGACTTTTGGCAAACACAGTCTTTCAAAAATCTTTGGCCAGGGCAAGCTCTCAGCTGCACAGGATGAGCTCTTGGAAAAGAACTTTATCTTTCTAGTTTATTTTAAAGAGAACAAGCAGTTCTGATGTTAAAATATACAGTACTTGAATCTTGTCTTAATAGATTAACATGATAGTGTTTTCACAGGTCTTTTTCATTTTTGTTTAGAATTAGAATTAGAATTCTTTATTAGCCAAGTGTGATTGGACACACAAGGAATTTGTCTTGGTGCAAATAGTGTCAGTGTACATAAAATAAAAGATGCATTCATCAAGAGTCAAGAATCATAAGATACAACACTTAATAATAGCCATAGGGTACAATAAGCAATCAAATCATACTAGGAAACACTCTATATAAATCATAAGGATACAAGCAACAAAGTTACAATCATACAGTCACAAGTGGGAGGGGATGGGTGATAAGGAGTGATGAGAAAATTAATAGTGCAGACTTTGTAAATAGTTGGACAGAGTTGAGGGAATTATTTGTTTAGCAGAGTGATGGCATTCGGGAAAAATTATTCTTCTATCTGGTTGTTCTGGTGTGCAGTGCCCTATAGCATCATTTTGAGGGTAGAAGTTGAAACAGTTTATGTAAATATTTATGTAAATATTTTCACAGCCCTTTTTTTGACAGGTCCTCGACTGATGGCAGGTTGGTAGCAATTGTTTTTTCTGCAGTTCTAATTATCCATTGAAGTCTGTGTCTGTCTTATTGGGTTGCAGAACCAACCCAGACAGTTATAGAGGTACAGATGACAGACTCAATAATTCCTTTGTAGAACTGTATCAGCAGCTCTTCGGGCAGTTTGAGCTTTCTGAGTTGGCGCAGAAAGAACATTCTTTGTTGTGCTTTTTTGATGATACTTTTTATGTTAGGCGTCGATTTTAGGTCTTGAGATATGATAGAACCTAGAAATTTGAAGGTCTCTATTGTTGATACTGTGTTGTCTAGTATTGTAAGAGGTGGTAGTATGGGAGGGTTTCTTCTAAAGTCTACCACCATTTCTACAGTTTTACATGAGTTCAGTTCCAGATTGTTCTGGTCTCACCAAGAGGTAAGTTGTACAACCTCCCATCTGTATGGGGATTCATTGTTGTCTTGAATGAGACCAATCAGAGTTGTATCAACTGCAAACTTCAGTAAATGGATGGATTGTTTGAGAGGCAGTTATTAGTATATAGGGAGAAAAGAAATGGAGAAAAAACACATTCTTGGGGGGGCCCTGTGCTAATTGTACAGATATCAGATGTGATTCTGCCTAGCTTCACCTGCTGCTGTGTCTGTTAGGAAGCTTATGATCCACTTACAGATGTGTTCAGGTACTGTTAGCTGGTTTAGTTTAGTTAAAAGAATATCTGGAATGATGGTATAGAATGCTGAACTGAAGTCTACAAAGAGGATCCTTGCATAGATATTTGGAGATTCAAGATGTTGTAGTATGTAGTGCAGAGTCATAATAACAGCATCATCTATTGATCTATTTGCTCGATATGCAAATTGCAGGGGGTCTAATAGTGGATCCATGATGGTTTTCAGGTGGGATAGCACTAGCCTTTCAAAGGTTTTCATAACTACAGATGTTAGAGCAACTGGTCTGTAGTCATTCAGTTTCTTGATGAAGGTTGTGGTTCCACATGTTCTATGGTAAATGCTACAGGAAACTGGAATGTTTCCATCACAGAAAGAACAAAGCAAAATATGAATGTCCCTGTCAATGCTAGGGTTTTTATGTGCCCTTTAAAGGACTTTGATACATTAATCAAACAGGTGCCTGTCAAATCAGGGACTTTGCATATTTCCCAAAGAACTTTCCATGATCTTGAAGGCCTGCAGAGGAAATGGTGGCATTGGTACATATGCTCTTTAAAGACTTCAATAGAAACATTACATTCCTGGTCAACAGTATCCCATTTAAAGTTAAAATATTTAGGACCTTTAGGTGTAGAAAGTGGTATTACACCTCTCATCTCATATATGAATCAGAACTCCAAATATTTGTTTGGTTTGTGTGTGTGTGAATGTGTGTGTGTTGTATGTGTATGAAATTATTTAATCCATTGAACTTAGAACAGATTTGCCCATGCTTATTTTCAATTCACATTCTTCTATGTTTAATTTTATTCAGCTGAAAATGAGCCAGTAATCACTTACAATGGAAGCATATGCATCATTGTCATGATTGGGTTAAGATCATTCCAAATTTGTTCTTGGTTTTCAACAACTCAAAGCAAGAACAATGATCAAAAGTTAAACTAAGCATTTCAATGAATGTGTTATGGCAACCATTTTATAAATCAAAAAGATAAATCTTTTTAGCATAGGTTTTTGCTTATGCAAAACTCTCAAAAGTGAATGCCAAAAAGCTTATATGGATAGGATGGGGAATAAGTGAAAAATTCACATCAAAACTATATGTTGGATGAGAAATAAATTACCTAGAGAAGTAGACGTGAGATTTACCAAGAAAACAATGAGAACAGAGATACTACAGAAAGCAAGAGATGATTTATTGAAGTACAAGGGAAAGGATATTAGAGCCTTGAAACAAATACCAAGGAAAGTGAGAGATTTAAGAAGAGAATATCAATTTCTGACAAATATTTTAATCAAAAAAGAAGTTTATTATAGAGGCTTGACATTCATCTGGTGAGAACAAAGACACAGAATAGACTCAGTTGAGAGAGCAGAACTATTTTATAATGAATACTTCAGAGGAGCAGAAGATGAGAGAGTAAGAGAAGAGGAACTTAAAATATGAGCAGAAATGGCAAAGGAAATAGAGAAGGAACAAAGGGAGGAAAGGGGACAGGAGGAGGAAGCAGTAGGTGGCCAAATGATAATTAAAGAACCAAGAGAACAAAGAACAACAAGAGCAATAAATGCTACTTATAAAGTATAAACAATGGAAGAGGAAAAGAAATTAATCTCTATAAATATAAATGGACTAAATTCGGCTATTTAAAGGAAAAGGATATTTCATAAATTAGAAAAATTAAACATGGATATAATTTCTCTACAAGAAGTGCATATTAAAAAACAGGATACATATTTGTTGAATTGTCCTAGAATCGGGAATATATTCACATCATTGACACAACAAAATAGAAGAGAAGTTGTTTTATATATTAGAAATACAATTAAAGCCAAGCAAATTTATACAGAGAAGAAGGAAGAATATTGATGGTTGAAATAAGGGATAATAACTCAAAGGTACTTCTAATTGCAATCTATGTTCCCAATAATCAGCGAGATCATTTTATAAGAAGCTACATAATAAAATAATTGAATTGGAATATGATAAGATACGTATCTTTGGAGACTTTAACGCAATTGTAAATACAGAACTGGACTATACAACACAGAAAACAAATAAGAAAAATAGAAAAATATTACCAAAATCTTTTTTTAAGATGGTGGAGGAGTTGAGTATTAAAGATATATGGAGATAATTGAATAGCAAAAATAGACAATTTACATTTTACTCAAATAGACATTTATCATGGTCAAGAATAGATAAAATTTGGATGTCAACAGATTTAATACCTAACATTCAGGAAGCAAATATTGACATAAGTATTTGGGCTGATCACAACCCAATAAGGATTAAATGGAAGGGACAGAAGAAAAGATTAAGATGGACTTTGAATAATTTGATTTTGAAAGAAAAAGAATTTATTAATAATCTGGAAAAAGAATTGTTTTCTTCCTTAAAGAAAATAAATCAGAAGAAACCTCATTGCAAAATGTATGGGACACTATGAAGGCATATACCAGAGGTGTGATTATAACCTACACAAGAAGAAGGAACATTAAAAAGAGACAAACACAACAAACCATAGAACATAAGAAACTGGAGAAAGATTTACAAAGATGCCCACAGGACAAAAACATTAAAAATCAAATGGATATAATTAAACACAAAACTGGGTTAATGGAAAAAGAAGAATTGGCACAAAAGATTAAACAGAACTATTTTGAAAATGCAAATAAACCAGGTAGATGGCTAGCATATAAACTGAAGAAAGAAAAAGAATTTAAAAGAATATCACAGCTAATAGATGAAAATGGCACACTATGTTATGAAAATGAAGAGAAGAAAAAAATAGTACAGAGATACTATGAGAAACTATATGATCAAGAGGCAAAGTACAGCAATATTTACAAGAGGCAGAACTACCAAGAATACCTGATGAAGTAAAGACCATGTTAGACAAGAAAATAACAACAATGGAACTGACAGAAGCAATAAATAGACAAAACACAGGAAAAGCTCCTGGCCCGGATGGGCTACCAGCTGAATTCTACAAGACAATACAGGATGTAATTTCTACTACAATGTTGGAAGTACTGAATGAGGTTTTGACAAAAAATAAAGTACCTGACTCATGGACAGAGGCATATGTTACACTTATACCAAAAAGAAGATACTGACCCACAACAAATAAAAAAAATATAGACCAATATCCCTGCTAAATGCTGATTATAAAATATTTGCTTCAATAATGGCAGAAAGATTAAAAAGATATTTAAACCACTTTATACATTCAGACCAAAATGGATTTCTGCCCAAGAGACAAATAAAAAATAATATGAGGATAATACTGAATACTCTGGAATATTATGAAATCCATTCAGAGAAACAAATGGCATTAGTGTTTTTAGATGCACAGAAAGCATTTGATAATATGAATTGGCAGTTTATGTTGATGCAATTAGAGGAGATGAGTTCGGAGACAGATTCATTGAAGCATTAAAGGTGATACATAACAAGCAGACAGCAAGAGTAATGATAACTGGAGAATTGACAGAAAATATTAACATTCAAAAAGGAACCAGACAAGGCTGTCCATTATCCCCATTATTGTTTGTATTGACTTTGGAAGTATTGAATAGAAATATTAGGAAAAATGAAGAAATAAAGGGAATGAAAATAAAAAAGGAAGAGTATAAATTACAAGCTTCCACAGATGATTTGGTCTTTATATTGGAAGAACCATTGGAAACAGGCCCTAAGCTGATTAGAGAAATAGAGGAATTTGTCAAAGTAGCAGGACTGAAAATAAACAAAGAAAAAACAAAAATCTTGGCAAAAAATATGACAGAAAAACAAAAGAAAAGATTAATGGATAAATTAAATATTCAAATTACAAAAAATGTGAAATATTTAGGGATACAAATGACAGCTAGATGTGGAACACTTAAGGAAGATAATTATGAGAGATTGCAACAACAGATTGCGATAGATTTGAAAAAATGGAAAAATTTACAACTATCTTTAATAGGTAGAATAGCGACAATTAAAATGAATGTATTGCAAAAAATATTATATTTATTTCAGATGATTCCAATAAGACTGACAAAAAATACTTTGAAGATTTAAATAAAATGATGTTGAAATTTATTTGGCAGGGGAAAAAGACAAGAATTAAAACAAAACTATTGTAGGATGCAAGGGTGAGAGGGGTTTTTGGATTACCCAGTTGGGAACTACATTACAGGCAACAATATTGATGTGGATGAAAGAATGGATTGTATTGAAAAATGTCAGATTATTAACACTAGAAGAGCATGATTTACAATTGGGGTGGCATGCATTTTTATGGTATAAAGAAAGTAAGGTACATGGATACTTTAGGAGACACTACATTAGGGATGCCTTATTGACAGTATGGGAAAAAATAAGAGACTATCACTATATGAAAATACCAGTCTGGTTATCAATATTAGAAGCTTTTACATATCCACAGCTTTTCAAAAAAGAACACATTATTAGATATGAAGAAATTTAAAAAAGGTTGAACTCAAAACAAAGCAAGAATTAGAGTTGCAAGGGATAAATATAAATTGGTATTCATATTTGCAAATACAGATAAGGTATGAAAAAGACATCAAGATGGCTGGGTTTTACAAGGAACTGACTGAACTGGATAAAATCCTAACAGGCACTGAAGAGAAGTTGATTAAAAAATTGTATGGTTATTTATTAGGAGTGAACTTAGAGGAAGAACAAGTAAAAGAATCAATGATTGCGTGGGGGAAAATTTTGGATATGGGATAGACTTGGATAAATGGCAGATATTATGGTCTAGAAACTATGAATTAACTATGTCAACGGCCTATAAAGAGAATTTGTATAAGATGTTTTACAGATGGCATTTACCCCCAATGAGAATTGCCAAGATGTTTAAACACAAGTCGGAGAAGTGTTGGAAATGTCAGCAGTCACCAGGATCATATGTGGTGGACATGCATAGAAACTAAAAAGACTAGAATACACATATGGCTGGAAAAAATGATAAAACAGTGTATAGACTTAAAACCAGAGACATTTTTATTGGGAATTTTGCCTGAGGGTTATAACAAAGAGTTAACGTAGTTGATTATTAATATATTAACAGCAGCTAGAATTGTATTTGCACAAAATTGGAAAAGTGAGAAAATTCCGATGGATGAGGAAATAATTAAGAAAATAATGGAATGTGCAGAAATGAGCAGATTGACAATGGCAATTAGAGAACAAGAAGAAAAAGATTATTATAAAAACCATAGTTGGAAGAGACCTTGTAGGTCATCTAGTCCAACCCCCAACCAAGCAGACCCTACACCATTTTTGACAGATGGCAGTCAAATCTCTTTTTGAAAGCTTCCAGTGATGAAGTTCCCACAATTTCTGAAGGCAAGCTGTTCCATTGATTGATTGCTGTCACTGTCAGAAAGTTTCTCCTTATTTCCAGATTGAATCTCTCCTTGTTCAGTTTCCATCCATTATTCCTTATCTGGCCTTCAGGTGCTTTAGAAACTAGGTTGACCTCATCCTCTCTGTGGCAGCCCCTCAAATATTGGAACACTGCTATCATATCTCCCTGGTCCTTCTCTTCACTAGACTAGCCATACCCAGTTCCTGGAACGGTTCATTGTATGTTTTAGCCCGCAGTCCCCTAATCATCATGGTTGCTCTTTTGTGCACTCTTTCTAGAGTCTCAACATCTTTTTTGTAGTGTGGTGACCAAAATTGGATGCAGTACTCTAGGTGTGGTCTTACTAAGGCTTTATAGAGTGGTATTAGTACCTTCCTTGATTTTGATTGTTTCCCCTGTTACTTAGGATTGCGTTGGCTTTTTGGCTGCTGCCACATACTGTTGGCTCATATTTAATTGGTTCTCTACTAAGACTCCAAGATCCCACTCACAATCACTGCTATTAAGCTTAGTTTCACCCAGTCTTAGTGTTAGACTTTACATTGAATTTCATTTTGTTAGATAGGGCCCAGTGTTCCAGTCTGTCAAGATCCATCTGGATCTTGAGCCTATCATCTAGGGCCATGATGGCGAACCTATGGCACGCATGCCAGAATTGGCACACAGAGCCATTTCTGCCAACACACGAGCCATCACTGGGAACTAATCCACTGCGCATGCATGCGTGCCCCCCTCCAGCCAGCTGATTGTGGGCTATCTGCTGCACTTGCACGGAAGAAGACGCATGCCTGGGAGATGCACACACATGCGCAGGGGGCGGTGTGTGTGTGTGTGTGGGTCGCACATACATGCACAGAGGTGTGTGATGTGTGGGCAGAACACCGCACACACATACACAGGGGGTGGAGGGTCACACGCACATTGCATTATGGGTGCAAGCATGCATGCGCACATGCACACCTGCGCATACTTTCAGCACACAATATGAAAAGGTTAGCCATCACTGATCTAAGGTGTTGGCTATTCCTGCCAGTGTAGTATCATCTGCAAATTTGGTAAGTTTCTTTTCTATTCCCTCATCTAAGTTATTTATGAAGATATTGAAGAGTGCTAGGCCTAGGACAGAACCTTGAGGTACCACACTGCTTATTTCCCTCCATGTAGATGTAAAGACCACTCATTGAGTATGGTTTGTCAGCCAGTTACAAATCCACCTGATGGTGATGCTATCTATCCCACTTTTTTCTAGCTTACCAAGAAGTAGGTTGTAGTCTACTTTGTCATATGCCTTGCTGAAGTCTAATATTATTATATTATGTCCACAGTATTTTGCTGGTCTACTAATTTAATCACTATGTTGAAGAATGAAATAAGATTGGTTTGGCATGATCTGTTTTTAACAAACTCATGCTGACTTCTAGTTATTACTTTTCTCCTTTCTTGATGTTGGCAGATCTGTTTTTTTATTATCTTTTCCAGTATCTTTCCAGGTATTAATGCTAGGCTAATTGGTCTGTAATTTCCTGAGTCTGTTTTTTCCCCTTTTTTGAAGATGGGAACCACATCAGCTCTTTTCCAATTCTTTAGTAGTTCCCTGGTGCTCCAGGATTTTTGAAAGATGTGGTACAGTAGTTCTGAGATGACATCTGCCAGATGCTTTAGAACTCTATAATCAAGCCCCAGAGATTTGTATTCATCAGGATTGATAAAAGAACCTTATTGGTCTAGTGGTTAAGGCACTAGACTAGAAACCAGGAGATGGTGAGTTCTAATTCTGACTTAGATATGAAAGCCAATTGATAACAGGTAACAGATAATCAGAGTTGGAAGGACCTTGTAGGTCATCTAGTCCAATCCCCTGCCCAAGCAGGAGACCCTACACCATTTCTGTTAAATGGGAATCCAATCTCTTCTTGAAAGTCTCAAGTGATGGCACTCCCACAACTTCTGAGGGCAAGCTGTTCCATTGGTTGATTGTTCTCACTATCAGAAAGTTTCTCCTTATTTCCAGGTTAAATCTCTGGGTGATCTTAGACCAGTCACTCTCTCTCAGCCCAAGTTACTTCACAGATTTGTTGTTGTAGGGAAAATAGGAGGAGGAGGTACATTAGATATGTTTGCTGCTTTGAATTGTTTATAAAAATTATAAAGGCAGGATATAAATTAAATAAATTAAAAATGGGCTAATAACATTGGCTATCACATACAAGTGGATGAATGGGAAAATATGTGGCTGGAAGAATTGAAATTTACCTCATTTCTACTTTTAAAGATAATTTTATAAAGTTCTGAATGGTTGGTATTTGTCACCAGAGGAACTGTCTAGAACAGGGGTGTCAAACTGTCGGCCCATGGACCAGATTCATTACATGCAGGTCATGCCTGCCCCAGCTCCACAAAGACAAAAAACATTGCAATACATCATGATACATCACATGACAGGATCAAGTTTGACATCCATAGTCTAGAATATATAAAGGTATTATGAATCTTTGCCTGAAGTGTAAACAACATGAAGAAAAATTTTACCATGTTTGATGGACATGTAAAAAAGCTAAAAAATGTTACATGTAAATACATACATTAATTCAAAAGATTTTAAATATTAAAGTATAGCTGAAATCAGAACAAATTCTCAGGCAACTAGAAAAATTTCACAGAACTTTATTTTTAATGTATGCAGCAAAGCTATTATTTGTTCGTAAGAGCATGGTGCAGTTTGTGAAATCAGTGGAAAGTAAGAAAGCATTTAAATTCTTGCAAAACAGCTCCTAGATCATAAATTCTATTGGCATAAAGATCATAATCTATGTTGACCTTTGGAGAGGAGACTTCAAGTCAGTTTTGATCCCTGGCAATTCTTAGATTAGCCTCTTCGGTTTTCTTTGCAAAATTTCAGAAATGGTTTGCCATTGCCTTCTTTCTAGAGCTGAGAGTGAGTACCTGATCCAAGGTTACCTAGCCTGCTTTATACCAAAGGCAGGATTCTCAGTTTTCAGTCTAGTGCCTTTAACCATTCAGCATACTGGAACTGCTTAATTTCTATATAATTCTATTTCTCTGTATTCTTCTTGTTTGACAATGTGTAAATGACATCTCTAAATATAAGTGTTCCTTTAAAGGGAAGAAAATTAAAAATTATTTTGTGCAATGTAGGGAATACTATATGAAATACATAAATTGGGCAAAGAAGTGAAAACCAGTAAAATAACATATTTTTAAAATAAAATATGTACCCAAAGAACTTCTTAAGTTTGGCTATAAATTAAATACTGGCCACTTTGACCAGGAACATTGTAGGACTCTTGCTCACCAAAAAAAGAAAAAAGTATAGCTTTATAAAATTGTAGGCATTTTTTTCCAATTATTCTCCAGACACTCTTTAAACACTGTGGATTAAAGCCTGGGGATAAATGTTTGACCTATGACTAGATGCTATTTGCTAAACTAAAAGGGGTGTTCTGAAAACATTTGAACAATATTAAAGTATGTGAACTCTGGCTTGTTTACTAACAACATATACTAACAAATGGGATGCACTAACTAATATGTACAAAGCTAAACAAAATTTGGTAAGACTTTGAAGAGCCATTTTTAAATGTTCTCTGTGGGTGTAAATATTTGTATCATTGATGATCTGATTGTACCACTCAACATTGTTTAAAAGCTGTTTTTGACATTTATTCTAATATTGGTTAAAACAGAATTAATACTCTGAAACTTTAATACTATTTACAAATTTCTTCAGCTTTTTGGTTCCTTCTAATACTATGCTCCTAATTGGTTTTATTTTATTTTAAATGTTTGTTGTTGGGATTTTATTTTATCACTCTAAACCATGTGTGATCATTAAATGAAGACAATGAGCAGAATAAAAATTCATCAGTACTATTAAGTAGTAGTGGCAATAGCAGAAATGAAAAACAAAGGAACAGTGATGTGTGAACAGAAGGGTTTAAGATAACCCTCATAAAATGTTTTATGTCCCAAAGCTGGACTATTTTGACAATGTTTCTGGTAATAACATTCTATGATGCAAAAGAAAGAAAGAAAGAAAGAAAAGATGAACTATTGATCAAAATTGTCTGACATCCAGCCTCAAAGCAATGTTCTTCATATTTTAAACATTTTACAATTTAGTTTGATATCCTGCCAAGGAATAAAAAAGAAAGTGTGTAATTGCAGTGATACAAAGATGACAAAATTAAACTCGCTTAGTTTTAGATACTTTCGCTGGTAGGAGCAGGGCATCAGCTTCATTTAGACTTTTCATGAATCTAACTAGCTGAGTTCAAGTGGTGATCTCCAACATTCCCAACAGCTAGCACTTAGCTGCTTCTGGTTTGGCCTTAGCAAACTGAAGCCACACTTATCCTGGTATCTAAACCTCTTGCTTCTTTGTACTGCTTCTACTTGCGCTTTGGCTCATCTTACCTCATTCTAGACAAAATGTCCTCTCATTAGTCTCCTGTAAAATGTTGTCTTCAATCAGCAGTAAATGACCTAGCAAATTATTGCATAACCATATGCTGCATGTATCTCAAGTATTTTTCTTATATTTTTGCAACTCAATTTAGAATATACCCAAGAGTAGGCCTGTAAACCTTATGGATCATGTGAATAACATTTTTTCATTTCCACAAAGTCTGTGTCTCCCAGTTCTTGAAATCTGAGACTTATTCATACTCCAAGTTTATTTTCAACAATAATTTTTATATCTTGACAACAAGAAGTTCCTAATTAATATATAAACTCCCCTCGAAGGCTGTTTTTTTCCCTGCAAAAACAAATCTCTTTTTTCCAGTTTTTTTTTAAAATTACATTTATATGCCACCCTTCTCCAAAGACTCAGGGCGGCTTACAATTTTTGGAGCACAACCCAATGCGCTCAGCAATAGCCTTCATTCCATTGTATATGCCTGCTTATTACTAAGCAGCATTTTTACAAGGTCAGCTAATTGCCCCCAACAATCTTGGGTCCTCAATTTACCTACCCCGAGAGGATGGAAGGCTGAGTCAACCTTGAGCCTGGTGGGATTCGAGCCTACAGTAATTGTAGACAGCTGGATCTTAAGAGCAGGCATTTAACAGCCTGAGCCACCAAAGCTCAGTTTGAATCTTTATGCCAATTATACATAGGCAAATCTATTAACAATATAATTTTCATTTATATTAGTTATGTTGGCTTATATCATATTGTTGCCCAAGGTGGGCTCTCACCACTGAAGGTAATTGACAGAGTAAGAAAACTCTTCACCATGCACCTTATCTTTTGGTTCTGATTTTTTTGCATAGTTTTAAATTTTTAATTTGCATAGTTTTAATGTTTTAATTGCTTTTAATTTAATTAATTTCTTTTTATTATCTGTAAGCTACTCAGAATTGTCCTAGTGAATAGATGGGCAGTATATAAATTTAATAAATAAATAAACAAACTTTCCAATTCTTCTCTTGTTTATAATCTAGATTCTGTTTCATTGAAAATCAATAGATCAGCATAAGTAAAGAATTTTTGATTATAACATAGAATCAGAGTAAGGGCAAAACTTATGGGAAAGGAACTATAAATTGACAATGGCAACTTCTTATAAAGAAAATATAAAATTTACCACCTGTTAGGTCAGCTAAAATGTTTAAAAATATGTCTAACAAATGTTGGAGATGTAACCAAAAATGGGCACATATTATCATATGTGATGGACTTGTGTTAAAGCAAAAAAAATTGGGCAAAAATACATGTGGTTAAAAGTTTCCATATTTTATTATAGTTATTCTGAAACAACATACAATTAATATTAGTAACCTTTGTCACATTTTTAAAACCAATCTTTTTTCATTAAAATTCATTATATATCCATATTTTAACCAACTTCTCCATTTTCTCTTTGTTACCTTAAAACCCACCAATCTACCAAAGTCCTTCAGCTTCTTCATTAAATGTTCAACTCCCTTCTGGGGTTCTTGCAATACCAATGAAAGCTCTCCATTTGGAAGCCTCTTTCTTTATTCTCAAACCTCTAATTTGTTCATTGTGGGGATTCAATAACCAGTCATTTCAGTGTCCAAAGATGTCTGACCACATACGTGGTGTTTATTACTTTTATACCATTTTTACAAGCAGAAAAGAACAGCATAGATACAGCATTGGGATTGGAGAATAGATCCACATGGGTGAAACCCCTCAATCACATTGGCATAACCCCTCAACCAATCCTTGAAGTTAGTGGTGATGTTAGTAAATGATATCACCTGTACACCTGGAAAATCAGAGACATCCCATCCCCATCCCAACAGATAAGAGAATGAATAGAAGATGAGCTCATGGGATAGCAAAAGAGGCCCCCTCCACCAGGCTGCAGTGTGCTGCCAGCTACTAGTGTCATCCAGGGAAACTCAGTGGCTACCACAGTTCATCTTATTTAATGTCTTCCAGACTAAAAAAAAAAGTAAACATCGTAATGTCCCTTTCTGAAAGGTTTAATCAACTTTCAAAAATTGCTATTTATCATTTAATTTTGTGCTTGTGTAAGTTTTAGTAGATTCTATTTCTTCAAATAATTACCAATCTATTATTTGTTCCAATATTTGAGAGGCTGCTGCAAGGAAGAGGGGATCCATCTATTCTACAAAGCACCTGAAGGAAGGACAAGACAAAATCAAAACTAATCAAGAAGAGAACCAACCTAGAACTAAGAAAATCCTGATAGTGACTACATATAATCCTAATAGTAAAAGTAGCTTGCCTCCCAGAAGTTATGGAAGTTATGGAGATTTTTAAGAAAAGATTGGACAGCCATTTGTCTGAAATGGTATAAGATGTGCCTTAGCAGGAAGTTGGATTAGAAGACCTCCAAGGTCCCTTCCAACTCTGTTATTTATGGATATTTATAATCCAACAATAATGGATATAATCCTTTCCATCTCAACTTCCACAGCTACATATTTGCCTCACTTTACAAATATATGAGTGTGGAATCATATATATTGATGTAATATATAACTTCATAATGTGTATTAATAGCTTTCATATTTTATCTTATTTTTATTTTATTTATTGTTTTGTATAATATTCTATAATATTAATTCTAGATATAACTGTAAGCAGTTATTGAGAACTCTGCACATATACTAAGGCTAAGAAGAGAGTGAAGATGTGTTAGGCAGAAATTTTCCTTGGAAACTGATAGAAGTCACTATAGAAATGTAAGAATAGGGACATCAATAGATCCTTATCCACCATATCCCTGTAAAATATTATATAATTAGAAGTGGTTGTTATAAGCCAATTTTGCTCAATCATATACAGTATGCAATAAAATTAGGGTACTACATAGGAATGTTAAGATACTTTAATCCATTTTAATCATACTCTTTGCCAGATACTAATCTCTACACATTCCTGAGGTTTTGGTTTCTCAAAGAACTTATTTGAATATGTGACATTGACTAAATAGAACTCCTCACAGGCAATGCTGCCAATAGGGATAAGCTATTTGCTACTATACTCATATAATGCACACAAGCGCAAATCCCCATATAAAATAAGAACATTATTACCTGGTGTATTGATCAGAAACACACACACACACACACACACTCACACATATATACTTGTTCCAGAAGATCACAAGCCAATATTCCAATTATTATAATTACAATATCTTAATTGTGATTCCATGAACACAAAATAGAAAATAGATTATTACAGGATACAGAGGTATTCGCATTCTTTTGTTCATAACATGAACATACCCTATAGAATCAAGTCAATCAGTCAGTTTTTTTAGACCAATACAAGCAATGTGTCTATGAATGTTTTATGAGTGCTTATAAATCTGTCTTAAAATATAGTACATAAAATTTGAGGCAAAGTTGAAATACATTTTTGTTTGTTTACGTATTTATTGAATTTCTGGCCCATCTCACTGATACATCAAGTCTTGGTGGCTTACAATATAATAAATTTAAATGTATTAGAAAGCAATTAGAATTAGAAAAAAATGAATAGAAAGCTAAAAGCCTGAAGGTGGGAAACTTTTCTATCCAATCAGCCATGCTCAGTGCAGAAGGTCATTGTTGGGTCCCTAGGCCAAGCAGCAGAGTCAAATTTTAGGCTCTTCTGGAAGGTGAACCTCACCTCCAGTGGGAAAATATTTCAAAAAGCAAGGGCCAAAGGAGAAAAGATTCTTCTCCTAGATCCTGCCAATCAAAATTCTTTGGCTGATAGGAAGTAGGCCTATTGACTGGAAAATCTAGGGTGAGCTAGTCCTATTGGGGTGAGAGGGTTCTTCAGATATCCTGGATCCTTGCCAATGGTGGGATTCAAATTTTTTTACTACTGGTTCTGTGGGCGTGGCTTGGGGAAGAATACTGTAAAATAGCTAGTCAGGGGTAGTATTTGCCAGTTCTCCAAACTACTCAAAATTTCTGCTACCGGTTCTCCAGAACTGGTCAGAACCTGCTTAATACCACCTCTGATCCTTGCCATAAAATCTTTAAAGGTTGACACCTTGAATTGGATCTGGAAACAAACTGGAAATGGACAGTGCAACTCATATAACAGTAAGTGCCACATGTGCCACCCAAGAGTCCTCCAGCACTGCATTTTTGTTCCAGTTGTATCTCCTAAATACTCTTCAGGGATAGCTCCATGTATGTTACAGTAATCCAACTCCATCCAAAACTAAGGATGAAAAACTCAGATTCCAAAGTCTGTTGAATCCATTGTTTAGAATACATCTGCTAGAGAGAACTTGGCCTCTCAAGCGGGGTGGGGTGGGGGTGGGATTCTACCAGCTTGCACCGGTTCAGTAGAACTGGTTGTTACGGTTCCTGATGGTTTGGAGAACTGGTAAATCGGGCCTCTGACTGGCCCTGCCCCTCTCCGCCTGCTTCTCTGCTCCCTGCCCAGTCAGCCCCTATCGCACATGTGCAACATTGTGCACATGTGCGACATGCCTGCAGCCTGCTTTTGCTCATCCGCTAGGCTAGCCATTGCTACCTGCCTTTTGCTGCGGCAGAGTGAAAAGCTTGCAAATCCCCCTCCTTTGGGAAATGGCTCCTGGGCAGCAGAGAAGCACCCCGGTTGAATCCTATTTCTCTCTGCTGCCCAGAAGCCATTTCCCGAAGGACAGGAACTTGTAAGCTTTTCACTCTGCCGGGAAAGGCTCTCCCAGCAAGAGCAGGTGAGAGAAGCAGCCCAGAGCCGACATGAGCCTCTCCACTGTTCCTTCCAGCTGAGCAGCCCTGATCTGCCTGCTCACAGGTAAGCCTGCAAGACACATTAGCCCCTCCTCTCCCACTGTCCCTGGGCCTTGCCTAGCCCTCCACTGGCCTCATCCTGCCCTCCACAGGCCTCGTCCTGCCTTCCATGGGCCTCACCATAGCTCCCTGGTCCTCGTTCCCCCCTCTACAGGCTTCCCCGTAGCTTTCTGGGTATCTCTCAGCCCTCCACAGGCCTCCATGTAGCTCCCTAGGCCTCACCCTGCCCTCTGCAGGCCTCCCCATAGTTCCCTGGGCCTCACCCTGCCCTCTGTGGGCCTCAGGCCTTCCCCAGCCCTTTGTGGGCCTTCCCTTAGCTCCCAGGCCTTTCCCAGCCCTCTGCAGGCCTCCCCTTAGCTCCCCAGGCCTTGCCCAGCCCCCCACAGGTCTCCCCGTAGCTTCCCAGGTCTCACCCTACCCTCTGCGGGCATCCCCCACCTTGCACTGGTCTGTGCTGGGCCTTATCCTGCCTGGCCACCAGCTTCTTGATGTGAGACCAAGGTGCGACACCATTTCTGGGCTGGTCCAGCTAGTGGATGGGCAAACAGGCAGCCCTCAGGGTGATGCGGTGATGGCGGTGGCCAGAACATGCCACGACTCTTCGCTTTCTCTGCTGCACTGGGGCTGAGCCTGAGCCTGAGAGGGATGATGGAGGTTCCCTGAAAGGGTGGTCAGGAACTCCTGGGACTGCTTTCTGTGGCTGCCCCCTGGCTGGGAGGGCAGATGGATGTTCCGGGGTCTGGGGCTACTCCTTTTTCATTCTCCCACTGTCCACTGCTCTGGAGCTCGCCGAATCAGTTCATCCCAGACCAGGTGTGTGTGTGTGTGTCACGAGAGAAAGTTTGGTGTGTGTGTGAGAGAGAGAGGGGGGGAAGGAAAGAAGGAAGGGAGAGCAAGGAAGAGCAAGAAAGAAAGAAAGAAAGAAAGAAAGAAAGAAAGAAAGAAAGAAAGAAAGAAAGAAAGAAAGAAAGAAAGTTCCAGCACCCACGAGAAATCCATACTTGGAGCAGTTTAAAGGAGCAGCTTGGAAATGCATGGCTGTTAAGCTCCAAAAACTGCTTCTAGCCTGGATTCATGGCTTGCAGTAGCAGCAACAGTTTGGAACTTGTTAAGAAGGACCACTCTTCAACCGCAGGCATGTGTTTTCCAAACCCGGCTCTGGTTGCAGGCATGAGATTGTGAGGGCACGCTTTTCCTTTTGTTCAGATCAGCAGGTAAAAGAGCCGGTGCATGGTGAGGAGGAAGGAGCCACGTCCTAAGCTCCGAGGGGCCTAGCAGGGAGATGCATTCCTGTTCCCACTAGGGGAGATGATCTTGCCAGTGTGGGGGATTCCAGAAACTTGGCTGGGGAGGAGGGGGAAGAGAAGGGCTGGGAATTGCGCCTATTGTGTGGGTTGCTTGATGAGTTCTGCTCATTTTGTGTGGTCAGCCAGGTGCAAAAGTCTAGACCATCAACTTATTATATGTGTATCTGAGAGAGAGAGAAGAAAGAAAGAAAGAAAGAAAGAAAGAAAGAAAGAAAGAAAGAAAGAAAGAGCAAGAAAGAAAGTGGAAGGCAGAGAGAAAGAAAGACAAAGGAAGAAGGAGGAAGGAAGAAAGAGAAAGAAAGAAAAAGAAATAGGAAGGAAGGGAAAGAGAACAGGGGTGGGATTCTACCAGTTCGGACCAGCTCTATAGAACCGGTTGTTACAATTCTGCAGTTCAGAGAGAACCGCAAATCATGCCAGCTGGTCCAGCCTCTCTGCCGCCCTCTCCTCCCCACCCAGTCAGTCCTTATCACACATGCGTGACATCGTGCATATGCCCAACATCGCTGATTGCATTCTCCCCTGCCCAGTCACACCCCGCTCCGTGCTCCATTTTTTGCCTTCCTGGGCCTAAGGGAAGCTTCCTGGGAGCAAAAACGCCCCCCCCCAAAGGCTTCCCTGAGACCCAGGAGGCAAAAAAGCACTGGGGGGCTGCTGCAAAAAGAGAAGAAGAAGCCACGCCTACCCAGTCACATGGTCACGCCCACCTAGCCCACAGAACCAGTTGTTAAAAATGTGAATCCCACCCAAGAAGGAATGTGTGTGTGTGTGTGTGAGAGAGAGAGACAAAGAAAGAAAGAGGAAGGGAGAGAAAGACAGAAAGAGACAAAGAAAGAGAGAGAGAAAGAAAGAAAAAGAAATAGGAAGGAAGGGGGGAGAAAGAAAACTGTGCTATTCTTTTTAATTGTTTCATTATTTATCATATATTAATATTTTACACTGTCCTTACACCTAGAGTGATTTTATTACCTTTCTTTTGCCCAGGTATTTTTCAGGGTTTACAATACATGCATTCAATGTCTATAGTTCAGAGCATAAATACATGTGTGTTTAACAGAGTTGAAAGGGACTTTGGAGGTCTTCTAGTCCAACCCCCTGCTCAGGCAGAAAACTGAGGATGCCAAACTCTGAGTAGAGGTCCTGGGAAAGGTGTCAGAGTAACAGAATAACACTTAGAAGGGACCTTGGGGGGAACCTATACCATTTCAGAGAAATGGCTGTCCAGTTTTCTTAAAAACCTCCAGTGTTGGAACACCCAGAACTTCTGGAGACAAGCAGGTCCACTGGTTAATTGTTCTCACTGTCAGGAAGTTTCTCCTTAGTTTTAGGTTGCTTCTCTGTTTGTTCAGTTTCCATCCATTGCTTCCTGTCTGCCTTCTGATGCTTTGGAAAATACATTGGCCCCCCTTCTTTCTGGCAGCCCCTTAAAAGCCTGTTGCCTATCACACTCTTGAGCAAAGCATGTGAGCCATTTCCTCCTTTCAATGGTCCATGAAAGTACATCTATAGTACGTAAATAATAAAGTCAAAAAAAGGTGAACAACATTTTTACAGAACTATAGATAAGTTGAGGCTGGGTGTGACAAGGAATGGCTGGGAGGGGAGGGGCCAGGCGAGGCACCCCTTGATATGAGTGACATTGAGTTAGTCATGTCCACCCAGTCATATGACCACCAAACCACACCCAGCCAGTCACATGACCTCAAGCCACGCCCAACCAGCAAGCCACACCCACCAAGTCACATGACCAGCAGGCCACACACACAAATTAGGCAACGCCCACAGAAACAGTTGTTAAGAAATTTGAATCCCATCCTTGCTCTCAAGGTTTAACAGATCTTCCATGCTGCTGCACAAAAACTAGTCGCATGCACTAAAATAAAAGGCTGTTTAATGATTCAAAAAGACGGAATTCGTACTCAATCCCCACACTAAAAAAGGCACATTTTTCAAATAATTTACACAATCTTAAATAACATTACTATGAATTCACACAATGAATACACATTTCTTAGCTACATACTTTAGACCAAAAAAACCCGCTCTTGATTAAAAACAAAATAAAACAGATAACGATTGCAAAATATGCCCCAGTTTCACATACCCATAGTGATGAATATGTTCTGTTCAACTGAAAAGGCTGCCTATATTTGCCTCTTAACATAGATCTTTTTCTCTTCCCAATCCTGATACAGCATAAATGCTTGCAGAGAAGGAATTTTTGCATTTTTGTACAAAAATGCAAACTCAAGAAGAGAAAACTCAGTAAGTGAAAATGTACCAGACACATAGATAGGGCAATTAAAGTGAAACACTATAATGCAGAGAAATCTGAGGAGAAGCATGAATTCCATTTTAACTTTTCTCTGGTCATTTTCTCAACACAACATAATTGAGAAACAGATAAAAAAATAGAAATATCAATTAGTTAACTTGATTTATAATATGACATAGTCAGTCTAACCCAAGGTTCCTACAATTTCCACCCCTTCAATCATTCATCCATATTAATAAGAGAATTAAGACAAATATAGTGGACTCTCTAATTTCCTGCTCTATATTTTAGATGACAAAGTTGTCAGCTAGACATGTCAAAACTAAAAAAATGAAAAATCCCATTAAGACCTGAGAAGCTGAACCCCACCTGTTAGCACAGTGAATGGCTAATACATTTGGCTACAAGGGAAAGTTTTTAATGTTACTGTGGTTTCAGAAAGAAAATACAGATGTATTAAGCTTGTGGCCCACATATGTATTAATTAGGCATATGCAGGGGTTGGCTTCAAAAATTTTAGCAACCAGTTCTCTGCCCAGTTGATGGATGGCATGGCTATGGTGGACGTGGCCTACTCGGCTTCGTGCACCATGGCAGGGGGCCATTTTCATCCTCCCCGTGCTCCAGAGGCTTTACTTGAGCCTCTTAGGAGAGCAAAAAACAGGCCTCCTGGAGGCTCTGAAAGGACAGAAATGGCCATTTTTTATCCTCCCTGAGCCTCCATGTGGGCCCTGCACTTACCTGGCATCCAAAATGGGTCCTGTGGAGACTCCTGGGAGGGGCGGGAGGAAGGGGCCAGACAGGGATGGGATTTGCTGGTTTGCCAAACAATAATAAAATTAGCTAGCAGCCCATCCCTAGGCGTACGGTTGAAGATAGTAATATAATCATGACTACCATAAGACAACTTTGGTTTTAAGCCAAAGCAGGAAAAATAGAAAATGCTTTTGTGCACAGAATATTTTTATTTTAATTTCAGACAAGTTTTACTTTTAGGATTAGATTCTAAAATTTCATTCTACCAAATAGGGTTTCCTTAATGTTGTATTGTCTTTGTGGAAATAGATGAATATTTATACTTAGGAACTGCTGTGGTTTCCTTCAGTAAAAGTTTGTTTCATTTATATAGAAGGCATGAAATAATTCTGTTGTTGTTATTGCTTTTCATGGAATTCTCCCTTCTTCCTTAAAATCCCTTAAGGAATACCAAGAAATATTTGAATGCTATGGAACATCTGGTGGATGAGGCATTTTTTGTTTTTGCTTATTGCTTCATTTGTGATTCAAGAAAAGATTGCTCTAGCCAAAATGCAGCTTATAAACAAAATTACCATTAATTCCAAAATGTTAGCCTATTCTGAACTCTCTATCATAGTGTTTCCTCATCCTGTTACCTCCAAAATATCTTGATCCTAGTTCTTGAATTTGGGAAACATGATTAGTTTGACATAAATGAAAGATGAATAGGAATACATTACTATGATTTGCTAGTGCCAGTCACTTTTTGAATAGGATAAAAATAAACTGATGAGTAATATGATTTGTGCACTTTAGCAGATTTTTTAATCTTGTAAATTCTTTGTCTGATTGCATTATAGTTACTGTCATCTGTTATTCAGCATTAAGTAACTGAACATTCTTTTATTCTCTTTTCCTTAAAAAACTGCTGGATTTTAAAAGTGCAAATATTTCTGAAGTATATTAAGAATCGAATTGCTCTCTCTCCCTCTACAGCATGATGACATTAGATATGGCAGGATTTTCTATTCCTCGTATTTTTTTATCCATGACATAGAGAATATTTTTATTTATTTATTTTAATTACATTTATATGCCGCCCTTCTCCGGAGACTCAGGGCGGCTTACAATTTTTGGGATGCAACCCAGTGTGTTCAGCAATAGCCTTCATTCCATTGTATATGCCTGCTTATTACTAAGTGGCATTTTTACAAGGTCAGCTAATTGCCCCCAACAATCTTGGGTCCTCACTTTACCTACCCCGAGAGGATGGAAGGCTGAGTCAACCTTGAGCCTGGTGGGATTTGAGCCTACAGCAGTTGTAGGCAGCTGGATCTTAAGAGCAGGCAATTAACAGCCTGAGCCACCAGCCTGAGCTAGTAGTTACTAGCAGCACTTATTTTCCCTTTCTTTCCATCACATTTACACAAACTGATGAATTTTCACTCTGATTTTCACAAAATATTTGACACAGCAACATTAGTACACGGGTACCAAACTCATGGTGTCATGGTGGCATCACATGATGTATTGGGGCTTTTTCTCCCTTTCGCTAAACTGGGTGTGCGTGTGGTCAGTGTGTGACACATCCGGCCCATGGGCCAGGACTTCGATAGCCCTATTCTACAACTATAGAATTTCTTTTGTCTCTACACAAGTAGTTTAATTTGATATGGTGGGATTTGACCTGCATTTCACTGACTTCTTAACAATTTAGCCTTACAGCCATTAAGACTATTAGTCTTAGTGTTAGTCTTTATTTTCAAGATAACTTCCCATTAGTTGAGGTTGTAACTTCTCAGAATTTGTGTGTACAAGTAAACCCTATTCATTTTCAACTGATTGTCATTTTAAGTAATCATATTTTAATGGCTGAATGGTACTTCACTTAGAATTTAGAGGGGAAAAATACAAATCCTTATTAATGCAAAGTATTAAATAATCTTAAACTATGGCAGCCTATGCAAGTAAAAATGCTTACAGTGTAATATTTCTTGTGTTTGCTTTTTTAAAAAAAACAGGTGAATGTTCTCAAAAAAAAATCTTGCTGCCAAGATTTTGGATAAATTATTTCAGGCAAGTTTGTTGAGATGAAATTTTGTGTTGTGTTCTTTGTTTTGGAAAGCAGTGTGATCATCTTTAGATCTCTGCAAAAGAAGTTCTATTGTTGGATAAGGATTTGGTTCTTGTCAACAACTGCATATTGTGGAAGAACACAGTGTGATTGTTTCAGCAGTTATTAATCCAAGAAAAATGGAAGTTCAACTATTTTGAATAAGTTCTACCGAAGTAGGAAAGAGATACAATATGAAGATGGAAATATCTATCACCAAGGGGACAACATACAGCCAAATATCTTCCTTTGGACTATCAAATATTAATTTTGAACATTATTTGGAATTTTCTAGTAGTAGTTATGTTTGGAAGTCCAGAAAAATATATTTAAATATTTTGTTTAATGACAGTGAATACATTCTTGATTAATGTATTCAGTTTTTACCCCATCATGGTTATTTATTTTGAATAGAGTTGAAAAGGGATTATTCAGAAGCAAAAACTGCAATAGTCAATGTTATTCCAATCCTATAGCAGTTAACAACAATTTGCAAAAACAATAAGCATCCATTATCAATTATCTTGTTGCTATAAATGGATTTCAAATATGAGACTTTGCTCATAATGCATGTGTATTTAATCAATTCATGCTCTTTTGAATTTCAGTTACCTTAATGCCAAGGAAATCACATGTACACGGAAACAAGTTGCAAAATTCTACATGGATCAGTTTTCTCTTTTGTGTACCAGACATAAACGAGTGCATTTAAATCCAAATTTGCTGAAAGATTTGTTGCTTTTGTTTTTTGGGACTTGAATCTAGAGTATTTTTTAATTAACATGCAATGAGGATGCTTTCCAATGGATCCATAATTCTATACAGGCAGGCATTTCAAACCTGTAAGTTCTTAATATTTTATTTGCTAAACAGAGAACATCATGTTTTATTTTACTGTCTCTTATAGAGTGATCTTTTAAAGATCACTACCTGTTAAATAAGGTTGGTCAGATGCCAAACACTGGTTACAGTTTTTCAGGTAACATCAAATAGATATTATTTAATTATTCCCAAGGACAGAGATTGTATGATATAGTAAACCTATGTAGTAAACCTATATAGTAAATCCTATGAATGTTCAGATAATTGCGCATTGAGAAAAGATGTTCTATTCTAACCTTCATAGTATTATCTTCAGTTCCTTTGAAACTTATTTTCTATGTCTGTTCCCAAATATCTCCCATTTTCTCTCTCACCAGTGGACTTCACTTATAGAAATATCTATATATTTTTTTCTCTTTATCTTTGCCTACCTATATATTTAGAACTATGAAACACTATAGAACCCAGAAGTCTCATGGGGGTGGATTGTAAAGATGTGTGTGTTTTAATGACGGCTAAAATTTAGTTGAACTGGGATCAAATACACAATATTAGTCATCAAATACACAATATTAGTCATTTAATTTTTTTCAGATAAAGATATATGAATGAAAATTCTGTATTCCCCAGAGGATTCAATCCATATTATTCCAAGAAAAAGCTGAGTAGGGTTCATAAAAATATAGCCATCCCAATAAATGTCCAGCTGTCCCTATTGGAGCTGGAAAACTATGCATTGGGAATTAGGATTTAACAAAATGTCAACAAATGAATGCTTAATTGTTAATATTATTAACATATTAATTACTGTAATTATTTGAAATATTTTTACACTGGTTCCAGAATAATTAATGAAATTTTAAAAAGTAGAATGGACAATGCCCAGAACCTTCCATTTTAAAAGACACAACACAACAGGAAAGAACAAATGAATGAAAATGATAGAAAAACAAACAAATTCAATACCAGCTTTTACAATAATTAATTTATTTATAGCACAGAGGTAGGAAAAAAGCCAGTGGATCTAGTTTCTCCACAAAGGTGAAGGAGTAGTCTGTACTGTATTGTAATAGAGTAGTTGCTGACAGATGATATCTGAAGCAATAAGGTGATTGAAGAATCTAGTCTCCTTCATGGTGGACAGCCCCATCTTGTTCTCTACTCTGAGAGACCAAAAATCAGAAGATATTTCAATGGCACTGAGATTCAGGAGAGCACTGAAATGACTCTGTTTCCATCTCTAAAAAAGTGGGAGAAAGACAATAATTTGCATTATATCTTAAAGAACAACAACAAAAATAGAAAAACAAATTCCTATTCTGAGTAAAAAAAATATTTATTGTGAATTTATATGTTGCCTAATTACCAGTGATTGCATGGCTGTTGAAGTGAAGATCACAAGAAAAGAATATATATTCATTTCAATTGCAATCACTTAGCTGTATTGGTATGTGGGGATGACCCTGAGAGAAAGGAAGAAGAGCCACAGCCAGGAAAATAATCAGACAATAGGCAGCTGTGAGCATGACAAATATCTCAGATGAGATTCTTCCGAATTTCTTGGGCTGGAAAGGTGATGGGGGAGAATTACACTTTCAGCAGTCACTGGCAAGATTCAATTAATATAGCCTCACAATAAAGTAGAATGATTTGGTTGTGCTCCCAGTCAAGACTAGGGTAACATTAGCTTCATTTTGAGTTGTTTATAACGACTAAATGAATTTGTGTCAAAGGTTTGAGGAACAGTATGAAAGTCTTTGTGAATGGATATTACAGTGCAAAGGTATATCACAGCTTTAGTGAAAAACAGCCACACAACGATAAAGAATGGTCATTTAATGACTCCTCAAATACATAGTTATCCTGCAATCTAAGGCACTTAAAAATACTCTGTATTTAGGCTTTTCTCTTAAAAAAGGATACGTTGGGATAGGAATGTGCATTTCAGCTCATGACTGTTGTCATGCCACGATTCCACTGTGAGTTATCCAGTGGACCCCAAAGCTCTTAACTGTGATGCAAGAAGAGTCCTACACATATTTAGCATCATTCAGGACATAATGTGAATAAGGCATTTACATCAGTAGGAAATGCTGAAGAATACTGCTGCTTTGGTCTTGAATAAATAAAGTTAGTAGCATATGACAAACTAAGCAAGTCAGCCAGATATCAATTACAGATCATTTTGCAAACAAAAACTTAAAAGAAAACCTCTCATGCCACCCTGTGGTACATAAGCATGGAACTGCGGGCAATCTGAAATACAAATTAAAGTACTGGAATGTTTATTAGGCAAATGACAATGAGGGTAGCAGTAGAGAAAAATGTTTCAGTAAAGGAATTATATGGAATTTGCCATCGTTTTTGACTAAACCAACATTTCTAAACAATAAGGAATTACCTATAGAATAACAATAAGAAATTACCTATGGAATAATTAACCAGAATTGTTCTTATGGAAGAAAGAAGTCAATTTGAATGTTTTTGTCAATAGAGGTTTTTGCAGACTCTCCTTTCTTTAAGCAGATTGTGCAAATAATAATGGCAATATGTAGTGATAATCATATCTTTTAAATACATCCAAGCTTACCTGTAGTTTTAAATATAAATGACAGCTTTTTTCAAACATTCTGATAATAACCAATAGGGAATTATTATAATATTTTGAAAAATCCAAACTTACTGTTGGTTTGCCTGTAGACCTTGGTGATGCTTGTCTCCAAAAGTAAAAATACAAGAACTCAACCTTTGTTCATGTATATCAAATGTGCAACACTCTTATAAAGGGGAAACAACTTCAATTACTTCTCTCTTGATCCTGCCCTGCACACTCCCTCTCTCCATATGAGATTGAAATCTATGCCTCTATAACTTGAGTTGCCTCATCTTTCATTCCTTAATAAAATTCATGGCATAACAATTTTGCCATTCTTTACATGACAGTTTATTCATCTCCTGTTAGCCTCCTTGGTACACCAGATGCACTAATTCCACTTCATTGTAAAACTACATTGACAGAATTTTGCAAATATGAAAATATACGACACCCCCTCCCCCAATTTCCTTTACAGACCAAGAAACTAGGGATTATATTTTCTAATGAATGAAAAGAAATGAAGATATTTTCTGAGCCCCTGTCCTGCCCATTATCTAGCTGTGAGCTATGCTGTTTCTTATCTGATTGTTCCCATGGCAGCATTTTTTTACCCAGCCTCTCAAGATCTTTCTAACTTTACTGTTATATTACCATATGTTGGTTATGTACCATTAAATCAGTGCTGACTTTTAACAACTACATAGATTTTTTCCATAATGTTATGCTCCTAATTAATTCATTTCTTCCAATGGTGTACCCATTGCTACTATAATTGAAACCATTCACCTTACTCTTGGTCCATTTTTTATTTCTTTCCACCTTTCCTAGCACTAGGGTCTTTCCCAGGGAACTGAGTGTTTGAGTCATATATTCAAAATAGAATAATTTGAGCATGGTTATTTGTAGATTAGATATTTCATAGGTGAGTTTTCATTATTTAGTTAAGCCATTGCCATGAACAATAAATTAATATTTTAAAAGTGCTGCACCTTTTCTTGCTTGAAATCATTTCTTTACCTGCTCCTTTTCTAAAATATTTGTGGTTTTTAACTTAAATAGAAATCAAGAAAAAATGCAAAGATTAATTTTATCTCATACATGCTTGCATTTCCATTTTTAAAAGCCCACTCTGACATTATATACACTTTAATACTTTGAAAACATTCACTACCATTTTAAAAAGCACTAGCTTTTTTAAAAAATTACATTTATATGCCGCCCTTCTCCGAAGACTCAGGGTGGCTTACAATTTTTGGGATACAACCCAGTGTGCTCAGCAATAGCCTTCATTCCATTGTATATGCCTGCTTATTACTAAGCGGCATTTTTACAAGGTCAGCTAATTGCCCCCAACAATCTTGGGTCCTCAATTTACCTACCCTGAGAGGATGGAAGGCTGAGTCAACCTTGAGCCTGGTGGGATTCGAGCCTACAGCAGTTGTAGGCAGCTGGAACTTAAGTGCAGGCAATTAACAGCCTGAGCCACCAAGGCTTTTAAAACTAATTTGAACTGAAATTATGAAATTAATTACTCATGTAGATATATGCATGTAGCAAATATATATTGTCCTTAATACCATCTAGAACTGTGGTTGCCAACTGGTGGGCCATGGCCCACTGGTGGTCCATGAGAAAATTATGGTGGTCCGTAGAGAAATGTCACCCCCAAAGCACCCCCCAAAGCAATTAATCCAGGCTGCGTGGGAACACAAGGCTTGTGCTGCTTGCATTGCAACAACATGAGGGGAGGGGGGAAAGGGAGGAGGAGGAAACTTGTCTCACACCTCGCCTGGCCACTAGGCTGCTTTTTTCCGCTTCTTTCTTCTTCTGCTTTTGGCTGCATGCAATGAAAGCAGCAGTCTCTCTTTCTCTCCCCCAAACTCTGCCAGAAATGAGTCTTTGGACCCTGCAAGGTATCCTGCTCCAAGAGGCTGCACCAGCAAATACTCATTTCTGGCGGAGTTTGGGGGAGAGAAAGAAAGACTTCTGGTGCTTCTGGTGCTTTCCTTGCATGAAGCCAAAAGTCTCTCTCTCTTCCTCTCTCTCCCCCTGTATCCTGCTGTAAGAAGTTAGCACCCACCCCTTTCCTAGAAAAATGAAAAAAACTAGGAAATATTAAAAAGGCAGAATATTTCCCCTAAAAAGAAAAGTAGAAACTCAGAGAGGCAGAAACTTAGTTCACCCCCACTTTTAGATGGATGGGTGGATAGGTAGGTAGATAAGTAGGTGGATAGATAGATAGATAGATAGATAGATAGATAGATAGATAGATAGATCTATATTGGTAGATAGGTAGACAGAAAGATAGGCAGGCAGGTAGGTAGGTAGGTAGGCAGGAAGGCAGCCAGCCAGCCAGCCAGAAAGATCTTTTGGATGGATAGATGGATGGATGATTGGAGGGAGGGTGGGAGGGACGGACGGACAGACAGACAGACAGACAGACAGTGACAGTGGTGGCACTTTGGGAAAGTAGAGCCACTCTGGCTTTGTTCTACTTTCCCAATGTGCTGCCGCCGCTGCATTCAATGTGCCAGCTCCGCAGGCTCACCCCATTGAACCCCTTGCACCGCTCCGGTGCAACAGTCAATGGGATGAGCTTGCGGTGTCGACGGCTCAAACCCCCCCTGCAGCCTCTTAGCACCCCCCTGCTGGCCCCCTTTCTTCTTAGTGCCCCCCTAAGGCATCCCACTTACCACCCACTTTGGGAACCACTGGTGTAAAGCATTACTTTTCTCTATGTTGAATTTCATTTTGTTAGATAGGGCCCAGGGTTCAAGTCTGTCAAAATCCATGTGGATCTTGAGCCTAGCTTCTGGGGTGTTGGGTATACCTGTCAGCTTATTGTCATCCGCAAATTTGATAATTTACCCTCCTATTCCTTTATGTTTATGAAGATATTGAAGAATACGGGGCCTTAAATGGGACCTTGCGGTACCCCACTGCTTGCTTCCCTCCTTATAGTTCTATTAAGAATACATGTTTAGTACAGTACTCAACACTTGAGTATACTTGTAAGAAACAGTTAAACTAGTAAGAAACAGATAGATAGTCGCTTGCTAATAGAGTATCAGTGAATTCATTTAGAATTTATTTTTCACCTACCTTACCAACTGTAAACTTTATTTGGATTTATTTATTTATTTATTTATTTATTTATTTATTTATTTATTCGACTTATATGCCCCCTCTCCAAAAGCACTCGGGCTCACAGCTAAAAATACAACAATAAATAAATAAATTAAAAGTATATTAAACAAGTTAAGCCGAATTGAAAATTAAAACCCATAGTTAAAATAGGACCAACCCCAGAGAATCAGCACAGCCTAGATTGTAAAAGAGCCAAGTCTTCAAATCGTGGTGGAAGGTGTGAAGATTGGGGGCCAGGCGAGCTCCAGCGAAAGAAGATTCCAGAGTGAGAGCATGCATAGCCCTCCCGGTGTGCCAAGCAACATTGAGTGCAGACAGCACCCGAGGAGACCCGTCTGTGAGCCCGTACAGAGGGTTAGTATTGATGTTGGTAGGAGCCGTTCTCGTAAATAACCTGGACCCATGCCATGCTGGACTTTGAATGTTAATACCAGAACCTTGAATCTCACCTGGAGGGCAACCGGAAGCCAATGTAGGTCGCGCAGGAGGGGTGTAACATGGGAGTATCAGGAAGTTCCCATCACTACCCGCGCGGCCGCATTCTGCACCAGAATACAGTACATTTATATGTACTGTAACCAATAAAGGTGAATATTTGAAGCTCAGGGTTGAAATGATGGGTCTTTGATGCTCTTTGAGCTTGTTTGTTTTCTTGCAGATGTTTCATTACATCTGAGTAGGTAACATTATCAGTGCTAATAAGGAGTGCTGTTTGCTGTCAGTTTATATTCTGGTGAATTGCTTGCCTGTATGGGTGTGGGTGTTCTTAGAGATTCTTTGGTGGGCTGTTTACTGATGGATCATTTGCAGTTCCTTGATTGGGGTATTGTTTACTTGATTGTTGGTCTGAAGTTAACCTTGGAGTTTATCTATGCTGATCTGATTGCTGATTACTGATGGATAGGTGCTGTAGACTTCTTGTTCTCTTTGGGTTGGTTGATTGTCCCTTTTGCATAGTGTAGAGATATTGTTAATGTCTATGTGTCTATTGATGGCTGATTGTCAGAATGCCAACCTTCTATAAAGTCCCTGTCATTTTTGGATTTTGCCTGGTCTGGGATTGTCTCATTTTTCCAATTGAAACTATGACTAAATCTGTATATATGTTGTAAAATTAAAGAATTTTTCTCATGTCTTCTGACTGCCAGTTGGTGTTTATGGATGCATTCTGCCAGTCTTGTGCTGTTTGTCCTACATAGTGGTTGTCAGAGTTCTTACATTGTATGTTGTAGATGACTCCTGTTTTTTCTTCTGGGGTTGCTGGGTCTTTTTGTTTGCTTATGATGTTTTGAAGGGCTTTAGTTGGCTTGTGTGCTATGCTGACTCCATGTGGTTGCAGTAGTCTGTTCGTGGTTTCTGAGATATTCTTGATGTATGGTAGTATAATTCTTTTTAAGGTTTGTGTTGGTTGTGCTGTATTGGGTTGACTGGTTAGGGACTTTTTTGATAAAATTGTGTGGGCATCCATTTTGTTGGAATGTATAGATGCTCCCTTTTCTGCTGTTCTGGGTTGCTGCTGTGTGTTTGGGCTCATTTATATAAAGTCATTACACAGCTTATATTGTAGAAGGTTGGATTGTTGCTATAGTAGTGGAGCACCTGGTTAGTATGGGTGATTTTTCTGTAAACTTGCATTTCTAGTTCGGCATTGTGGTCATTGCTGATCAGGATGTCTAGGAAGGGTAGTAAAGTTTCTTCTTCTTCTGGGGTAAACAATACCCCAATCAAGGACCTGCAAAAGCACCATCAGTAAAGAGCCCAATCAAAGAATCTCTAAGACCGCCCCCACATATACAGATTGGCAAGATACCAGAATATAAACTGACAACAAACAGCACTCCTTACTAGCACTGGTGATGTTACTTCATTAGGGTAATGAAATGTCTGTAAGAAAATAAACAATCTCAGAGAGCACCAAGGACCCCTTATATATTCTGTATAAGCAAAGGTATATTTATAAAGCACTAACTACAAGATGTGAATCAGAGATGGGCAACTTTATTTATTTATTTATTTATTTATTTATTTATTTATTTATTTATTCGACTTGTATGCCGCCCTACTCCCTAAGGACTCAGGGCTGATGATGATACTGACAGGATATCTTACATCCTTTAGTATCTACCCCATCTGGTCTTAAGTTTTTAATTCGAAGTAAGTAGAAAGCTGCATATGGCAAAACAAAGTACCAGTCTCTAGCATCATATTTCTTTAGTGCTTTGGGGCTCTAAAAGCCTCCACTGAAATGTCAAAGTGCATCCTAGAGAACAATTTTGGCTTCTGGTACTGGATGTTTGTCACTCACAAAGTCCCAAGCAGCACCATTTTGTGACGGCAACTGCAGGAGGATCTGAAATTTCAAAAGTATGCTGTCAGCCCAAAAAGATTTCCTACTCCAATTCAATTTACAAATTAAAGGGTGATAATTTGGAATGCTCCTGTACAAAATTAGTTTCGTGTAGAGTGGATACAGATTTAGTCTGAAATCTACTTGTTCATCATTAAGTAAAAGTCAGCAGCTAGGGATGACTTTTAGCACAAAATTCACAAAACTGCAGACAAAATGATCAAGGCTAAAAATGTAGTAATTTTGAAAGACATAAATCCATCTATAGGATTAGAATGTTGAATTATTCTGAGGAATTTTTTTATAGATAAACTGTTTTGACATTTGAATGCTATTTTTATATAAGAAGGCAACAAAGGAAAGATGTTAATCTTTAATACATGGAGCTATATAAACTGTACAAAAATAGGATTAGTGAGAGTCCTACGTGAATCATGATGATAGCCATCTCTGCATGTTGGGGAAATGTTTTATAGTAACAATAGTAGGCTGTGGCGCAATAGGAAGAAAAGGATCAAGGACATATGAATGTTTCAGAAAACAAATGTTGAATTGTAGAATGAGTCAGGAGGAAATCTAAATGTCAATAAGGAGGAAAGGAATAAGAAGACTATTAATATTTATGGGGGAAATTATCTACAATCCATTCTGAATGCATGGGATAATATAGGATATTAATTATGGAGTCATTAATCCAAAGCTATAAATGATAGACATTCCAGAATTAAGAGTACAACTGAGTATAAAAATAAAAGTGGTTTGAGAAACACATAAAATTATCCTATTCTTAGTTACCAACCACTCATTCAGTGAACATTTGAAGTTATGTTGATATTGCATGAGGAGACTTAAAAGCAATCATCATACTTGTAGCTATTGCAGCTATGCTCATATAATCACAAATTAAGTGTTTGGTGATCAGCTCACAATTAGGATGGTTGCAACATCCCACAGTCACATTTGTAATCATGCCACTTTTTGACAAGCAAAGCAAATGGGAAAGTAATCACATGATGTCACACTTAACTACTGCACAGGATTTGCTTCAAACAGCAACCAGATCTTCTGTAACTGCCATTGTAAGCTGATCATGATCAGCTGATGTCACGTTTTACAACTTAGCAATGGAGTTGATGGTTCCAATGACTTTAAGTGAGGACTACTTGTATTCCTTCTACATTGACTGGAGAAAATCTATCTATGTGGTTGCTAAAAGTTGATAATGACTTGATGGCACACAATCAATCAATCAACAACACCAATCATACTTCAAGAGTTTAGATGGAGTCTTCCACATCATAGCTATTTCTATGATCATATATAAGAATAGTCAGGTAAAACGTGCAAGAAGCATCTTCGGTTATACAGCTTCAATCAAGTTCTGTTGAACGGAGCCATCTCCTAAGTAGGAATAACTTAACTGAGGAGATTTTAAAATTCATCAAAAAAAGCCTCTGTGGAATGACAATTGCTGTTTCAAGAATAACAGTTAGTGAATCTTGTCCTTTTAAAATTGCATCTGGCAGATACTGCCAGTAGTCTGTCCAAAACTTCAGAATTAAACTGTCAGTACAAGACACTCCTTGACTTGGAATGATTTTTTTTATTGTCACTTGTTATTGTTAATAATATTAAGAAATAGCAATATTCTGTTTCATATTCCTTATATATCAAAATATTAAGGCCCAGAAATGAACTTCACTTAGTTACTTCTGCTCTTGTTTTCAGTTTTAATTTTATTTTCATTTTCTTATCAACAATAAAAAGCATATCTGTTTGCCTACAACAAAGTGATTTTTTAATTTCTTTTCCCTTGAAATGTGACTGTGTTTAGGCTTAGTTCTTAAAAAATAAAGACAAGAATTAACTTAGAAAGAAAAGTATTTTAAATTACCAACTGCTCTTTAAAACACTCCTACACCATGTTTCCCTGAAAATAAGACCGGGTCTTATATTAATTCTTGCTAAAAGACACATTCAGGCTTATTTTCCAGTTAGGTCTTATTTTGGGGGAAACTACTAAATGCATCCATTTGTCTGACAATCTTAATTGGGGCTTATTTTGAGTTTAGGGCCTATATTATGAGCATTCTGGAAAAAAATCATGTTTGGGCTTGTTTTCTAGTTGGGTCTTATTTTTTGGGAAACAGGGTATTTGTGGTAAGTTATTTTCACACACACACACACACACCAAGTTCTTAACGAAAACAAATGATGAAAACTGTCCCAAAGCCACCTAGGTTTCATTCAATCATTATTTCTAACATTTTCTGAAAACGTGCAGGTCTTGGTGCAAAAAACCACCTCAGTGAAGCAGTAAATAGTTCTAATAATTTTGTAGCCATTTAACATAAGGAATTAAAATATATTTCAAGGCATTCTGTCTACTCATTTATAAATTGTTATGATCTGTGCTAATTTCCAACATTTGTTTTTTCCCCCCGCTTCTTCTCATCTCCGTGACAGTCTCTCAAATATTGGTAGACTGACATCATATCACCCCTAGTCCTTGTCTTTGTTAGACTAGACATAATTATAAATGTTTCTCATATGCTTTAGCCTCCAGACTCCTAATCATCTTTGTTATTCTTCTTGCTACTCTTTCTAGAGTCTGAATATTTTTTGCTATTCGTATTGTGGAGAACAAAACTGGATGCAGTATTTCAAATATGGTTCAATGAAGGCAGTATACAGCGGTACTAACATTTCATGTGATTTTGACACAATCCCTTTATTAATGAAGCCTATTAATACATTTTTTTTGTTTTTGTTTTTTAGAAGCTGGCTCATATATAAGTGATGGTCCACTGGAAACACCAATATCCTTCTCACAGTTACTAATGTTGAACCATTCTACCTATTCTGTATCTATGCATTTACTTTTTCCTGCCTCAGTGTAAGATCTTCTTTATCTTTCTCACCATTGAACTGCATCTTATTGAATAGGGGCCAATGTTCAAGTCTGTCAAGATCCTTCTGGAGCTTAAGTCTATCTCCTAAAGTTTTATAATTGGCGCGCTGAGAAGGAAAGAGGCGGAGGCGGAGCTGCTTCTTTAAACGGGAACGCTTTATTTTCTTCAGGAACACAAGCTGCGGCTGGCTGACAGCCCGCGTAACAGCTGAGAGGGAGCCAGCTGACTCGCTTTGACAGCTCCTTTATAGGGAGCTGTCAAACGGCTCAGCCAATCAGCGCCGCTGCTCCCGCTGTAAATGCCGACCTGAGTGAAGACTTCTACATTCAACACTCCTTCCCCTAGACCGCGCGAGGTAGTCGCGAGATAGGCAGGTCGCCGCTTATTCCGAGCCGAACGCCTTGGCAAGCGGAGCAGCACTCGCTCGGTGGCTTCTTCCTGGGCCGTCTGCCTTCTTTCTCTCGTTGGCTGCGGTAGATGGCTGGAGGCTGGAGAGGGTGCTTCAGTTGTTGCTGAGTCAGGTGAGTCTTCCGAGAAACCGCTGTTCGGGAGTCGCTTTTGTAAGTTAGTAAGTCCATCCTCTCCCTTTCTTCTGTTTCTGGCTCCGACTGGGCAGGACCTGTAGGAGTACTCCAACGACTTCTTAGTTGGTCCACATGCTCGCCATAGTCTCCCATCCCCTAGCCTTATTCTGTATGATTTAGGCCTGTCTGCTGTTCTACCCACCCAGGGAGCCACAAGGGAGCCCCTGCATAATTTCGGGCATAGACTGGATCACCAGGACAAAAACCCTTGTTTTGCTGGAAGAGTCTAGGGGTGCCCTGGGGTATACATGGGGTGCAGGCGGTCTAGAGTTATGCGAGCTTCCTCCCATAAGGAGTTCAGCTGGAGAGAGGTTGGTAGTGGTGCTAGGGGTGGTATGCTGTGCCAACAGATACCTGGCTATCTTGGTATGCCAGTCCCCTTCCCCTAACCTACCCAAAGCTTCCTTGGCAGATCTCACAGCTCTTTCAGCCAGGCCATTAGAAGAAGGGTGAAAAGGTGAGATTAAAGCGTGCCTGATACCTCTGTGGGCAAGGAAGAGTTCGAAAGGGGAAGAGGTAAACTGAGGGCCATTATCAGAGACCAAAGTGTCAGGGAAACCGTGGGAGGAAAAAATGGAGTCCAGAGCCAAACAGACAGACTCTGAAGTGGTGTTCTTAAGGAGCACCAGTTCCACCCATTTAGAGAAGGAATCAACTAGTACCAAGAAGTTTTTTCCCTGAAATGGGCCTGCCAGGTCTATATGTAGCCTGGACCATGGGGTGTTGGTGTCCTCCCACTCCCCCGGGCGGGAGGTTGGAGGAGAGGGTCTGGAGAGCTGACAGGTGGAGCAGTGTTGCACCTTAGTGGTGACAGCCTCGTCCAGTCCTGGCCACCAGACGTAACTCCTGGCCAGAGCCTTCATCCTGTTGATGCCAGGATGCCCTTCATGGAGCAGGTCAAGGATTCTAGCACGATAGGTGAGGACAACCACACGAGGACCCCACAATAAACATCCCTTAAGCACACTTA
Organism: Naja naja; assembly: GCA_009733165.1. Classification (NCBI taxonomy): domain Eukaryota; kingdom Metazoa; phylum Chordata; class Lepidosauria; order Squamata; family Elapidae; genus Naja; species Naja naja. Next base: position 84,846,215 of record CM019155.1, read on the forward strand.
ACTCAGACTGGCGTGACTTGTAGGGGCGGAACTCAGAAGGGATAACAGCCCCAGGCCACCCTCTTTGCACCCAATCCATAACCTGAGAAACCTGGGTATCCTTAGAGGAAGCATAGGCAATGTCATGAGCAGTAAGAGGCAATTGAAGGTCTTCAAGGAGGAAAACAGACAGAGAAGGGGCAGGGTCAGAAACAAAAACAGGCAAGGGGCATCTGCTTAAGGCATCAGCATGGGCAACATCTTTACCTGGCCTGTAAGAAAGTTTGTAGGAGTATGCAGCCAAAAAAGAGACCAGCGAGTCATTCTGGGGAAAGTATTTGAGGGCTAGGCTTGTCACCTGCTAGGATACCAAGTAAGGTTGGTGATCAGTCACTAGTTCAAATTGGTGCCCATAGAGATACTCATGAAATTTTTAACAGAGGCCACTGCTGCCAAAGCCTCTTTATCAATCTGGCTGTAGTTGCGCTCAGATTTTGAAAGAGTCCTGGAAAAATAAGCAATTGGAGCCTCTTGGCCATTAGGTAACCTGTGACCCAGTACTGCCCCAATCCCATAAGGAGAAGCATCACAAACCAAAACAAGAGGGAGTGATTCACTGAATTGCATAAGGACATTAGATGAGGTTAGCAAGGATTTGACAGCCTTGAAAGAGGCCTGTTCCTGAGGTCCCCACTTCCAAGTGGCTTTGGAGTCCAACAGTCTGTGCAAAGGTTCAGCAACAGTGGCTTTGTGGGGAAGAAAAGAGCTATAAAAGTTCAAAAGTCCCAAAAGGCTTGTAACTCAGTTTTGTTATGAGGCACAGGGCATCTTGAATTGCACGGATTTTGGACTCTATAGGGTGGATTCCTTGGAGTCTATGTGGTAACCCAAAAATCAACGTGAGGGGCAGCAAAATGCATTTGTCTCTGTTGAGTTTCAGCCCAGCTTGCTGAAAACACTTGAGAACTTGGCGAAGTCTTGTTAAGTGCTGCTGAGGGTTGTCAGCAGCAATAAGGATGTCATCGGTAAGGGACTACACCCTTGATATTGTAAAGCAAACGTTCCATAATAGATTGGAAAATACCAGGGCCACGCTGACACCAAATTGTAAAAGCTGTGTGTAATAATAGTTTGAGCTTCAGCAGTTGCATTATCAACAGGGAATTGCTGGTATGCCTGAGTCATGTCCAGCTTGGTGAAGATTGAACTCTTTCCCAAGGAAGCAAATGCTGTATTATGGGGACAGGGTAAGCATTAGGCTGGAGCCCCTTGTTAATTGTGGACTTGTAGTCTGAGCAGATCCTCAAAGAGCCATCACGTTTAAGGGGTGTCACAATGGGGTTTCCCATTTGGAAAAATCAACAGGTTCCAAAACCCCTGAGAAATTAATTTGTCAAGCTGGGCATCCACTTTGGGACGTAAGGCTAGGGGCACTCTGCGTGGCTTGAGGCGTATTGGAGCTACATTTGGATCTAAATTGAGGGAGATAGGGGTGCCCTTGTAACACCCTAACTTCCCATCAAAAACTTCAGCAAAGTCATTTAGAAGGCTCTGTACAGTGAGAGGAGTAACTGCATTAATTCGAGATATGAAGACCCAGGAATGGAACCAGTCCAGACCCAGTAAACTGGGCAGGCTGCCTTGCACTATGACTAGAGGAAGGTGGCCCTGAAATTTGTTAAATTTAATGTGGAACTTGCCTGTTCCGAGGACAGGAATGGGTTGTCCTTGGTAGTCCTTCAGGGTCAGGTTGCAGGGTTGCAGTTGTTTCTGTTTGAAGGAAGGCAGCAAGTTGTTCAGGGTCTTCCACGAGATGAGTGAGAGGGATGATCCTGTGTCCACTTCCATCTGGCAGGGATTGCCTTCTAGGAGGAGATCAACATTAATTTTATTAATATTAAAAGAGTGGGGTAGTGACTCAGCTCTTTGGAATGCCTCATTAATAGTATAGCATTCCTCCTTGTTTTAAGGTTTTTGCTAGGTTTAATGTTTGCCTAGGTTGGTTTGAGCTTCTTGGTGATTGGCAGATTCTTGCCAGATGACCCTTCTTTGGCAATTGAGGCAAATTGCGTTTCTGAACCGGCAGGTGGTTCTTGAATGATTTCCTCCACAACTGAGACAGATCATTTGCTGCAAAGGTGGTTTTTTCTTTTGTAATGGACGAGGGGCTCTGAGGCGATTGACCTCTTCCTCTTCCTCCAAGTATTCATCCTCATAGGCAGCGGCTTCGTAGTTGATAGCAGTGCTAGGTTTGCTTCCTGGGACGTTGATTGACTTCTGTATGGCAGCTGCAGACACGCTTGACAGTTCAGCTGCTCGAGCTTCCTCTATACCTTGTTTCAAGGTGAGGTCTGCTTTAGCCAATAGCCTCCTTTGTAGACGTAGGTCTCTTACCCGAGACGAGCTGGTCAAGCAGCATGTCATCTAGTTGATCACGGAAACCACAGTGAAGGGCAGCTGAACGGAGAGCTGCCACATACTCACTGACAGATTCGTTTTCGCTTGGGTTCTTTGACAGAAGGCATGGCGGCGGCGATACGTGATGGCTTTGGGGCATAATGGTTGCCCAGGACTTCTTGTAGCTCTTCCCAGGAAACAGCCTTGACAGTCTGGGGTGCTAGCATTGCAGTAGCTGTGTCAAAAACGGTGGCTCCGCAGAAACTCAGGAAATAAGCCTTTTTCCTGTTAGAGGGAATGTCTGACAGGTTCGCAGCGTCCATGACGCATTTGAACCTGTTGATGTATGAAGTCCATGTCTCTGCCGATGGCCGGAAAGGCGGGAAGTTCGGAGGTGCTGTCATCTCGCAGCTTGTCCGGTCGGCTCTTTGGAATGGTGTTTTTCGGCTGCGCTGTCCTCTCCTTCTTCGAAGCGACGCTCTGCTTGGCTGTCAGTATCCCATCCTCGTCGCCAGTTTTATAATTGCCGCGCTGAGAAGGAAAGAGGCGGAGGCGGAGCTGCTTCTTTAAACGGGAACGCTTTATTTTCTTCAGGAACACAAGCCGCGGCTGGCTGACAGCCCGCGTAACAGCTGAGAGGGAGCCAGCTGACTCTGTTTGACAGCTCCTTTTATAGGGAGCTGTCAAACGGCTCAGCCAATCAGCGCTCGCTTCGGCTCCCGCTGTAAATGCCGACCTGAGTGAAGACTTCTACATTCAACATAAAGTATTAGTTATTCCTCTCAACTGGTGTCATCTGCAAATTTGATTATTTCTCCATTTATCCTTTCATCTAGATCATATATGAATATTTTGAAGATTACTGGGCCCAACACTGAACCTTTTTGCACCTCACTGCATGCTTTCCTCCATTTAGATATAGTTCCATTGAGGACTATTAGTAACCACTTTGGCAGTTTTTTAGGTGCTCACAAATCCTTCTTGATTATCTTTTCCAGGATGTTTGATTGGCCTATAATTTCCTTGATCCATTTCTAACCCCTTTTTGTAGATTGGAATAACACCAGCTCATTTCCGGTCCTCTGTTATTTCCCCTGTGCTACATGAGCCTTGAAAGATTAGATTCAGTGACTCTGATACCAGTTTCTTCAAAATCCTGGGAAGTAAACCATCTGGCCATTAAACCATGGAACCTGATTTTAAGACAGTGGGACTTTACTGACAACTCAAACCAATAATGAGAGTGAAAGAAAGGTCATTATGAACTATTTAAATTTAAAGAGAAGAAAGTTTTAGCTTAGCAGTTATTTTTCTAAATTAATTCTATAAATTACTACTCATATATATCGATAAATGGATCCAGATACAGTCATTCCTAATGCTAAGAATAAATGCATTCAAACATGATGATGCCGGACTACTCATTATGGGACTCCAGATATCCCACCTCACTAATCATCCTCCACCAATGTCACTATGAAAGCGTCAATATCTTCTATCCAGAAGTTTGGACTTCTATATAATCCAAGATAATGCCCAGTTTTGGTTCATGCAGAAAGAAATGTATATAATGGCAAGGTACATATAGAGTACCTTATACAGATATTTGAATGATATCAGGAAGCATGATTATTTAATCAGAACACTGATTAAAACCCATCTCAATGGGGATAATTATTTTAAGTTAGATATCTGACTATCTTGGAGACTACATGGAGCCTCAGTGGAGCAGTGGTTAGAGTGCAGTACTGCAAGCTATTCCCACTGCAATTTGGCAGATCGAAGCCCATCAAACTCAAGATTGACTCAGCTTTCCATCCTTCCAAGGTGGGTAAAATTAGGACCCAAATTGTTGGGGGCAATAGGCTGACACTGTGTAAACCACTTTGAGAGGGCTGTAACACACTATAAAGCAGTATATAAGTCTAAGTGCTATTGCTATTGCTATCTTCCCACTGCTGTTGCTGAATATGCTATAAATATAAATCCACCTACACTGGTCTATGATTGTAAAGATTTGATTTATGAGTCCCGTCATTACAAATGAATAAATATGCCTTTCCTAGAGTTTAATCATTTAAATTGTTAGGGCTGTGGTGGTTCACATAGTAAGATGCTGGGCTTGTGCACCGTTGAGTTCAGCAGCTCGGCGGTTTGATTCCTGTGAGTGAATAAACCATGCAGGGACAAGAAAAAAGCCTCCCCCAAAAGCCTACCAGGCATCCCATGGGTAAAGATAAAAAATTCCTTTCACAGAGGCAGCCAGCCACCTCGATGATCCCTGGCTAACATATGCCATACATTAAATAAATGAATAAATGGAAATGGGATTCCAAAACTGAATTTTAAAGAAAATATTTTACCCTTTAAAAATTATTTCCAAGCATTAGTTTTCTATATAATAAATAGAGAAAATATGTTTAGAACCAAATATATTATTACTAGCAATAAAGTCATCTCGTTCTAGAACCAATTTCATAAAATTGGCAATAGATGGCTATGAGTTAAAGGAAGGAGTGGTTTGACATGAGTGCTAAATTCTTTTTCCTGCTGAGACATTATTAGAAAACATCCTGCCTTTTCTTTTTCCTGTCATTGGTTTTCCTAAATACTAAAATTATATATTATATGCTGAATTTTCTAAAGTCACAAAAAGAGCCACCACTGTAGCATCTGGCACCCAACTGGAGGAGAAAAAAACACCCAGAAGGATAAAGTAGTGCAATTATAAATATCTTGATTTCATCTGCTAATTTAAAATGCAATCCAAAACAATGAAAGTCTCCCAGGATTTTATACCTAACTGCCAGTTTCATTTCAATTTAATGTATAAAAGAAACATAGAAGAATATTGGCAGAAACTAGACCATTCTTTGAAGTTAACTGTTCCATTCTCATTGGAGGAGATAGCATCACTGATTTACACCAAACATTCATATCACAGATGAACCATTTTCTTTTAAGCCTTTTCCATGAAATTAAGAACAGTATGTGCCCTTAAAAATGCTGTTAGGTCTGTTTCTATACACGAAAACCTATTGCCTGACATAGATTTTTTTCATCCTTATAAGCAGCCCTTGTTTCTGCATGAGTACATTTGTTTTTTTAGTCTTCATATTTGAAATCTGATTGCAGCAAGATATAATAGCTACTAATAAAGTTAGCTATTGCTTCTTGCTTATTAATGCAGAATGGCTGCTGGTATTAAAGATTATTCAGCACTTTGTAGACCAAAATGCACTATCGCCTACCTGGATCATTAATGCAGCTGCCCTTCTGCAGCTTCTGCTACCTCTTTCTCTGGTCTCTAAGATGTTAAAAATTATTATTTAAAAGTACTTAAATTATTATTGTGCAATTATTACTAATTAGAAGCAACTAGTGTTAATTACTACTGTGCTAAGGGCAACAAAGATGATTAGGAGCTGGAAGCAAAACATTTGAAGAACAGTTGGGTATGTTTAGTCTAGTGAAAAGAAGGACTAGAGTAACATGACAGCAGTGTACCAATATTTGAGGGGCTGCCATAAAGAAGTGGGGACTATTTTCCAAACACCAATAGACCAGACAAGAAGCTATGGATGGAAACTAATCAGGAGAAAAGCAATCTAGAACTAAGGAGAAATTTCCTGACAGTGAAAATGGCTTGCCTCAGAAGTTGTGGATGCTCTATGATTGGAGGCTTTTAAGAAGAGACTGGACAGCCATTTTTCTGAAATGGTATAGGGCCTCCTGCTTGAGAAGGGCTTGGACTGGAAGATCTGTAAGGTCCCTTCCAACTCAGTTATTGTGTTAGTTATTGTGTTTGTTGTATTATTGTGTATGATCCAATCTATGCTACCAAAATATTAATCCTTGCACTGATCTTGGAAGACCGGACAGTTGTATCATACATTAACTTGCTCTGTGCATGTAAACTAGGTAGCATATCAAAAACCTGGATGACTGTGTGATCAGCTGATGTTAATTAATAAAGATAGAAGCTTAATTCCTTTGTGCTTGCTTCACAGTTGTTTTCTACCTGAGTAATACAGTGTGATTTCATAGGCTGCCACATTTCAGAGGGAGGGGGAAAATTCAACTTCAGGAGTATTTTCTTCAAAAACGATGATGCTTTCTCTGATAAAGGTGTCTTTAAAAGAATTTCTTTTGCAAGCATAATATGAGACATGTTCATAACAAAGACATGAACCCTCCCCGAGGGGCAATTTTATTTAGATTAGGGCTTGGTATGCAAATGGCATCAGTTTATGTACTGTGCATCATTTAGCAGTTTTGTTAACACATTTAGCACCAATGACAATTTCCAGATCCTTTTCAAAAGTAACTCCATACAGAACATATTGCAACAGTCAAGATAAGGCATAATGAAGTTATGGATAACTATCACAAACTTAACTAGCTTGGAAATCTTTCCTTATCAGCTTAGGAACAAAGAGCTTCACAGATTGTGTGCAAATTCTGAACCTGCTCAAAATTTTAAACTGCTTCAAATAACTGAGCCTAAGTTCTTGAACCCTTTTACTTTTTTATCATTAGCATATTTATCTTACCTGGATTTAATTACAGACTTTTCACTGTAGTTTATTCTATCACTAAACTTTATTGATATTTTCAATAAAGCTCCATTCTTTGAGTTAGAAGGTAAGGAATAGCAGCCTTGGCAGTAATACCAATGGCCTCTTAGTCCAAGACTGATCTCACTTGGTGGGTTAAAGAGGTAATAAACAGCATAAAAAAGAAGATGGAGGATACCAGAGGATAGCAATCCAGGCATCCAACAGTGGTGTCCCACCATCATCAATCACTGCAAATTCTACAACTGCCAAATTAAGCTAGATGTTTCTCAAGGTTACCATGTTGGAGTAGAAATAGCACTGAAAAGACAAGGACAGCTAGAAGTGCTGTACTCCTGCTCTCTAATTTTTGCCATGGGCCATCTGCAAAAGTTATCAAAACAATGCAATATCCTGACAGAACGTTTGAATGAAGTTAGTGGGAAGAATTAGTATGATTCAGATATAAGTGGAGATGCAAGGCCACCATATTCCTTCCCAGAAAGTGAATGTTTAACATAGGCCTGTAATTGCTCAGATCTCCTGCGTCAAAGGAAGTTTTTTCATGAACAGAGATCTATAAATATCTCCTGTATACAACAAGAAAAACACTGACAAGAAGGCATGATTGCTTCCCATGGAAATGAGTCTTATTCTAGAAAATTTATTCATCTATGACAGGCAAAAGTTGAATAAACAGATGGAAGTCAAAATATTTTCTACTGCTGATGGACATTTTCATTAACAGATGGAAAGAAAGGAAAGAAGGAAGTTACAGATTAGATATGTAGAAGGAATCTAAGGGCTCAGTATCAGAGGCAGTAATTGACTCTGGGATTTATCCTACTATTGTAGTCTCATCTAATTCTTTCTTTATCTGTATATTCTGATACCTATTATTAAGATTGCGTATATTTCTTCTCTTTTTTTCCTCCCTTCCATAGCTACCCATTAATTAAAGGTTATAGTCTAATTGGGGGCTTGGTACAAATTATAAGTCACTGAAAGGTCAACACTGTTTATACAAGAAATACTAGCAATATCATGAACCCAAAATGATAAACACTGACTCGGTTGCCTAAGATTTCAATGGTTACCGGATCACTAAGTGTGCTGCTAATCATACATAAACTCCAGGGATCTGCTTGATCTACTTCATTGTTATTGATTATGCATTGTCTTGTTGGACAAGTATTGGGTCACTACTATTTACACCAAGATCACTTCTGATGTTGAACCCACTGTTCTACACTCAGAAAAGATCAAGTGAGGCTGATTCACAAAAAAATGAGACCCTGGTTCTATCTGTCACCACTAAACAAAATGCCATGTCCAGTAAGTGACTCCTTGTACTTTATTCCATGACTAGCCTCAGACCATCAAGGGATCAATGTGTTTGAGGATAGACTTAAACTTGGATTTCTCCCCAGTTCTGGTCTCTCATCTTAATAGCCTGTTTTTATCACTACACTTTTCTTTAAGTTAAAAAGCATTTATAGGGAGGGCAAGGAGGCCAGGACCAGGGACAGCTCAACAAATTTGGAAGGCATAATGGTGATCACAATTATCTGCAGAGACAGGATCATGCATTCCTATTTTTTTTAAAAAAAAAACAAGGATACAGCATAGCAATATACTCTGTATTTCCTGATGTTATTGTTATATCAATTTAAAGTAATTTTATTTATGCCAGTCTGAGCAGCACTGTAGAAAGCTCTGGGCCTTTGTGCAGCACTGTATAAACAGTGTTAGGGAAGCAGAATGGAGTGATTTGTCCTTTGGCCATGTAGTGGCCTCCTGGAAGCAGTGATCATTTTCAGCATGCTCATAGTATCTTGCAGTGGTGCCAAACTAGGAGCTCCTTTTGTGAGATTGCACATGGCCCAGCGATGAACCATTTCATTTAATTTCCCTTAAGTGGTATGTACAGCATTGTAGAAAGCCCTAGAGCTTTCTGAATACTCTGCACATTGCTTTAGGGAAGCAAAATGGATATGTTTGTCAGGCAGCTGCATGATACAATTCCAGAAGCTGCTGCCATTTTCCAAGCTTCTGGAATCAACTACATGGCCATCTAGATTGCACAGCATTGTGAAAGCCTCCAGAGATCTTCAAAAGGCAAGTGTGCTATAGGTGAGGGTGATGGGGAAGAGGCCCAAGCCCTGTAGAGACCCTGCTGGGCAAAATGATTTGCAGGAACTTGAAAGGTCTGTGAGGACCCATTGGAGGCATAAGCAGGCCCAAAGGAATCTGATGGGGGTGGGATGGCAGGCCCAAGAGCTGAAGGAACCCCAAGGGATAGGAAGCAAAGCATGGGTTATGGACATAAAGGAGATGTAGGAGGTCTGAGACAGGTGCCCTGGATCTATGTTAGGCCTCCCAGAGCCTTGCCCAACCCTGAGGCACCCCATGCTTCACTTAATGACTACATATTTGTTTAATAGCTCCATCAGGGAAAGTAGGGGTGAGGGTCATTAGAGACTGTCTCACTTAATGCATATAGTTTTAATACTGTCTCACTTAATACATACAGTTTATTGCAGCTTTCTACATATTATGATGTGCCATGGTATCATGAGATCTAAACAATATTAATATATATGTGTGGGATATGAGAGAGAGAGAGAGAGAGAGGAGAGAGAGGGGGGAGAGATTAAAAACATAATAAACAAAGCTTTATAATCAGATCATCTAAAAAGATAAATATCTCAGGGTAATGATGATTTAATAGCTAACCAGCTGCTGTAAGGTTTATTTATTTTTATTTTTATTTGATTTGATTTGTCAATTGCTTACAAGACATAGGTATAAGTATAAACATAGTTATGGATACATATAAGAAAAATAAAAGAAACAATAGGACAGGGACGTGAGGCATTGATGCATGCCCCTACAGACCTCTTAGAAAAGGGGTATAATGCTGTAATACTGTAATGCTGTAAGGATGATGCAATGGTAGTGATGAGTTAGCAAGGTTATTTGACTGCTACCACTTTAAGAGGCTGTGAGGGCATATCTCTCTCTCCATGTGTCCATGTGTGATTGCTGTTTGTTCAAGGCCTGTATCATTATATGTAGATATGCTTTGTAGGGATAAAACCACTATATGTAAATACAAACCTGTGTGCTGTATTTGCTCCTGTGTTGTCTCACCTAGTCACACTGTGAGCACTCTGACAAAATAGTACCTAATATATCATCTCAACAATTTTTACTTTCTATAGCTTGACTATAGACATTAAAAGTGAATTGAGCGACCTAGTTTTCAATTAGGAAATGCCTTCTTGTAAAATGCAGGGTCTCTTATGGGATTTGCTTCCAAGGGAGTCACTGTATCTACTTTGGGCATCTGTCTGCTTGTCCATCTAATCTATTATTTCCTTCTTTCCTCCAAATAAATTCAAAGGTGCCAAAATCTATAAATATCTTTCTTGTTTATGTACTCCTATTTTGTTCTCACAGCAACACTTTTAAAAAAGATATTGTCTGAGAGTGAACCTTGGCTTCAATGACAAGTTCTGTCTCTGCTTAAAACTCAACACTATTATACTGTAGAAGCAGAGGTGGTATTCAGCAGGTTCTGCCCAGTTCTGGAGAACCGGTAGCAGAATTTTTGAGTAGTTCAGAGAACCAGCAAATACCACCTCTGACTGGAGATTTTACAGTATCCTTCTCTTGTCAAGCCCACCAAGCCACGCTCACGGTAGTAAAAGTTTTTGAATCCCACCACTTTGTAGAATGAGAAAATTACAGAAAGTTTAATTACATGACATGTATGTAAAATAGAATTTGGGTTATTATTCCTCAGAAATGCTTAATTATAGTTTTTATTCCAGAAAGTTTTTTTAAAAGCCTTATGGGGAATGAAAATAAAATATAAACAAGAAAATCAGGTCTTCAAAAAATAAGAAACACAAAAGTGGTTTATTTATCTGTCTATCTAGCTACCTAGGCTAGTCAGTTAAACTTACTACTCTTGATAGTAAGAATAGAGTATACTTCAAGAAGAACATTATTAAGTTCATGTAGACTTAAGTTATATATAAACCCCACCTCCCACAATAGAATTCCCATTTCTTGGAATTATGCAACATGCCGTTTATCTGTGCATGCTATGTTCTTACTCTTTTTAACTGCTTCTCTCTGGCTTGTTATAGTTTGTATAATTGTCCATTAGAAATATGTGGTTATGAGGATTTTACTGCAACAGAGAATTGGACTGCATACCCAATTGGATATGGATATGGATAATTGCTTAGTAACAAATGCCCCAACAAGGTGAGGTGATTGATTTAATTTGCCTGTTCAGCTTTCATGAATATATATTTAGCCTAGGAAAGACTTGGTTACATCCCCATTCCCACAGAGTTACTGAAGCCTCATCCTGTTAATGCAGTCTTATGAATCACAGCAGTAAAGATTTTATTTTTACTTTCAAATATATTTTCTACATTTCCACTATTTGTTCACATATAGAGGTTCATGCTGTACTCAATTTAAATTCAAATATTATGACTATATCAACCTACATTTAAATAATTACATCTATTTGAAACATATACAAATAAAAACCAAAACCAAATAAATAAATAAACTCCATTTAAATACTGTATTAATATTAAAAGTCCATATTTAGAACAACAAAAAAATATTCCATCCCAAAAAACACAAAAACTAAAAATTTATTTTAAGGCACAGAACCAATATGGATAAACTTGTAAAGTGACACCCCTAAGAATTATAAGAATTCTAATAATAATGCTTACTTTATAGAGAAAAGTTCTGAATATTGATATCATACTTTTAGGCTTAAAGTTTATCTGTTCAATTCCTTCACATGTCTTATAGAAAATTTAAGAAAAAAATATTTATGGCTATGTGATATTTATTCTGAAAGTTCAGATATTATAGTAAAAAAATAAATATTCTAAACTTAATTTTATATTGAATTTAGAGCACTGCTCTGAAAAAAAGCTGGTTTCTTTGATGTTTTTTATAGAGATCAGCATAAATATGAAACACATTATAATATTGCATACTGTTTGCAATCTAATCCAACTATTGTTCAGTGCTATAAATAGCATGTGATGATAACTCTTCAGAATATCAGATAGAGTTGTTCTTCAGAATGTTTTGGGAAAGTGAATTTGCAAATGAAAAAAGAGATGGCCTGGCTAGGACAGGCTCAAAGGACTAGAATATCTCACTTCAGAGCACATGCTGCCCCTCACCAATATGATGCATCAAGTGTATTCACATATTGTATAATAATAGTATATTAATATTTTGCACATTTTGCTTTTTGAATTTAGTAACAAACAGAAAATTACTGTCATGTGTGTGTGTGTGTAAGATCTTGTTTTAGAGGAATGTATACATAAATCAAGCCTTTTGAAAAGATAGGAAACATCTGTTTCAAGGAACCATATAAGGGACTAAAGGATTTCATTTGTTAACTAAATTAGTCCCCTAGAAAATGAATTATGGTCTAAGTCCTTCAGCGCTTAAAAAGGTTGAGAAATTCAATCTACAGGAAGCTACAAAACAGCTGTATAGAACTGATGTTACACAGACAGGAAGCTGCTGAAGGAAGGTCAACCAAGGTAATGCCAGATCCAAGTCAATCAATGCCCTGCAGAGTTTAGGTTTGCGTGCACATATCCCTGCTTCCTGTCTGATTCATATTTCTTGAATCATGTTACTAACATAAATACATTTTAAAGTGGTAATAAAGTGGCAGTTAATGGGAAAGAATAATGTTATTTCATAATCTTGAAAAAGAAAGAGCAACACATCTGGAATCAACTTTAAAATATAGAATTACTGACATCACAGCTCTGCTTAAAAAAGACTTTCTAAAAATGCACAAAAAACTTTTGCAGCAAATAATTTATCTAAAGAGGTGCAGAATTCTTTCTAAATTAAATATTGTTTGGAGTAATAAGAAGCAAATTAAGCCCAATTCCCCTTGGATCAACTTTGCCAGCTGTTCTTCAGAGAAAGGACTAAATCAACCAGTTTGCATTAATTCACAATGCAAAAAAATTGTTTTTTTTTCCATTGTAGTAGCTTCACATAATTAACAGCTTCACATAATTCTGTTTCCATCTTAGAAAGCTATCTGCATTATGTCACGCATGAAGGTTCAAATAAAGCTATGAAAATGACAAAGTTAGACTTTAAACAATTACATTTATTCAAAAGCAAATAGATATCTTCCAGAGTTCAATTCTGAGCCAACACTGAAGATAAAATCTAAGGCCAATTATATTATGTATGTTCTTAAATATCTTCTATTTTCTTTGAAATTATGATAGGATTAAGCATTTCTGAAGGGCCTCATTATTGAGAAAACAAACATATATTACCTTTCATATCCTTATTATATCCTTATAATATAATAATATATCATTATTTAATATAATATATCATTATAAAACTATTATTTTCTGCATGATATTTTTAAATTTTTCAGGATGAATGCTTAAAAGTAAAAATGAATAATTTTCTGAAACTAAAATGATTTTTATTCACAAATCAGATTAAGCTGTCATTTGTTTAACTACAATTTACTGAACAAACTGCATTTGACTGAGTACACATAATTAACTAAGCTTCTTCTGGGGCTACTGGATATTTTGTTTACTTTTGGATACAGTATGTAGATGACACTTTTAACATAATAAAAAAGAACAACTAGAAAAGACATATCTAATTATCGACAACATTCTCAAAGGAATAAAATTTGGTTGTGCGCATGCGCGGGTAATAGCGGCTCGGAGGAATTGAGCATGGTGGTTAACTCGAGGGAATCCCAGGTTTGGACGTTCGGGGGGCTTTATTTCCACCTTTGAGGGGTGATTCCTATAGCTGTTTGACCCAGGGTGCTTCTCCTGGGTCGAAGTGTCGGCGGCGGCGGCAACGCTGGTCGGGGGCTTTTTCTCCTCGGCTGGTGCCGCTCGGTGCGATGGCTGGGGGTGAGGCGTCTATGGCCCTGTGGTCTCGGTGACCTCAGCGTTCATGCCCTGTGGCTCACGCAGCTCACGCTGGAGGGCCTGCTGGAGAGATGGCCAGAATTTTTGGATGGGTGGTCGGAACAACAATTGAAATGTGGAGATTGAGAGCTAGAGTGACGGCGGTAGCTGTCGGAGGGACTGTTGGAGTGGTTAGAGGGATCGTTGAGGACCGCTGGAGAGACTGACGGACTGTCGGAGGAGCTGTCAGAAGGCCTGCTGGAGACTGCCGGAGCTGCTGCATGATTATAGCGTGGTTGCAGCACGGCAGAGATGGCGTGCAGAGATGGCGTGCGCAACGTGGCGTTGCTGCTGGCGCTATTGGCAGGGGGGATGTCTGAAGTTCTGTTGGGGAAGATGCTGGGGGCACCAGTCTTTTTATTGGTGTTCCTGGTGCCCCCCAACCCCCCTAGCCTTGGACGTAATGGTGTCAGCGGATGGTGCCTTCTGTTTTTTTTCTCGGGAGGGCCTGGAGGACACAGCTGCAGAGATGACTGGACGGTGGAGACATAGGGCCCTTAGTGGCCATCTACTGTGCCAGGATCATTTCTCCCTTCCCCCTGGATGCCTCAGTTCACCTCTTGGGGGTTTCATGGTGTGGTGGGAGCACAGCATGCTTGGCCACCCCACTGTGGTGAGAGAGCAGTGGTGGTTGGCCCCCCCTTGTCTGGGGTCAGCTTGCGGACTGTCTTCCTCTGTGGGAGAGAGGAAGCTGGACCATGTTGAGACCGTGGGACTCACCTCCTGGTGGACAGTGGGAGTGCCGCCTGGGTTGAGGGGTTTCCGCTTGTATGCTGGCCCTAGAATTTACCATCAGAGAACTGAATTATGTATCATCTCATCCTGGACTCTGATCTTTCCCATTAATGATTACTATTTGTTACACCTATTCTTCTTTCGAGCTGCGGGCACTCAGGAGTGCTCCCTGTCCCTGAGATGGCCCACTGGATTGTCAAAGCCCTTCCTCAAGGATGGATCCTGGGATCCCAAGAGGGGGCATAGCATGACCAAGGGTTTTAAATTAAGGTTAATTCATAAGGGGAGGTTTTTAAAAATTTTAATTGGCCGTTTGAAGGGGTTAGGGAGGGGGGTGGAAGGGTTTTCTCAGCAGGCACATGGGAACTGCCTGCCTAGTTTGGTTGGAACTCAGTCCAGCCCGGGTAAGGATAGCGGTGGTGAGGAGGGGGGAGGGGGGCCCTCAGGGTGCTGGGAAGCAAGGTGGGAATGGCGATCCCCAGGGTGATCGGATTTGGCAGGGGACAGAGAGGCGGGGGGCAGTATCGTGATCCGGGAGCACGCTGCCGCTGTTTGCAAGCTGTGGCACGCTCTGACCCCCATGCCTCTGCCCACTCCCCCAGGGATATGGAATATGGAGCCCCTGGACTACGGCTGGTGTATTTTAATGCCAGGTCTGTGGCTAATAAGGCGTCCCTCCTCCGGGAAGTGATTGAGGAGGAGGCCGCAGATCTGGCCTGCATCACCGAAACCTGGCTGGGGCCAGAGGGTGGAGTTCCTCTGGTTGACTTATGCCCCCCAGGTTTTCGGGTTTTGCATCAGCCTAGAGCCCAGGGAAGGGGTGGTGGGGTGGCTGTTGTTATTTGGGAGACCTTGATTCCAAGGGAGGTCTCTATTCCGCAGACAGGTGGGTGTGAGACCCTCCTCCTGCGTTTGGGGCCTGGAGGTTGGTTGGGCCTGCTACTTGCATATCTTTCCCCCAGCTGTGTAGCAGTGGCCCTGCCTGGGTTTCTCGATGCCCTCTCGGGAGTGGCGGTGGAGTTCCCGGCCTGCCCTCCCTTTGGGGGTGTTGGGTTTGACCCAGGAGTTCATGGCTTCCATGGTGGCTATGGGCCTGACCCAGATAATACAGGGCCCCACGCATGAGGGGGGCAACATGCTCGACCTTGTTTTTGTCTCAGAGCAGTGGCGTAGTGGGGCAGGCAGTTCTAATGCCCAACCCGTTGCATGGTCAGATCACTATCTCCTATGGCTTGTCTTCCAACAGGCCGCCCCATGCCGCTGGGATGAGGAACCGCTAAGGTGGTTCCGCCCCAGACGCCTGATGGACCCTGAGAGGTTCCAGGCAGAGCTGGGGTCTCTGCCCGTTTCCCTTGTCCACAGCTCAGCCAAGGTGCTGGCAGCTGCATGGCAACAGGCTGCCTCAGAGGCCCTCGACCAAGTTGTCCCCTTACGTCCCCTCACTCACCGCAGATCCTGGATGGCTCCTTGGTTTACAGAGGAGCTCCGGGAGGTGAAGCGATGTAGGAGGGGTTTAGAGAGCAGATGGAGATCAACCTGTTCCGAATCTGACTGAACCCAGTTAAGAGCCTATATTAGGACTTACCTGGGAGCTTTGAGGGCGGCGAGGAGGGCTTACCTCTCCACCCTTGTAGCATCCACAGATAATCGCCCGGACACTCTGTTCAGGGTCACGCTCCCTCTACATCGGGAGCCGGAGGTGGACCCTCTGCAGGATAGGACTGAGGAATTTGGACAATATCTGTCGGAAAAGATCGCTCGGATCCGGGAGGGGTTGAACTCTAATTTGCAGTGGTCTGAGGAGGGAGTTGCAGAGAGTCTGGCGATGTCATCTGGGCTGAGTTTGATCCTGTTTCTGAGGATGAAGTGGACAGGATCATATAACGACTGAGTTCCACCACCTGTTTATTGGACCCATGTCCTTCCTGGATGGTATA
>CM019155.1:84863852-84900829 GCA_009733165.1 Naja naja
TCGTTTAAAAGGCCATTGAAGAAGCTGTTTCGAACCACAAGTCCTCAGCAGCGGCCATGAAAAAGATTAACAAGGCCTCCAAGCCAGGCCTCGAAGCCATTCTGATGAGGATAAATCCACATACTCATTCGCAATTTCAAAAATAGACTCTGATTCTGATGGCAGTGAGGCAGAGGAAGTTTTTAAACTCAGAATGGAGAAGAAAAGACTCTAGGGAAAAAGAACAGGCAAGGGTTCTATTGCAGAGGCTGTGGGGGCCACCCGCACTGATTACAAGTTCTTTGACTCCATTTGCCTACGTTGTGAGGGTCACATAGCCAGAGTCTGCAAATCATTCAGAACTCCACCAGCTAGGAAGAAATTCCCTGATAGAGACTTTAAGCCCAACAATTTCCTTGAAAAAATGAAATTTAGAAACAAATGGCAAGAATGACGCACAAACAATCACTATTGGTCATTCTTCACCCTTAAAAAGCAGAAAAGTACATGTGAAGGTGTTTATTGAAGGAAGGCCTTGCCAAATGGAAGTGGACTCAGGCTCTTATTTATCTATGGTGTCATGGGACACTATCCACAGACTTTTCCCAAAATTCAGAAAAAGCATTTCCAGAAGCAAGCACTGACTCTCAAAGACTACCAAGGGAACAAGATTCCAGTAGTTGGGCGAGAGATTTCAACGTGCAGTTTAAAGGCCACACCAAGCGTTTGCCCCTGACCATCGTGGACAAGGATGCCCAAGTTTGCTGGGACTTGAGTGGTTCAAGCCACTTGGCATCGAGGTGACTGGCATCCATCGTGAGCAGTTCTGACTGGGAAGAGTCCTTGAAGTCTGAGTTTCCAGAGGTCTTCAGCGAAGGACTGGGCAAGTATATGGGGACCCCTATTGCTTTCAGCCTAGACCCCAAGGTGCCCCAATTCGTTTAAAGCCCAGGAGGGTCCCATTTGCTTTAAAGGAAAAATTGATGCACAATTAGATAAACTCATTGCTCAAGGGGTTTTAGAGCCTACTGACCACTCCAGATGGGAAACACCCATAGTCACACCAGTCAAGGCTGATGGGTCAGTGAGAATCTGTGGTGACTACAAGGGGACACTTAACCATGCTGCAACAGAGCATATCCTGTACCAGTTGTGCATCATCTGCTCCATTCCCTTGGCAGGGGTACAGTATTTGCTAAACTGGATTTGGCTCAGGCATATCAACAATTAACAGTTGATGATGCCACTGCAGAGGCACAAACAATTGTGACCCATAGAGGTGCCTTCAAATGTAAAGACTACAATTTGGAGTAAGCGTGGCACCTGGCATTTTTCAGAGCCTTATGGAAAGAATGTTGCAAGGACTGCCAGGGGTAGTACCTTATTTTGATGATGTATTAATCTCTGCTGAAAATGACACTCAGCTTCAAGAAAGACTCAGAGAAGTCCTTACCAGATTCAGAAAAGCGGGGTTAAAAGTCAAGGAAGACAAATGTACACTCAAAACAGACAGAGTTGAGTTCCTGGGGTATATGATTGACAAGCATGGCATCCATCCTACTGATGCCAAGGTTAAAGCAATCAATGAAGCCCCTAAACCTCGATGCAAGGCAGATTTGCAGGCCTTCCTTGGCCTTATTAACTTTACCACATGTTTCTACCTCACAAAGCATCTATTGCTGAGCCCTTACATCGCCTACTTGATAAGAATGCTGTTTGGATCTGGGGGGAAGGAACAGTCAGCATTTAACAGTATTAAGAGACTAATCACGTCTGATGCTGTGTTGATACAATTCTCTGAGAATTTACCTGTTGTTCTGACTTGTGATGCATCCCCTTTTGGAGTGGGGGGGTTTTGAGTCACAGGCTTCCCAATGGACGGAAGCCCCAATTGCATTTACTCTGCGCTGTCCAAAGCAGAGAGGAATTATAGCCAATTGGACAAGGAGGCTTTAGCAGTTGTTGCAGCTGTTAAGAAATTTCATGAATATCTGTATGGCAGGTCATTCACCATTGTTACAGATCACAAACCTTTACTAGGCATTGTGGCAGGAGACAAACCTACACCTAATATCCTGTCACCAAGAATGCTGAGGTGGACTGAATTTCTTGCAGCCTATTCCTACAAACTGATTCACAGGCCTGGCAAGGACATTGGACATGCTGATGCACTGAGTCGTTGCCCACTACCTTGCCACAAGGAGGACTTTGAACTTGAAACTCACACCTTTTCCTGGAGACCGTTGCTAAGCTTCCAGTCCATGCTGCTGAGATTGCCAAAGAAACTGCCAAAGATGCTGTGTTGGCACCTGTTATGGGCTGGATTAAGAAAGGTTGGCCTCTTCAAGATCTACCTCACCTTGCCCAACCTTTTAAGTCCAGGCAAACTGAATTATCTGTATTAAGAGGATGTATTTTGTGGGGTAACAGGGTGGTTATTCCTGCAAAACTGCAAAGGAGGTTTTGGAAATGTTACATGAGGGTCATCCTGGGATTGTAAGGATGAAAGGTTTGGCCAGGAGTTATGTATGGTGGCCAGGTATTGACAAAATGGTTGAAAACTGGGTAGCCTCTTGTCCCAATTGCCAGGTAGTCAGACCTGCCCCACCTCACGCCCCACACAGGAATGGGAATGTCCTAGGGGCCCATGGTCTAGAATCCACATTGATTTTGCAGGCCCTACAAGAGGGCACACTTTTCTAGTGATAGTAGATGCATACTCCAAATGGCTAGAGGTAATTCCAATGACATCCACTACTACTGAGGCTGTTATCAAGCAGCTCAGAAAATTGTTTGTAACCCATGGGTTACCAGATGTCCTTGTCTCTGACAATGGCCCTCAATTCACATCTAACATTTTTGAATCCTTTCTAGCTCAACAGGGCATCAGACATGCCCTCACTGCCCCTGGGCACCCTTCGCCAACGGCCGGGCTGAACGCATGGTACGCTTTACCAAAGAGAAGCTTCAGCAGCTGGGTCCTGGGGACATCACTGAGAAGCTTGAAAAGCTTCTTAGTGTTCAACACATCACTCTAGCCCATCAACTAACTTGTCCCCAGCAGAGTTGTTGATGGGCAGGAAACTTAGGTCTTCCCTTGACCGCCTTCATCCCACTTGCACCCAGCGCACCACTGGATTCCACTTCCAAAGTTCGTTCTTTTAGTGTGGGAGATTCTGTCTATGCTAGGAACCTTATAGGTGACCCTTTGTGGATTCCTGCTGAAATAACTCACATCACGGGCCCTCGTTCTTACAGGGTACAAACAGAGGATGGCCTCCTCTGGAGCAGGCACATTGACCAACTTAGATCCAGGGTCCCTCAAGAACATCGCCCCTGTCCCCTCTAGGTCCCTCACCTGATGTTTCTTCTAGGGAGGAAGGGGGAACAGGAGGAAAATCAGCAAACAGGAATCAACCCCATGTGTAACGAGCCATTGACAGGAACCATCGAACCCTGTCACAATGCCAAGATCCACCACCTGAAGTGGAAGATTGCACATCACTACCTGACTTGGGTGCTGACATTGGAATGGAGATGGGTTGGGAGGAGAGACCAGATTCTAACAGTCTAACAGGATCTTCTTTCACAGGAAGTCCTAACAGGGAAATGTCAGTAGACACATTTCCCTCTCACTGGGTGAGAACGTTAAAACTTCTGAACCACGAAGGTCTCAGCACACGTAAGAGCCCCACCTATTTAAAGGAATACATTAGATAGGTTGGGGTTTGGTATGGACTGAACCTAGTGGGGAAGGGTGTTATGTATGTAGGTTTGAATGTTATTGGTTTATTTGAACTGTTCTTGTAAATTGTCAAATGGTATTGGTTTAAATAGTGCGGGAAGAAACCCTGCACTCCCATTGGCTGGCAGCTACGGCTGCAGGCTATAAGCAGCAGTAGCCAAGCCAGGAGGGTCCATTCGAGCTGTAGTCACTAATAAAGTCTTTGCTGGAACTCCTCGCGTCTGACTCTTCATGCAAACTTAACAATTAGGACCTAACCCCAAGCATAAACACCAAAATAACCAATAAAACAAAGAAATGGTGATGGGAAGAAAGAAAAACTCAGATACAAATTAGAAGATGTAGGAAGCATATCCAGATTCAGTCTTATAGAACTCAGATGGCTATATACTAACACTCAAAGTTTGGTGGACAAATGAAGTGAATTGAAGTAAGTTACAAACTTTTCATTTGCCATTCTCATCAACTAATTGTTTTTTAGATACTGATTTCCATCAAATATTTTGCCTTAATTAACAGAGGCTTTTAGATAATGGTTTCTATTTAAATAGAAAAGTGTAGACTGAATTAACAAGCTTTTAATTGTATCTAAATACCTAGCTAGCTGTAAATTAGGTTTACAATTGTAACTCACCCAGTTGCTTCTAAATTTAATAATTAATTACTATTATAGATTATTTCCCTAATTTATAAACAGATGTTGTGGTTAAGACATGAGGCTAGAAACCAGGAGATTGTGAGTATAGTCCCATCTTAGACACATCGCCAGAAACTCACCTTGTGCCAGTTATTCTCTCTGAATCCTATAAAACAGGCAACCACAAACCAGGACTTATTCTTATAGTCATCAGGAGAGTGAAGATGATAATGAACCTGGCAAAGATTGAAGAATTAATGAGTAGAATGTTTATTCAGAACCCCTTTGAACAAAGAGAGGACAGGATGTTTTCTGCAATGCTGCTCATCATAAGGACTTAATAAGGGATTAATCATAAGGGATTAATTATCATATTCACAATCATGATAGAGTTTTTTTTTAAAGACACTACGTTTGCTAACCTCACTTTCTAATCATTTTTGGAAGTTGCTTATTTTTAAGTTATTAGACATCTTTGGAATGACAAGTATGAAAAGCCACTTGATAAGTTTATCTTTAACACTGAACAACAAAATAAATTTAAGAACTTAAAGAATTTGAAATAGATGGCAAAAAGCTAAACAAGACTTTGAACTTAATAATGAATTGAAGGTCAAGGCATATTTGAAACTTTTATTATAGGAGTTTGGAATCAACTATGTAAAATAAACAGCTTTTCATGAGAACCAAAATTGTTCTGTCTACTATAAGTCATAATAGAGATTTACGATTTAAATTTGATACTAGAAGGGTCTAAAGATCTAGTCAGGGAAACAAAATGCTTTTGATCAGTATTTTGATTTATAAAGTGGCACAAAATACAAACACATATTTGTTGTGATAAAGATTTAAAAATATTTATCTTCTTTATATTCCTCCTTTTGCTTTTGCTTTTTTGTACTTTTTTTTCTTTTTCTCTGAGTTGAGTTTGTAATAGTTTTTATTAGCATTGAAAATCTTCAATAAAAATTTATATATATATATATATATATATATATATATATATATATATATATATATATCTCCCTTCTCACCCCTAAATAAATAACATAGAAGTAATAACTGTAGAGCTGATCAACTGTATGGTAACTTCATTGTATAAACCACCACTAACTGAGATCAAGAGTGAAGAATTTAATACATTTAATAAGGAAAAAATAAATTTTGTCACTTTGGGGTGGAGATGTATAACTGAGTATTGTCAGCATACTGACAATACCATGGATGATCTCACCCAGCAGTTTCATGTAGATATTAAACAGGAGGGGCAAGAGGACCAACCCCTGGGGGACCCCACAAGAAAAAGCCCTCGGGGCTGACCTCTGCCCCCCATCAACACTGATTGCGAGCATCCCGAGAGGTAGGAGGAGAACCACTGGATAACAGTGCCCCCCCACTCCCAAACCCCTGAGGCGCCACAAAAGGATACCATGGTCGATGGTATCGAAAGCAGCTGAGAGATCTAATAGGACTAGGACAGAGGAAAAACCCCTGCCCCAAGCCCTCCAGAGATCATCCATCAGTGCAACCAATGCCGTCTCCGTGCTGTACCCGGGCCAGAAACCCAATTGGTACAGATCCAGGTAGTCCGCTTCATCCAGGAAGAGTGGAAATTGCTGAGCCACCACACTCTCAACAACCTTCGCCAAAAAGCGAAGGTTGGAGACTGGACGAAACACGGTCTAACGGTCTAACACGGTCTAACACGGTCGGGTCCAGGGCAGGCTTCTTCAGGAGGGGCCTCACCACCGCCTCTTTCAAGGCAGAGGGAAAGATACCCTCCCTTAACGAAGTGTTGACCACTGCCCGGAGCCAACCGCAGGTGACCTCCCTGGAGGCATATAGCAACCAGGAGGGGCATGGGTCCAAGAAACATGTGGTGGAGCTCAAGCACCGCATAATCCTGTCCACTTCATCCTTGGAGACAGGATCGAACTCGACCCAGATCATATTAGCCAGACTACTTGCATCCCGATCATCAGACCACTGCAAATTAGAGCTCAACCCGTCCCGAATCCAAGCGATCTTATCTGAAAGATATTGGCCAAATTCCTCAGCCCTACCCCGAAGTGGGTCCACTGCCTCCCCCAGATGTAGGAGAGAGTGGGTGACCCTAAACAGGGCGGCTGGGCAACTATCTGTGGACGCTATGAGAGCGGAGAGATAAGATCTCCTTACCACTCTCACAGCTACCAGGTAAGTCCTAATATGGGCTCTTAACTGGGCTCGATCAGAGTCGGAGCGGGTTTACCTCCACCTGCTCTCTAAGCCCCTCCAACAGCGCTTCATCTCCCGGAGCTCCTTGGTATACCAAGGAGCCATCCAGGATCCATGACGTGTGAGGGGATGCATGGGGACAACTCTGTCGAGGGCATCCGCAGCCGCTCATTGCCAGGCAGCCGCCAGGGCCTCGGCAGAGTTGTGGGCAAGGGAAATGGGAAAAACAAATGAAACAAGTTGATGAGGAGAGAATAACAAAAATAATAAGGATTGATGACAAAAGCCAAGGGGAGAGTATTCCAAGGAAATAAAAAATGGAGAACCAGGAAGATTCTTATGGGAGAGAGATAGAGGCAAGAGTAGATATTTTGTAAACTAGACAACAGAGAAGAGCAGAGAAGGGAGAAATGTTTAAAATGAGTAGCCAAGATGTGGAAGCAGACAGAAATAAAGATCCAAGAAGGAATATGGGAGACAAGCTAAGAAATGAACAGTTAAAGAGCCTTGGTGGCTCAGGCTGTAAATGCCTGCTCTTAAGATCCAGCTGTCTACAATTACTGTAGGCTTGAATCCCACCAGGCTCAAGGTTGACTCAGCCTTCCATCCTCTCGGGGTAGGTAAATTGAGGACCCAAGATTGTTGGGGGCAATTAGCTGACCTTGTAAAAATGCTGCTTAGTAATAAGCAGGCATATACAATGGAATGAAGGCTATTGCTGAGCACACTGGGTTGTATCCCAAAAATTGTAAGCCGCCCTGAGTCTTCGGAGAAGGGCGGCATATAAATGTAATTAAAAAAAAAGTTTTAAAGCAGTTAAGAGATGATGGCTAGAAAGGGAATATGTTTAAATACAGTAGTGGCATAATCAAAGTTAGAATAGGGATGTAAACTAGAGGGTGGGGTTTAATAAAATATGCATTTTTATATAATGAGAAGTAACAATAAGAGGGGAAATTAGAACTTGAATGACGGTATTACTAAGTATACTTAAATAATATGGTGACTGTATAAAAATAATATATTGAACTATTAATTAAATAAATAATGAAAGATTATAATCCAATATGAATATGTGTATGTTTGCAAATGTAACAAATATGATTAAAAATTCTTTATTTGTATTAAAATGTATGATATGCAGAATATGGTGATTGACATAAACTATTATATTGAAATATTGAATAAATAATGAAAGATTATAAATTGAACAAGCAAATAATAGAAGATTTTAATTTAACATAATTAACATAAATTAACATAAATGTTTGTATTATTATTAGAATTATATAAGTTTGCTAAATGTAATAAATATGATTAATAATATTCTATTTGTATTAAAATCAATCACTTGGAATAAGATGATTGGCATAAAAATGACACATTGAAATATTGAATTAGAATAGAATACTTTATTGTCCAAATGTGATTGGACACACAAGGAATTTGTCTTGGTGTAAATACTCTCAGTATACATAAAAGAAAAGATACATTTGTTAAGAATCAAGAATCATAATGTACAATACTTAATGACAGTTGTAGGGTACAATCAGTAATCAAATCATACTAGGAAACAGTCAATATAAATCATAAGGATACAAGCGACAAAGTTACAGTGATACAGTCACAAGTGGGAGGGGGTGGGTGATAAGGAGTGATGAGAAGATTAATAGTAATAGTAATTACTAAATAATGAAATATTATAAATTAATAAAAATATGTGAATTATTACTAGAATTATATGTTTGTTAAATGAAACAAATATGATTAATACCATTTTATTTGTATCAAAATGTATGACACTCAGGTGCCACATTGTTCACATATTGATATGTTTGTAAAAAATAAAAAACTGGGGGGGAAAACAAAGTTGAAACCTTAGGTAAAGCCAAATGACATCACTGAGTTAAAAGCGAGTAGAGATACAGTAAGTGCAATACATACATCCCTAGAGGCTGATTACCCATTAAAAGGGCTTGAGAAAATATTGCCACAGAGAAGTGCTGTGCAAGTTCTTGAATTAATCCTTCAACAGACAATAAGGGAAGATACTATTGGGCTAGGGAAAGAATTTAGTTTCACCCTAATTAAAACTTATGAGGCATGTGTTGACCAGAATAAATCATGAAAGATCTATCTCCTAAATTATTCCTATTGTCATAAGAGACCCTTGTTATTCTTAGATGCTTCTGTAAAGGAAGAAGAAACAGTGGAAAAAGGCTGCCTGATACATTTATATTAAGTATGGGCTGACTCTTCCGTAGATTGCTTACATAGGAGACTTTCTTAGGAATTTGGATTGTCCATGAAATTGACAAACAAGAGAAGCCAAGGAGATTTTTCAGATAGAAAGTGTGTTGAACATTTTCTTGATAATTTGTTAATTTGTTCTTTTGATTTGAAGAAGAAAAATGAAATCTTCAAAAATATGACAAGTGTTTCAGAATGGTTGTCTTTGTTTTTTAAAAAAAATTTAAATATGAGAATTATTGCTGCAATGACTAAAATAAAATCTTTTGCCAAGGAGATTGCTAGTTAATCACTCAAAGAAGCTTGAATGAAATTAAAATGTAATTGAATTAAAACTACAGTAAAAAGAGGGGGGATGGGAGTTTTAATGGTTTGTTTTTATTGTTTTAGACTGCAAATTGGGTTTCTTATTTAATTTCTTTTTAATTGTATATTTTGCACTGTTTTTATGATTGTATGCCGCCCCAAGTCCTCAGGGAGATGGAGCGGCTTAAAAATCAAATAAATAAATAAATAAATAAATAAATAAATAAATAAATAAATAATACAATGAATACAGAGACACCAATATTGAAATAAATGAATTTACTATGCAAAAATATGTATTGATTAAATTTTGGCTAATAAAGTGATGCTTTAGCACATTGATGGAGAAAATCTGCAGATGAACTTGGAGATACATGGATATGAGATTATTATCTGAGCCTGTACAATATAATTAATGAGATGTTCTTACTTCTCTGCCCTTATTGCCCTGCAGACAATATCCCACCAGCCTTGTTTCAAGTGATCCATTCCAGTGATGGGATTCAAAAAATTTTACTACCGGTTCTGCGGGCATGGTTTGGTGGGCGTGGCGTGGCTTGGTGGGTGTGGCAGGGGAAGGATACTACAAAATCCCCATTTCCTCCCCACCCCACTAACCTGCTTTCCAGCTCCGTTCTCCTGTGCAGGGCAACAAAAGAAGACCTAGCCAATCAGCTGGGACTCGGGAGGCAGAGAATAGATGCGGGTGGGGTCAAGTAGAGGTGGCAATTACTGGTTCTCCGAATGACTCAAAATTTACGCTACCGATTCTCCAGAACTGGTCAGAACCTGCTGAATACCACCTCTGATCCATTCTCTTTTAGAGCCTGGACAAAATCTGCCATCAAGCTGCTGTGATACTTAAAAATATTTTAACAGTAAAATTGTTCTATTGTTGTTTTATTTGCTAGAAATGACAGGCAGAGTATTATGATGCTATATGGAATTATTTCATATTATGGATTTCAAGGAAGTGGAAAAGTTTTGTACTGGCAGAAAATTGTAAAAATAATTTCTGGCTACATTGTTCCCAAATATCCTTGATGTTTTCTATAGTCAAGTAATATTGTTCCATGGATTCATGGGTTCAATCTGGTCCTTTAACTTTCTGAAGTCAGCATTCTAGTACCCTTTTTAATTTTTGCCAAAAGTATGCATATATCTTCTTTCTTCAGGGACAGAAAGAAACACTTCTATCATAATAAAGCATATTTGATGCATTATCTATAAATAGTGATAAAAAACTGAAAAACCAAACAATCCAACAGAAACATCTTAAGAAAGCATTTCCCACCCTCTTAGTAGATGGTGTGGTTTTGTGTTGCTGCTTTTCTAAGATATTTGTTAATATCAAAAAAATATCTCATACCCCAAAGTCCAAGAGAAAAACAGGTCATTTCCCATCTCTGAGAATTTTGATTGATTGTATGATTGACTGATTGATTGATTTTAATATTGCTATGTGTGAAATATGATTTTGTTACATTCCCTGTGGAGTTTTCTTTCTTCTTCATTGTTACAAAACTGTCATTTGCAGCTGTTGCTAAATGGATATGATATCATGACCTGAACACATAGCCTTGAAAGAACTGTTGTTTGAAACAGCTGCTTGAAAAAAACAACCAATGGGATTTTCAAAAGAAGAAAGAGAGGATATGATTAGTAATATCATAAAAAAATTCCACATATTGTCCTTTGGCAATTTTATCATCCTATGATAGCTAAGCAAAGATTTTGCTAAATGTCAGCATTTTCCTTGATGCTTTTTAATATGTTCTATCTCTAGTTCGGAAGGAAAATATTGACTAACTTTTGATACATACTCTCTTGATTCTGAAAGAATTGAAAACAACTTCGTTGGACAGTTTCAATTAGATATGGGTCTGAGCCACATTGTCTGAATATGAACTTTTCCAGAGCTTAAGGGATTATTGAAAAGGAAGCTAACTCTCTGGGCTGCATCCTGGAATATCATGACCAGAGAAAATATTCTCATTAGGATTTTTCTTACTGCTTATTGAAGAATTGCCAGATTCTTTTACAGATAGTTTGTTTGGCTGTGTTTCCAGAACTGGCCCAAACTGGAAAAGTAAGTATATAAAAAAAAATCATCTAAAAGCAAGTAACTGAATAACAGCAGCCAATTAACACTATTAAGAGGAATATGGTCCTGCATTTGTGTTACTGTAGATTCCAGATAGAAGGATCTACTTAATGCTATGGATATAATTTGCTTCTTATTTCATTAAAGCATTTGACAAAGTAAACAAGCCTACTTCTTGCTAAGACAGAACAAGGGATAGACAGTACCATCACCAGATGGATTTGCAACTGGCTAACCACACTCAGTGGGTAGTCCTTAATGGAACTACATCTATAGGGAGGAAAGCATGCAGTGGGATACTTCAGGGCTCTCTCTTAGGTACAATATTCCTTAACATCTTCATAAATGTTCTA
Organism: Naja naja; assembly: GCA_009733165.1. Lineage (NCBI taxonomy): Eukaryota > Metazoa > Chordata > Lepidosauria > Squamata > Elapidae > Naja > Naja naja. The sequence continues at coordinate 84,875,444 of CM019155.1, forward strand.
GATGAATAAATAGGAAAACTCATCAAATGTGTAAATGCCAACACTTTGGAAGATAAGACTTGAGATTCAGAAGGATCTTAACAGAGTTGAACAGAGTTGGGTCCTATTCAACAAGATGCAATTCAGCCATGAGAAAAGTAAGATCCAGAACTTAGGCAGGAAAAACTAAATGTATGGGTATAGAATAGAAGATATTCTATTCTATAGGTAATATTCTATTCTATCAAAAGTATCTGTGAGAAGGACCTAGATGTCCTAGTGTATCATCTCTTAAGTATGAGCCAGCAGTGTGCTACAGCTGTCAAAAAAACCAATGCAATCCTACACTGCATCACCAGAGTGTTAGGGTTATCACCATGATAGAAAAAAGATGCTAAGACCCTAGAAAGAGTGCAGAAAAGAGCAAGAAATATGATAACGATAAAGGGATTAGAGGCTAAATTATATGATGAATGGTTAAGGGAACTAGGTATGTCTAACTTAATGAAGAGAAGGACTAGGCGTAATATGATAGAGGTCTTTCAGTATTTGAAAGGTTATCACAGAAAAAAGGGATTCAAAGGCATCTGTGGGTGGGACAAAAAGCAATGTAAACTCATTAAAGAGAGCTCCAACCCGGAACTAAGAAGAATTTTCCTGACAGTGAGAGTAATTAACTAATGGAACAGCTTCCCTGCCAGAGCTCCATCACTGCTGGTTTTCAAGAAAAGTCTGGACATAATAATTTGTAATGGAATAGAATAAGAAGTCCTGTTTTGGGCAGAGGATTGGACTGAAGGTACCTTCCAGCCCAATGATTCTAAATGGGCAGTAGAACTGTATCTGTCTAATCAGAAATGCAACCTAAGTTGCTTCATGTAGTTATACTGAACAGTGATGCTTAGTGGTTGATACAGAATCGATTTTCAGAAAGTTGATTTGTTGGTTTTACCTGATCTTATCCAAAGCCTATAAATTATCAAGCACTTCAAACTGGAATAGCCTTGTTTACATAATGCTCACAATAAAACTGTTTTCAGTTTATACTAGATTCCGGTATCCTTAAGCTTCACTGTGGAATTATTCTGCCTATGACGAGACATTTCCTCAGTCATGCTCTACTTTCTTTTTTTAATTGTGTTTAAAGACATTTCAAGATTTAGAAATATATTTATTTTTCCCAGAAAGTGAGAAAACACCATTTTAAAATTCATAGGGTTTTTTTTATTTTATTTTCACAGGCAGTGATAGAAACAGGAAGCAATTGATATGAGTTAATTTAACATGCTTATTTCCTCCTCTTGCTAATTGTTCAAGGTATATAAATATAAAAACAAAAAATACAGAGCTCAATAGAGTCACCCAGTCCTTGGTCATTATCACTGTACTGTCTCTCTTGAGAGATGCTTGCATTATGGGAGAGAATTCTCTGTTTGCATATATCTGGAATGAATCCCCCATAAAAGCTATGTGGCTCCCACTCTGATCTTATTCCAGAAGTCCTTGAAGTTTTGGCTCTTTTCCCAGGCATTGGGTTAGACTGGCTGGATGTGATTTTTTTTTTTTGTATATATTTCGTATTCAGCAGCTGGGTCCCATCTTGTCTATTTATTCTGTAAACTTTTGTTGTTGTTCTATTGCGAGCCACCCAGAGTCAATTTGGAGTGGGGAAGCATGGAAATCGAAAAAATTAGTACATAAAGGTTGTTCTTCTTTATGAATATATTACAGAGCAACAAGCTCTTGTATGATTATATCTAGGTAGGCATAAATTTCGTCTCCTTCTCCATTAACTATCTTTTCCCATTGTCAAACTATGGCATTGTCAGAGGTCTTTAGCACTGGAAAAGTGAACGTGATGAAAGTTTGGTTGTATATATTGCTTAAAGAAAGTTTTCTACTCTGAAAACCCATTAAGACTGGTATTTTCAGAATCTCAGGAGTACAAATATAAGAGTTCCATCATCTGCTCCCAGCCCATTCTGTGTTAATGTGGGTGTGATCTGTTACATTACTATTTTATATTGTCTATTCTATTTCTTGTTATAGTTTTGCACTTTTTCATGGATTTTGTAAGTCACTCAGAATCTTTTGGAATGAGTGGCCATATTAAGTCTAATAAAGTCAAATCAAATCAAATCAAACATATCATTGTTAATGTACCTACATATTACTAGAAGACAAAAAAGTGATCTACAGAGGGAAGGAAACATTCTGAAAAAGATGACAGTATTTGAAACACTTGTGCAGAGCCAAGATCCTCTGTTGGAATGCATTTTAAAAAATTACTAAATATGGTACAGATTAAAATTAAAAACTGCATATTAAAGTGGATAGAAAGGTTCAAAGAACCATTTGCAGTAAAACAATGAAAATACCTATGGAAAAAAACAATACAATTCATTTCAAGCTACCAGTTTGAGAGAAAATTAACCTAAAATGTTTTATAGGTGTACATAACCTTGTCAATTTATTTTCTTACAATAACAAACACTAGAAATGCCATAATGAACAATGTAAGTTCTAACAATATGATGGTTAAATAAAAATCTCAAAGTTATTTGAAAGAAGTACATTAAAATATTTTTAAAAATTAAAATAACATTTGAATTGAAACCTGAAATATTTTTATTAGGAATAATGTGCAGACAACTTTAATAAAGTATCACAGTTTACTAGGAAGCATGCCCATATTGGTAAGAATGAATTTGCCACAATACTAGAAAAATTAAACCATGTTGACAATACAAGAATGAGAGACAAAAATCACAGAATATGACAAAATTGACTGCATATATTTGAACCAAAATATAATAAAATTTAACCAATTTCCTTACATACACTATATCACATAGTAAGGCAGGTTTAGACATTTGGAATATGTTTTTTTAAGAGTTAAGAGGTCAATTTAAAATATCAGATGAAATAATTTAAACAAATAAGCAATTATCTCCAATATTTTTAAAAAGTATAAATATTTAAGTAGTGATTTGTGACTAGGTACAGCAGGAAAAATGAGCTATCAAAAGTTTAATGTTTCTTTCAGTATCTCACTTTTCTGAATCTACACTCTTTATTTTTTTACTGTAAGCTTGAACAACATAAATATGTTTAAACATATGTTTAAAATAGTTTTTGAAAACTTTAAACTGTAAAAAAGATACTTTTTACAGTCAAGTGAAGAGTATTTTTGCATGAGGCTCATTCTTTTGATCATTAAACCATTATTATTATTGTTGTTGTTGTTGTTGTTATTTAGACTTGTATGCCGCCCTCTCTCCCTAAGGACTCAGGGCGGCTAACAATATAAAACTCATACAAATTACAATAAAAAGAAATTAAACCAAATACAAGCCTAAATGGTAAAATTCAATTAAAATTTAAAACCCTCTAAAACAACCCACCCCTCCCCTTGGCTAGTCCAGACCAGCCTGTTCAAAGAGCCAGGTCTTAAGATCATGGTGGAAGAAGTGGAGATCAGGGGCCAGACAAAGGCTCAAGGGGAGTTGGTTCCACAGGGTGGGCGCGCCCACAGAGAAGGACCTACCCCTGGGCACCACCAACCAACAATGTCTGGCCAGCGGTATCCCAAGGAGGCCCTGTCTGTGTGAGCGTACAGGGTGATTGGAGCGTGATGCCAGCAGGAGACGCTCCCACAAGTACCCCAAACCCAAGCCACGTAGGACTTATGAAATATAAATCTCTATGGGGACCTTGAAATATTTTTTTTACCTCTAAAAACGTAAGGAATACTTTCAAGACAAGAAACAAAATACATGCATACAATCATAATCAACCAAAAAAAATCCTATGATAATATTCAACCATAGTTCACAGCCTCAAATTCATTTTTTTAAAAGCCAGCTTCATGGAAACCCCCAGATGGATGCAAGTCCAAATTAGATTTCTGCATTTTTAACATTGAGCACTTTCATCAATAACCTAAATTAACAATCATCAATAAATCATTTAACAACAATGTTGCAGAAAAGAACAAGATATGATTCAAAGCTTCAAGAATTAATAATGATATTGTAATGGAACAAGCTGATAAAGAGAGACAATTGTCATCATGAATAACATATATTACATCCCTGAAACTGAGAAGCATCTCTCTGACATTACATTCTACCAACTTTTTTCCTCAGATCTACAACATTTCAGAAATGAAATCACAAATGAAATATCAGGTTCCGTGGACTGTGTAAATACTTATCTGCTTATGCCACTAGCACTTCCAGCTATGTAAGTGACATGATGGAGTTCCTAGGAAAATAACTCCAAGGTTTTCTTCATAATAAGACTACTTTAGCCACCACGTCTAAAAGTAGAATGCCTTGCTACCAGACAATGTGACTTTGTATATATCTTGAACTATGTTATCTCTGGCAATAATTTGCATCAGTGGTAAGGTTATAGATAGACACATCTCATCATCAATCTGAGAAAATGTCACTATAAAATTACATAATAGTTAAACACAAAATCTACAAATCACCATGGATATCTATGTGCTTTCTGCTTTCCCCCAGAGTGCATCAGCATATATATCACCTATACTACAACTGCATTTGTTTTTATCCATTTGACAGAGTATCTCAGCTGATGATATTAAACTATGCAATAAGATCAATAGAGAGTTCAGTGGAGCCAGATCAGTTCCCAGAGAGAAAATAATTAAATATTAAAAGACAGATCTCAGAAAAAGGACAGCATATCATGACTGGTTGTCTCCTTCTGTTAACCCTACATAGCTGAGGTGGGGCAGTGGTTAGAATGCAGTACTGCTGGCTACTTCTGCTGACTGCCAGCTGCCTGCAATTTGGCAGTTTGAATCTCACCAAGCTCACGATTGATTCAGCCTTTCATCCTTCTGAGGACAATAAAATGCGGACCCAAATTGTTGGGGACAATCTGGGTCCTCAGTTTCAGCCCTTGTGGTGCAGGCTGTTAAACACCTAGCACTTAACTCCAGCTGCCTGCAATTAGTGCAGGCTCGAATCCCACCAGGCTCAAGGTTGACTCAGCCTTCCATACTCCAGGGGTAGGCAAATTGAGGACCCAAGATTGTTGGGGGCAATAAGCTGACTTTGTAAAAATGCCGCTTGGAGGGGCCAAAAAGTCCTAGTAATAAGCAGGCATATACAATGGAATGAAGGCTATTGCTGAGCGCATTGGGTTGTGCTCCAAAGATTGTAAGCCGCCCTGAGTCTCTGGAGAAGGGCAGCATATAAATGTGAATTAAAAAAAAATATGCTGACACTTAAAACTGTTTAGAGAATGCTGTGAAGCACTGTGAAATGGTATATAAGTCTAAATGCTATTGCTACATAGTGGACCAGACCAATGATGGGATTCAGCCAATTCTAGCTGGTTTGGGTGAACCAGTAGGAAAAATTCTGGATGGCCCTGCCCCACCCAGCCCGCCGCATCCAGGAGTCCCCATTGCCCCATTTTTGCTCCCAGGTAACTGCAGGGAGGCCCACTAGGCCCAAAATGGGGTGTGGGGAAGTGTGGCACCCCCCTGGACCCCATTCTTGCTCCAAGGGGGCTGCAGGGAGGCCTACTAGGCTGCATGACTGGGAGCCATGATGATCAGCTGGGAGGCTGCAATGGACCAGCAGCCCCAGCAGTCAGTTCGGTCAGACCTTACAATTTCAGGAGATCTTTTTTTCCTTGACAAGTTGGAAGTCTGACTGAACTTTTTTTAAACTGGTAGTCACGTGGTCTTTTTTTGTTGCCCTGCATGGAGGAGAATGTAGCTGGAAAGCAGGTTAGTGAGAGAATGGTGGTTGCTCTGGAATGGGGTGGAAGTGAAGATTTTGCATTATGATTGCTTATAAGTATGTGTTCTGTATGCCTTATATGGTCAATGAGTGGAGTCTGATAGCAGACTCCACTCATTGGTTCAGCCACCAGCGGGAGAATTGAAGCCCCATCAGTGGCTGAAGCCTTGGATAGCACCGGCTTTAAAAAGCCGGCGCCTGCCGCAGCTGAGCAGCTTTTTGCTTCAGTGCTGAAATAAAGTGTTCTATCAGTACTACCATGTCCTGCCTCTCCTTTACATGTGGTCCCACAAAATACTGGTGATGAGGATGGGATTCTGAACTGTGGAGAGAACAAGGGGCACATTGTGGTAAGTCGACGCCATCACAGCGGACAAAGGAACGCAGCAGCCAAGCAGAATGACCCAACGCACTACCAGCATGGCTCACCGACCCATGGCCATTCCGTTCAACCCCGCTAAAGAAAAGTGGTCATCCTACATGGGCTGCTTCAACTTACATCTAGAGGTAAATGGACTACAATCTGCCCCCGATTCACAGAAAAAAGCATTGTTCTTAACTTACTGTGGTATCGAGATTTATGAAATGGCAGACACTTTGGTTGCCGATGACCTACAGACTGTTTCCTGGGACGAGCTGCAATGCACCCTCAAAGGACACTATGGCCCCTCTCCTTCCTACATGGCCAGCCGCTATGATTTCTACATGTGGAGCCAGAAAGAAGGGGAAACAATCAATGCTTTTGTGGCTGATTTGAGGAGGATCACAAAGAACTGCAGGTTCCCAGACACCAAAGGGATGATCTGGAACCAGATCATCCTCGGCATAAGAGACCTTGCACTCCAAAAGAAGCTCCTGGCTCGTGAGGATGTCTCCTTCAAAAAAGCCGTTGACAAGGCAAGGGCTGCCAAATCGTTGGACAATTCAGCGGTGCGGATCTGAGGAACGGGGAAGATCCATGCAATCACCTCGGATCACCACCCGTTGCCACATCAACCCGCCTCCAAAGGCAGCAATGACAATGACGGTGAGGTCCACAAGCTGAGGTCTAGCAAGCCCAGCAGAAAGACTGGGAGCCGGGAGTGGGGCAGCTGTGGTGGGCACCATCACCATTCAGCCTGCCAGTTCTGAGACACTGTATGCCACAGATGCGAACACCAGGGCCACATCGCAGAGGTTTGCCATGCATCGCAACCAGCCAGTAAGTAGGGCAGGACAGCAGCGTCACCTGCCAGACAATATGGCCACCAGAGCAGAGAGCGGAAGAACCTGGGTGGCATGAAATTCAAAAGAAGGGATGGCACCAGAGAGGAAGAAGCTCACCTCACCTATGTGGGCTACGCACAAGCCCAGGTGAAGCGCATGGATGCTTTAGAGGCCAATAAGATTATGGCCACCATTAACATAGAAGGCAAGCCGTGCTGCATGGAAGTGGACTTGGGATCCTACATCTCCATGATCTTATGGGACACCCTAAAGTGGCTCCAACCCGAGCAATGGCACGACCAGCTGCAGCCACAAGCCATCACACTGAGGGACTACCAGGGCTCTTGAATTCCCATTGTGGGAAAGAAGATTGCCCGTGTGGAGTACGGCACATTCTCTGGGACCCTGCTGCTCACCATAGTTGACTGGGACCTTCCCAGCATGCTCAGAAGGGAATGGTTCCAGCCGCTTCAGATAGGAATCACCAGAGTCCATGCAATGGAAGCCAACACCACCACCCCCAGGCCAGCAGCAGACATCGTGGAGCTGGAGAAGGAATTCAGCGATGTGTTTGATGACTCCTTGGGCAAGTATAAGGGGACCCCCATTTCCTTCACTTTAGACCTGAGCATCACACCAATCCATCTAAAGCCACACCGTGTTCCGTTTGCTCTCCGCCCAAAGGTGGAAGAACAACTGGACAAACTGATAAGCCAAGGGGTCCTAGAGCCAGTAGACCACACAAAGTGGGAGACCCCAATCATCACCCCAGTAAAGCCAGATGGGTCAGTTCGCATCTATGCTGATTACAAGACCACGTTGAACAGGACACTACAGCAAAGTGCCTACCCTGTGCCCATGGTACACTCATGAGGAACTATATTCACCAAATTAGACCTGGCACAGGCCTACCAACAACTACCCATCAATGAGGAAACCACACAGGCACAGACCATAGTCACGCACCAGGGGGCGTTCCAATGTAAGAGGCTCCAGTTCGGAGTCAGCATAGCTCCAGGCCTGTTCCAGAGCATCATGGAATGGCTATTACACAACATACCGAGGGTGGTGCTATACTTCAATGATGTCATCATCTCTGCAGACAATAGAGGCCAACTAATGGAGCAGTTGAGGACAGTCCTGGGCCGGTTCCAGGAAGCGGGGCTTAAGCTAAAAAGAAGTAAGTGCTACATAGCCGTGCCGCAAGTGGAGTTTTTGGGGTTCCTAATAGACGCCGTGGGCATCTGACCCACAACCGGAAAGCTAAAGGCCCTTTGGGAAGCCCCCACTCCACAAAACAAGGCAGAGCTGCAAGCATTCCTGGGCCTGCTTAACTTTTACAATGTCTTCCTACCACAGAAGGCGACCATTGTGGAACTGCTCCACAGACTGCTGAATAAGACAGCCCTTTGGAAGTGGGGGAAACATGAGGCTGACGCATTTCAGAAAATCAAAAGCATCCTGACATCAAGCAGCGTGCTCATCCAATATAGTGAGACGCTGCCCCTGACCCTGACATGTGATGCATCTCCCTACGGCATTGGTGCCATCCTCAGCCACAGACTACCCAATGGCACAGAAGCCCCCATAGCATATTTCTCCAAGACACTCTCCAAGACACAGCGGAATTATAGCCAGATAGATAAAGAAGCGCTGGCAGCAGTCGCAAGGGTCAAGCGCTTCCATGAGTACCTATTTGAAAGGCGTTTTGACTTGATTACTGACCATAAACCCCTGCTTGGCATCCTCACGGGCGACAAACCCACACAAACTATACTGTCGCAGAGGATGCTAAGATGGACATTTTTCCTGACTGCTTACTGTTACCGCCTGATCCATAAGCCGGGAAAAGAAATCGCACATGCCGATAGACTCAGCCGCTGCCCCCTTCCAGACCCAGCCAAAGACCCAGCACCATCCACGTCGGTACTGCTCACGGAAAGCATAATCCCCGGATTGATGACGTCATCTGAAATCGTGAGACTGACAGGCCGAGACAAACTCATGGTGCAGATTTCGAACTGGGTATGGAGAGGATGGCCAGGGACAACTGTGGGGGAGGAAAACCAGCCTTATAAGAATAGACAGGCAGAACTGTCAATGCAAAAAGGCTGTTTACTGTGGGGAGACTGGGTAGTAATCCCCCCCACTAAGAAACAAAATATTAGAACTACTGCATGACGGCCACCCAGGAATAATTAGAATGAAGGCCCTCGCGAGAAGCTACGTATGGTGGCCTGGCCTTGACAAGGACATAGAAAACTGGGTCGCCACCTGCACACCCTGCCAGGAAACCAGACCAGCGCCATTGGCAGCCAGACCCAGAAAATGGGAAATGCTGACAGCACCCTGGGCCAGGGTGCATATTGACTTTTCCGGACCATTCCATGGACAAACATTCCTTATAGTCATGGACGCATACTCCAAGTGGTTGGAGGTAGTAATAATGAAGTCAACCACTACAGAGGTGACTATAAGGACACTCCAAAGGATCTTCACGACCCATGGTCTGCCAGGCATCCTAGTCTCGGATAACAGACCCCAGTTCACATCCCAACAATTTGAGGGGTTCCTGGCTGGGTTGGGGATCCATCACGCACTGTCAGCCCCCACGCACCCAGCCACAAATGGACAAGCAGAGATCATAGTCTGATCCACTAAGGACACCCTGTGGAGGATGGACCACGGGGACTGGCAGGAAAAGATTGACCGCATGCTATTGGCCCAACACACCACACCACACCACACACAACAACATACCACAGCCCAGCAGAATTACTAATGGGCTGCAGACTGAGGACTATGCTCAATCGAGTCCACCCTAACTACAGCCCTGAGACCCCTCCGGACTCAATGGGAAAATGCAGGCAGTTCGCGGCAGGGGACCCGGTCTACGCCCATAGCTATACTGGAGGACCTACATGAGTACCAGATAGAGTGACAGAAATTACAGAAATTATGGGACCCAAATCTTACCAAGTGGAGATGACTGAAGGAATACTCTGGGAACGCCACATCGACCAACTACAGGGCCGGGTCCCAAGTTCAGACAACTGGCCTAGCACCCAACACGTAGCACCCACAATGGAGCAACCAGTAGGACACCCACCCCAAAAGAATAAACCACAGACCTTTACCGTGTGAAGAAGAAGTCCCGCAGTGTACATCTGAGGCCTCAGGCTCGATGGTCCCGGCTGCGCCACAAGTGGAATTCCCCAGGAACAAGCAAGGTGCGCAGGTCCAGTCGCACCCATAGAAGTCCCTCCTACTTACGTGACTACATACAGTAGGCAAAACCGGATTGGTCGGCATGAACCAAGAGGGGAGGGGTGTTCTGTATGTCCTTATATGGTCAATGAGTCTGATAGCAGACTCCACTCATTGGTTCAGCCACTGGCGGGAGAATTGAAGCCCCGTCAGTGGCTGAAGCCTTGGATAGCCATGGCTGAGTGGCTTTTTGCTTCAGGGCTGAAATAAAGTGTTCTAATGGTACTGCCTCTCCATTACACGCGGTCCCACAAAATAGTAAGAACCAGTTAAAGAGGAACGGAAAAATCCCTCTCTGTAGATCAGCGTTTTTCAGTCTTGGCAAGTTTAAGATGGGCAAACTACATGCTGCCTTGAGAATTCTGGGAACTGAAGTCCATGCACCTTAAAATTGCCAAAGTTGAGAAGCATGGGTCTACACTACAGCTTAGGATTTTCCATTCCTGTTTTATTTAGAGTTTGGTGCAATTAAAAAAATCAGTTGTGTTTTCCTTAACAAAAGCAATATGAACCAATACTGGACTTTTTGTGAGAAACTGAAATTAAAGTTGATCTGGGCTTTGATGATTAGATATGGGATTACAGAAATAATGTAGACAAATGTTGATCTTAGAGTAAGAGTTTGATATATACCAAAGAAAGTTGGAAGTAATTCTTTTTTGGTTTTCCTTCTTTTCCTCTTTCTTACACTTTCATTCTTTTTCTTTCCTAAGCTTTTTCTTTTTCCAAATCTGTTCTTTATTTGTTTATCCCTTTGCTTTGTATTTTTTTTTTATGTATGAAGGATCAAATACTCAGCCATTATAATTCTACATTCCTTATTTACCAAAATTATATCAAAATTTAGAATTAAATCCACTGGGAGCCACCTCCTATAAGGCTGGCTCTGAGTCCCTCTAACCAAAAAGTATTTATCAATAGAATAGAATATTTGTAGCTCAGGATTGAATTGTGGGATCCTTGGTGCTCTCTGAGCTTGATAGTTTTCTTGCAGATGTTTCATTACCAAACTAGATAACATCCTCAGTACCAGAAGGGAGCGGAGTTTGCTCTAATTTACGTATACTACTCTGTCAGTATTGATCAGTTGCTTCACAAACAGTGTTTTGATTGGTGCCAGGTCTTTACAACTTCAGACAGAGAAGGGCTATTCTGCACCCTTCCCTCAAATGTTCTTTAAAATACAGTTTCCCAACATTCCTTTAGGAACCTCCAACATGCAAACTGTGGTTACTCATCCTAAAATGAATCCCCTTTACCTGGAGCTTCAAAATTTGGTGTTTGCTGGGAAGATGCGTAGCTAAAAATCAGTCTACATTTAGTGTACATCTGACTTTGGATTCCAACTTTAGATTACATTTATGGCTGCTTATTTTGTTTCTACTACTAGTAAAGAAATGAGTGAGAAATCATCATTTTTATAATTATTCCTGAAGTGGTGTGGGTAAAAGGCAGCATTGATCACTGAACATAACAGCACAAGAACAGGCACTAAGCACCAGATCCATAGAAGCAGGGATTTACCACACTAGATAGAACCCAACGGGTAGATAGTGTCTCTCAGCTGAAAGATGTATGGACTTTAACTCCCAGAATTCTCCAGCCAGCCATCAAGGAGTTTCCACAGAAGATTGTGGATAATAATAGAGCTAAGAATATGTGGAAGTTCTGGATCCAGAAGAACAGGCAGGCATTAAATAATCAACCAGACACTGTAGTGGTAGACAAATTAATAGACAAAGACCAGAAGAGCTCGGGAGGCCAGGCAAGTAGGGTGAGGCAAGGCACCCCTTGATATGAGTGATGTGGAGTTGACCATGCCCATCCAATCACATGACCACTCAGCGACACCCACCCAGTCACATAACCACCAAGCCATGCTCACCAAGCCACACCCACAGAACTGGTAGTAAAAAATTTGAATCCCACCACTAGACCAGACCAAGAAATAGCACCATGTGGGCCTAGAACACATAAGTGAATGGCTAGAGTAACAGACTATTGCAAGTCTGAATGAGTTTGCCTTCTTCCCTCTTTATTCTTCTTGGAAATTAGAGAAAAACTGTAAGAGGGATTTCTTCTCCTTTCCTATGGGCTTAAGCCATGTTTATCTGTTTCATTCCTTTCTGTGTCAAAATCATGCTGTCTATAGCTACACCTTATTTGAGAAGGCTTCATATGTCACATGTGCAAATAATGCCCCTTTGGCTACTATGTAGGATGCATGGTCAAACTTTGCACAATATAATTAACAGATAAAAATTTAACATCAAGTCTCAATAAAAAAAATTGAACAAAGTATTTTAATCTATCAGAATATTTTATAGCAATCACAAAGAAATTATTCTTTAAAAGTAAAATTTTAAGTTAAATCTGTAATAAATGAATGTCTATGCTGTTGCTTTTTTATAACCTGGCAAAGGCTTTAGTAATCAACAATCATGAAAGATCAGAATAATCTGTTCCTCTTAGTGAAAGGTCAATTGCATTTCTAAAAAGGTTGTGAAATTCTATTTATTTGTCATTGCTATTCATCATGCAAAACTACAGTCTCTAAAGTTTAATGTTGTATCTCTTCAGTTTAGTTTGATTTCTTTTTAATCACTGCAATGCAAGAAATTGGACAAGAAATCTCTTTGGAAACTGAATAAAATAGGACCAATTTTAATGTAATGAGAGGAGCCTGTAAAAGAAATTCTAAAGAAAGACCTCATATATCTGGAGAGACAACTAGGCAATTACAAAGATTAACTGTATTTTATGCTAAATCCCTTTCTCCAGCTTGCCCTTTGCATCCCAGCAAACATGTAGGAGATGAGAAGAAACACATAGGTGCAAAATATTAGTTTATCACATAGAAGAAGAAACAGATGCCTCTTAAGACCATTTTGACCAGTTCAAACTACTGAGTTTGGTTTTTAAAGACACTGATTTTTCAGGATATCTTCAACTCCAGGATATCTAGTATAAACTTATTCAAGAAAGATATTCCAGAAGAATCTGCTACAATCACATCCACTTTATTAGTGTTATGCAAATTACTCAAAACTGAATTATTTAAAAAAGCATTTGGGTTTTTAAAAATATTTAGTGGAATTTTACAATTAATTTTGGTTATTTAGGTTTTATTGTGTTATCCATTTTACACCATGGACATTTTAAAGCATAATGTTTTTGTAAGCTGCAAAGAGACACATCATTGAAATAACTGACAAATTTTTAAAAATGCATGAATAAAATTGCTGGTAATTAATTTTGAAATTGATTTTTCCACTTGGATGGAGATGATTGGCTAATATATCAATGCATATGCTTTAATATTAGATAGTAATATTATTCCAAGGTAAAATCTAATATGTAGTTCTTAATCAGACCTATACTTAACAGATGAACCATATTTGTGTTTATGTATATGTGTGTTTGTGTGTAAATTATAGCTCTGTCTGGGGAATTGGGCAAATTTATCAAAATATGTAAAAATAATGACAGGGTGGGCCCCCACCAATTATTATTAATATGTTACATTACATTATCTTGAAATTTTGCCCCTTTTCAGATGATCAATCATTTGTTTTGTTTTTCTTAATTTCAGAGACTGAAATAATCAATCAACAATGTAATATGACAGCAGTAAAATCAAACATAACAAAATAATTAACATTCTTGTGACCTGAAAATAAACAGAATATGACAAGCCTTATGAAGTATGTATAACACGGTAATTTATAAAAAATATGGCTTTCTTTCATTTCATAGAAAAAATGCCTGCCTATGTTCTAGGTAGCAATCTTCTTTTTATTCTTTCAACAGGCATATAAGTCTAGAGGTACTTTGAAATAGCCTAGCATTATGGTACTTTGAAATCTTCCTAAGGCCTTATTTTTTTTCACTGCATTACTGAGCAAGCTTTCAAAGACAAAGGTCTCTGAAGGTTCATCCTGTCACACTTATTTCATGGTGTTTAAGGATATTTTCTAAATATATCACATTAGCTTGGTAAATTAAAACCTTTGTGGCCTTTTGGAGCCAGATGGGGTCTATCGAAAATAGTTGCTATCAGAGCAAAGCTAACTTTGTATCATATCATCTAATATCTAATATCAAATATCTAATATCAAAAACATCATCAAAAAAGTACAACAAAGAATGTTCTATATGCACCAACTCAGAAAGCTCAAACTGCTGATTCAATTCTACAGAGGAATTATTGAGTCTGTCATCTTCACCTCTATAACTTTCTGGTTTGGTTCTACAACTCAACAAGACAGACACAGACTTTAGAGAGTAATTAGGACTGCAGAAAAAACAATTGCTACCAACCTGCCTTCCATTGAGGACCTATATACTGCACGAGTCAAAAAGGGCTGTGAAAATATATACAGACCCCTCACATCCTGGACATAAATTGTTTCAACTTGAATAGAATAGAATAGAATAGAATAGAATAGAATAGAATAGAATAGAATAGAATTCTTTATTGGTCAAGTGCAATTGGATACACAAGGAATTTATTTTGGTGCAAATGCTCTCAGTGTACATAAAAGAAAAGATATATTTGTCAAGAGTCAAGAATCATAAGGTACAACACTTAATAATAGTCACAGGGTACAATAAGCAATCAAATCATACTAGGAAACAGTGAATATAAATTGTAAGGATACAAGCAACAAAGTAACAGTTATACAGTCACAAGTGGGAGGGGATGGGTGATAAGGAGTGATGAGAAGATTAATAGTAATAGTAGTGCAAACTTCGTAAATCGTTGGAAAGAGTTGAGGGAATTATTTGTTTAGCAGAGTGATGGCGTTTGGGGAAAAACTGCCCTTGTGTCTAGTTGTTCTTATGTGCAGTGCTCTATAGCATCGTTTTGAGGGTAGGAGTTGAAACAGTTTATGTCCAGGATGTGAGAGGTCTGTAAATATTTTCACAGCCCTCTTTGACTCGTGCAGTATACAGGTCCTCGACTGAAGGCAGGTTAGTATGAATCTACTCTGAATTCAGGAAAGCTTAGTCTCAGAATGAACGAAGACTTGCAATAAATGTCAAAAAAAAAATTTTAAAGTTTCTTTTAACATGTAAAAAAATAAGAAAAAAGTCAAGGAAATAATTAGTCCACTAATGGGAAAAGATGCAAGGAAGTGAAGGGCAGCAGGAAGAAAGTGGGGACTGTTTAATTCGTTTTTTGCATCAGTTTTCACATAAAAGGAAAACATAGTTCAACCTATCTAAAGCAGCACTGTAGGAGACAGAATAGGAATCGAAGTCAAAATAGACAAGAAAATTGTGAGAGAACACCTATCCACAAGGTTAAATCACCAGGACCAGACAAATTGCATTCCAAAGTTTGGAAGAAGCTGGCATGCATTATTTCAGAACCACAACAAAATGTTTCAAAGCTTCTGGAGCATGGGGATACCAGAGGATTGGAAAGGGGTTGATGTGATTTCAGTTTGCAAAAAGAGGGGGAGGGAGTGCTTCTAGATAATAAGATATTGCACTTTGCCTTTTATGTTTCCTATAATCCAGAATCTCTTTAACTTCAAAATGTTGTTCACCCTTGATTAGAATAGGTACTGGCTGGGCATCAGGTTTAGGATGAAGAGGAGAAACAGTCTCAGATTTTAACAACCTCCAATGCATGGGTTTAAGAATCTTGGGAGGTCCATTTGCACTGTAATTGGATTGATTATTTTAACAATGGGGAATGGCGCAACATGTTTCAGCTCCTGTTTGCAACCAAATCGGGTGGTGAACAAAAAATCCACCTGATTTTTTAATTGGGTCATGATTCAAAAATCGAGTGGCAAACAAAATTGGCATGGAAAGATCACCTTTCCATGTCGATTTCACCTTTGGCACCATTTTTTTTTACTGCGCACAAGTGCAATCGGTTGTGCTTCTGGACACAAACAAATTGGGCCACGACCGCAGTCCAGGAACAGATTACAGTCGTGACCCGAAGCTCCACTGTATAGTATGTCCACAGCATTTCACTGGTAAACTAATTTAATCACTTTGTCAAGAATGCAATAAGATTTGACTGGTGTGGTCTGTTTTTAACAAGTTTTTGACAATGTTAGGTTTATTAATAGCTTTGCTTGCTTCTAGTTGTTCTCAGATCTGTTGCTTGATTATCTTTTCCAGGAACTTCTCAGGTATTGACGTTAGACTGATTCATCTGTAGTTTTCCCGGATCTATTTTTTTTCTCTTTTTGAAAATGTGAGCCACATCAGCTCTTTTCCAGTCCTCTGGTAGTTTCCCAGTACTCTAGGATCTTTGAAAGATATGTTTTTTTTAATTCATCATGTCTGCCAGCTACTTCAGAGCTCTAGGATGTAATCCATTTGGACCTGGTGATTTGAATTAGTCTAGGGTGAACAGATGTTGTCAGATCATTTTCTTGCATATTTTAATTTGCTGTCCTTGTCTATTTATCTGTTCTGACCCAAGCCTCGTTCAAATAAACACAAAGTATATATAAAAGCAAACCTTTTTAATGTGTCTCTGTGAATTCTGTTAATTAAAGAGTCATTAAAACTAATTATCCCAGATAAGAGCAAACCCTTTTTTAAATAAACTTTATTAGTCTTTTATGTCTTTTAAAAATGAAAAATCATTACATTAACAGTTCTGTGACATCAATCTCATACAATTCTATCTTTTGTGCATATTTACAAATATATATAATTTGTGCAAATATATACATTTAATATATAAATTGTTTATCTTAAATTCCTTCATTTTCCATCTGTCTTAATTCAATCAAATTATATGATTTTTCCCAGATTTTGTAATATTCAGACTCATCTTTCTTTTGTAGCATTAAGGTCAGTTTGTCCATTTCAGAACATGTCATAGTTTTTTGAATGATCAATTCATCTGGGGGAATACAGTTGTGCTTCCAGCATTGAGCATAAGCTATTCTGGCAGCCGTTAAAATATGTAATACAATATATTTTATGTTTTTCCATAATTCTTTTTAAATATCCCTAACAAGAATAATTCTAGTTCCAATTCTATTTGATCCTTAAGAATTTCTTGCAGCCAATATTTAATTTTAAGCCAGTATTTCTGGGCCTCAGGACAAGACCACCACATATGATAGAAAGTACCCTCTTTCTACATTTCCAACATGCCAAACTCATTTTGGGGTGTGCCTTTGCCAATCTTGCTGGAGGCAGATACCATCTACAGAACATCTTATAAATATTCTCTTTGTATGACGCCAATTTTGTTAATTTGTAGTTTTGGTTCCAAATACTTTCCCAATCTGTCAAATTTATATTATGTCCTATGTTTTGAGCCCAAGCTATCATACATCCCTTAACAACTTCTTCTTCTAATTCTACCTCTAACAAAGGTTTATAAATTTTTGTAATGTTTTTTTCATCTGGACCTAATAAAATTTTATCCAATTGTTGTAATTCCAAATATATTCCAAAATCTTTGATATCTTTTCTATATTTATTTTGTAACTGGAGATATGCCCACCAATCAATACACATCCCTTGTTTTTAGAGATCCTGGTTTGATTTTAACTTCCCTTGTGCATCTAAAACCTCTTTATATTTTGTCATTTTGCATAGATCCAGATTGTTAGGATGTATCATAGCTTCCATCATAGATAGCCAAATTGGAATTTTCATACAATGTTTTCTTCTTATTTTAATCTAGTTTTGTATAAAGGAATCTCTAATCAAATGTCTATGGAAATATGATTGGTTTTTTTGTTCCTGTATCCCACAAAAAGGAGTGCCATCCTTTTTGCAGGTCATGGCCCTCTAAACTTAATATTCACTTATTATTTAAATTAATCCATTCCTTAATCCACATTAACACTGTCGCTTTATAATACATCTCCCAGTTTGGGAGTCCAAAGCCACCTCTGCTTTTATTATCTTGAATGGCTTTCATTCTTATTCTAGGTTTTTTCCCTAACCATATAAATTTTGCCGTAATTTTATTCATCTCATTGAAAAAAAAATTCTCTAATTTAATGAGGATCATTTGAAATAGATATAAAAATTTGGCTAGGATAGTCGTTTTGATATTCTTCTTAATAGTGATAATTGTAATTTGGCCCATAATTCTAAATCTTTCTTTCTTTGTTGTATAAGTTTAGTATAATTATTCTCTTTTATTGTTATACAGTGTGCGGTCAACCAAATACCTAAATATTTAATTTTCTTTGTTATTTGCAGTCCCATTGCTCTTTCCAATTCTATTTTCTGTGGTTCCATCAGATTTTTAGTTAAAAGTTTAGTTTTCTGTCTATTAATTTTGAGGCCGGATATTTCCCCATATCTTTCCAATTCTCTAATTATCTCCTTCCCTGTCTCTATGATAAATACCAGGTCATCCGCAAAGGCTTGCAATTTATTTCTTCCTTTTTGACTTTAGTTCCTTTTATCCCTGGATTCTGTCTAATTTGTCTTATCTCTAGCAACAAGATAAAAAGCAGAGGTGGCAGAGGACAACCTTGCCTTACTCCTTTTCTTATTTTAAAACTCTGGGTATTTTCACCATTTAATATGATGTTCGCTTTCTGGGTAGAATATATTGTTTTTATTATGTTCTTAAATTTATTTCCTAATTTCATATTTTGAATTTGTTGTATCATAAATTTCCAATTTAAATTATCAAATGCCTTCTGGGCATCCAGAAAAACAAGGGCCACTTGTTTCTCCAGGTGTGCCTCATAGTAATCCAGGATGTCTACCACTATCCTTATGTTATTTCTGATTTCTCTAAATGGCAAGAATCCATTTTGGTCAGAGTAGATATATTCATTCAGTAAATTTTTCAGTCTATTTGCTATTATAGTCATGAAAATTTTATAATCGACATTCAATAATGATATTGGTCTGTAATTTTGGATTAATCTATTATCTGTGCCCTCCTTTGGGATTAGTGAGATATATGTTTCTCTCCATGAGTCCAGCATTTTGGCTTCTATCAAGACTTCATTATATAAATCTAACATCAATGATCCTATTTGTTCATCCATCATCTTATATAATTCTTCCAGAAATCCATCTGGCCCTGGAGTTTCATTGTTTTTCTGATTCTTAATCGATTGCTTCAATTCTGACATAGTTATTTCTTTAGATAGGTTTTCCTTTAGGTCTTCTGCTATTAATGGACTCCCTTCCTCTTCCAAATATCTCTTATCTTTTTATCATCTACCTCCTCACATTTATACAGTTCTTCAAAATATTGTTGTGCAATTTCTTTTTTCCTATCTATTGTATGTTGGTATTCTCTGTTCTTATCGTGTAGTTGATATATTTTCTTTTCTTTTCTTTTTCCCTTTCTTAAGTCTACATGAAAACCATCTTCCCGGTTTATTTGCTTGTTCAAAAAAGGCCCTTTCAAGGTTGTGAAAGGCTGCCAAGAACACAAGATTAATTGCAGGGAAATATCCAAAACCAAAAGTCTCTGAAAATAAACCTTCTTGTGGAAGACAGGGCTTTCACAAGAACTTGGAGTTGAAAGAATTTTTGCTTCCTGCAAAGAACCCAATCCCTGAGGGCTGGCTTTTATCCCTTATGGGATGGGCCATCACCTTGCAGCCTTACTCCTGAGTTGCCCATGCTGCTGCAGCTGCTCTTTCCTTCAAGCAGCCCTGCACGCATGCGCACTGGGCACAGGCTCCTTGGGGTCCTCTGCATCACTGACTCCACAAGACTCCACATGCTCCAAAGGCAGCACCCCACTCCGATAGTCCTGGCCCCATCCCTGCATCACATGCAGGCCTGTCATCCGAGTCCTCGCTCTCAGAGACCTCAGCTGTCTGCACCTGCTGTCGGCAAACCACAACATTATGATTCTGTTTCTGGTAGGTAGGCCTAATTCAAATAATGAATGAAGAAGCTGCTTTCTCCATGTTGCCTGTCACCTCCTTGCCATCTTCTTTAATTAGTGGACTGATCACTTCCTTGACTTTTTTGTTTTGTTTTTTTACATGTTGAAAGAAGTTCATAGCCTTAAAAATAAGACATCCAA
This sequence comes from Naja naja, assembly GCA_009733165.1. NCBI lineage: Eukaryota > Metazoa > Chordata > Lepidosauria > Squamata > Elapidae > Naja > Naja naja. Next base: position 84,895,688 of record CM019155.1, read on the forward strand.
GAAAAACCAGCATGGTTGCATAAAGAAATATCTGATAAACTGAAAGACAAAGCAGACAACTATAAAAAAACGGAAAGAGGCAATAAATAAGGTATTTCATACTTTGGCTAATGAACACTGTTGTTTGCAGTTACTGACAGTATCATATCTCTTCTCCTCAAAAACATTTTCCCCCCTGTTTCCCCCATGGAATTCTTTCTTATCTCATATTCCATGTCCTCATTTTATAACTGTTTTGAAATGGTAAGTGGGTGTTTCCTTTCATTAGCCAAAATATGAAATGCAATGTCTGAATGATTCAGTAATATCATAGAGCATACAGTAATTCTTAATTGTTTGCAGAATCCATGGTTGTTTAAGGCTATGAACTTTAGAAACCTCTCTGTGGGAACCTTTTCCTGGAACAAAATGATGCATTTTCCTGACCATCATTCCAATCTTCTTCCCATTTTTCAAGCTGGAAGAGGAAACGACAATATCCTGAAACAGGTTAAAATGTTTGTAGTAAATCCCATGACTCTTAATCTGCATTTACAAAAGTTTATTATGTATAACTTAAATAAATAAAAAGTAAAAATGGTGCTTACTGGTGCCATCTGTAACAGCCTTTGTTTGAAGATAGAATAGGCTGAAGTCATAATATCCCTTTATCACAAATCAAGTATTTTGCTGCACATTTAATTAAGCATTTTACTAAAATTTAGACAAGCATAAAAATCTGTAGCACCTAAAAATGGTTGCTTAGATCCCACTTTCTCCAGGCACTAGTCCCTAAAAAGGTAAATTTATCCATTCACCAGGACATAACAAGAAGAAACCAATCTTGTTCCCATAAAAATATGATGAGATTTTTATCTGCTCAGGAGTTTGAAAGGCTGGCTCTGTAGCCACCAGTTAAAATGTCTGTGCAAGCAATGATGTCATCCTTTTCACAGACTTTAACTGGAGCAATGAAAGGAGCTGTTATATTTTTCCTAGTTCAGCAGGTGTGAAGCCAATGCAAAGTATGTTCACAGAGGAATTCCCTTACATGAAACTTAATCAGATCTTTATTTGTCTGCAAAACTTATATATCCACACACTCTAGTTTACAGTTCTAATATTTGTCATGTTCAAAAGAAATATTCAAAGATTTAGTTTTTGAAATTGACATTAAAACATTTATTTGTCATGATAGATTTTAGCAAAATTAAGAATTACTCTATGACTGTAATGCAAATAGTATTTCTTTCTTTGAATTACTTTCTTTGAGACCCTGGCCTTTTCTTGGATTGAACCCTTTGGTCAATGTAGGGAGAGGTGGTTTTCATTTCATTTCATGTATTAGAGGTAAAACAGAAATCAAATCTAATTGTAGGATGTTGCCACTCAAGAACAAAAGCAGGAAGGCATATTTGTATTTAAGTATAAATGTCAAAAGAGACTTAACACATCTTAACATCCTATTATTAAACTTCTTCAACCTTCACACTTTATGATACGATGAAATTACACCATTTAATATACTACCTCCTTCTGTAAGTGAAGAGGAGCAATATCAGCTGAAAACAATTATTATGTTTATGTAGTTCATAAAATCATAATGTGGTCAATCTTTCTGTCATTCAAACTCCATGCTCAAATATCATAACCACAATTTGAAAGCCATGACTAAAACTAGGTGTAGCATATTTAATGAATTTTGATAAAGCTAATATAATTGATAGTTATCTCATCTTTCCAATTTTGAGGCAGGGAGATGATAAAATGTACTAATATCCAGCTACTGTATTTAACAGAATAACAGAGATGGAAGGGACCTTGACAGTCTTCTAGTCCAACACCATGCTCAAGCAGAAGACTCTATATCATGGGTGTCAAACTGGCAATGTCACATGTTTTGCCATCATGTTTTGCAATGTTTTTTCCCTTCGCGGAGCTGGGATGGGCATGGCCTGCACACGATGCATCCAGCCCTCTAGCTACCAGTTTGACACCCCTACTCTATATCATTCCAGGCAAATGTCTGTCCAGTTTAAAAGCCTTCAGTGATGGAGGAACCACAACCTCTGAAGTCAGTCTGTTCCACTGGTTAATTGTTCTCAATGTTAGGAATTTTTTTTCTTCTAGGTTGCTTACCTCCTTGATTAGTTTCCATCCATTGTTTCTTGTCTTGACATTTCATGCTTTGGAAAATAGGTTGATCTCTTCTTCTTTGTGGCAGCCACTCAAATATTGGAACACTATTGTCATGTCACCCCTAGTTCTTCTCTCTCTCTCTAGATTATCCATATCCAATTCCTGAAACCAATCTTCATTTGTTTTAGCCTTTTTCAGTGGTATTGAGCTGGAATTGGCTTTTATAATAATATTTTTCAAAGCTTCTTGAGTTGATTTCCCATTGATCCATGGAATCCTTCCCAAGCTCTCTCTAAGCTTAAGACACTGATTAGATTATGATTCTTGTGAGGTAAAGCCTTGTCAGAAGCCCTTCATATAGGCAATGCATACCATGGTCTAGGAACTTGAAGATTTTTGGTGGCAACAACTCCTAGACCAGTGGTTCATTGCTAACATTCTTTGTTCCCTCCTTGGATGTTGACCTTATCTTGGAAATAGGGATGAAAACACTACTTGTGCTTCTAATTCCTTTACTTTCTTATCTTATCTTTCTTATCTATGCTGTTCATAATTTCTCAATATTGTTTTCAGATTCATTGTCATGTCATTCATCCCTATAGGAAGGAGAAGAAAAGGGGGGTTGATTATTTTAGTAAGGTTCTCAGACACATCTTTGATTTTTGCTTCAGGAAGAAAATATATCTCCTTCGATTGAGTGTCTGTTTTGGTTCTGTTCTGGTCCCTGATAATTGAATCTCCTATCACTAGCATTCACCTTTTTTTTCCCTAAGGAAGTCTGAGAACATAAACAGCATTTCGGTATGAAGTATCTCTGCCCTGGTGCCATCTTTGGGTCTTTCTGGCACTGGGGAAGTTATTGTATTTATTTTGATATTTAGTTATGCAGAACACTTTCTATAAAAAGCCCTGCTCAGCCATATTAAATTATATTACACTATGCTTTTGACAATGAATAACCAGAACAAAATTCTCTTCTTGCTCCCCTCACTGTGGATATTCAGATAAATATAAAATCAGAATAGAATAGGATAGAATAGAATAGAATAGAATACATTGCATACAGCTCTCAAATACAACTCTCTCACTTAATATAAAGTTTCTATTTAATTAATGTAATATAGAGCTACCCCAAACACATCTGCCTAATATTCACATTTTGTTGCTGTATATTCCATAGAAATTGCAGCTTTTTTCATGTGTGCTGCTAATCAATTTAATATAATGATTTTAATTTATAGGATTAAGGCACTAGAGAAAAAGTCATTCCATTTTTTTTATTATCTTTATTCAGACTTAGGTATACAGCTTTTGTAATATTCCCCACATGACTTAATCATATTACTGCTGCATTTATTGAACTAGAAAGGTACATTCCAGAGGGATTAGTTGTTCCCAATATTGAGGTTGCTGCTGCATATTTTATGCATTTACTTTTCGTAAGTGGCAGGCTATTCCTTTTTCTAAAGGTTTGTTCTGGGGGCCTATTCAGTCTCTACTAGTTTTTAACCAAACATATTATACTTACTGTACTTACTGTCTAATATAATAAACAGATACTGCTGAATTGTAAATTGTAATTCATGTGTTTTATTTCTAGCCAAGCCATGTAGGCCTTTTCTAATCATGACTTGAAAATAGATGTAAATTCTCTATAAATATCCTTTGGCAAAGAAGTAACCTTCATTTTATTGAGTAATGTATGCATAGCAAATGGTCTCACTGAAACCAAGGCCAAGATATTATGGAAGACTATGACCATTACCAAGTTAAAGGTAAAATCTTCCAGCTCATTTCCATTATGGCATTAGGAAAAATGACGCTTTTTTCAGTTTTTAGAAATCTGGGATTAAAAACATGGCAGAGCATAGTTTGGCAAACAAGTATGCAGGCAATTTTGAGTCTCCTACAAATTTTCAAGTGGTACAAGTAATACTTTATCTACTTGGCAGTTGTCAATGGAAGAAAATTGTAGAAACATGTTTGAATTAAGTCTGTGGTCCCCATTTTTTATTATTATTATTCAGTGGCATATAATACTCAAGGTGTTTGCAAATAATTATGTTCAAGACTTTTTTATTTGTTCATAAATCACACAAATCACTTTCTTTTCTAGATGATCCCCATCCAGAAACCAACCAACTGACAAACCAATCTTGGAATAACTGGACTGAAATAATCTGGAACTGGTTTATGCTGTTTATGTATGTTATACATATCTAACGTGCAAACAGAATTGAATTTTGTATATGTTTTGTAGTAAAATCATTCACATAATGATTGTATGAATCATAGAATATATCAGCAGAAAACAAAATAGAACACAGATGTATAATTTTACTCAATATCAGAGACCATCAGTACTTCATGGAGAGTAAGATAGATGTCAAATATTAAATAAACATCAAATCAACACTGGTATATCTTTAAGTACAGAACATAGCTATTGTAGTAATTTATCTATTGTACTAAATAATTTTAAGACTATAAAGTCACCATGTGTATTTGTATCACCATGTGCTTTTGTATCAGATTACACACAGAAACACAGAGATGCATATATTTGTTAAGTTTCATTTCCATCTCCACATATCTAGAATTCCCTAATTCAAATTATATTCATGTATTCCAAGCTATTAGGAGCAGCTGTTTATTCCTTAAGGCACTGGTTTCTCAGGCCCAGATGCTTGAAACCAAAGTTTCAATTCTGGCAAATTCCTACTTATTACTTATTTATTTTAACTCAAACAACTGAATTACATGCTTATTTTAAAAATGTGTCTAGTACCATTAGCAAGGAACACAGAGTCTTCTCATAATTAACAGGCACACAGAGATATAAGCAAAAATATGTTCTTACATGAAAGACAACAAAGATTTTTTATCTAGTACAGCAAAGACAGTCACACCCAGATTTCTTGAGAATGCCATTCAGAGCATCATCTGCTATTATTTAACATTTGCTGAATTGACTTATGATCTGTGTTTTAACTACCAATGCAAAATGTTGGTTGATATTCATAC